>JAPVCG010000050.1:658141-744799 GCA_029606305.1 Paecilomyces fulvus
TTGACATCCTTTTCGGATACCTCCAGCGCTTGTTCCAGCTGTAGCCATGTCAGCGTTGAACATTGCTGAGGAAATGGAGCCATGGAAGGTTACTTACTTGCACAAGACTTTCCTTGGTCTTGCCAATCTGATCCCGTCGTGTTCTCTCTGGATCAACATCGACGAATCCATGCACAGCGTGGCTGATTCTGCCAAAGATCTTATTTGTCACAAAATTGCTACTGGCACTCTTGCGGTGAACAGGGGGGTGCACTGGGGCCGGTTCAGCGACCTTCTGAGGAGAACCCTGTGACGCGGATGGATGCGAGGTGACGGATTCTCCATGTGTGGGTGGGAAGTCTGAGTCGATCGAAGCAGTGTCCTCTGCGCTACTTGGACGGACCTCACTTGGATCCACGCTGCTAGTCACCGCAGATGATGTGGAAAACGATCTCCTCGGTTTTGTTGCCGTGGAGGGAGACGTGGCATGCTGAAGATATTGTTCAATCCGCTTAGCCTCAAGCTCACTTCTCTCCAAAGAGTCTAACAATGTCTTCTTCTTAGCCAGCTCCTCTCTCGTCATCTCTTCCTGGACTCGTTTCAGGACCCGGTAGCGGAGGACGCTGCGCACCACGCTGGCAAACTGCGCACTCTCTCTCATAGGCTCTGCGAAGCTCGCGCTCAAGGAATTCGACAACTCTTCCGTTGCAATGTATGAAGTGTCTGCCGCTTGGCCAATCCGCTCTACGGCAGCAGCCACGGTTGGCGACTGTTCTGACAAAGAGAAACCATTGTAGCGTGCTCCCAGCTCCATCAGGTCGGCAGACAAAGACGATAGATGGGCCAAAGTCCGGCGGTTGACCTTCTCGATATTCCCTTGCAGAAGCAACTCGAGTTCTCGTGTTGAGGCCTCGAAATTGATGAAGTACGGATCAAGATCCTTCTCACTCAAGGTGCGGGACGTCGGAGGGAAACGTCCTAGAACATGTGGGCTAGGCGCGGCCGTGGACGGCGCAGCTGTGTAATCCGATGGCGAAGTCGGGATTCCCGTTCCTGTTGTTCCGGAAGCAGATCTGAGTTTCGCAGACGACGATGGAACGGGCAGCCAGGCATGCGCAGGAGTTGGGTTTGCGGGATCAAGAGGGGGCGCTTTCAGATTGTTCTTTGGCACGGAGGCCGCAGGATGCGAATGGAGAACTTCGCTCTAGATGTCCTTTTAGTCTGACTGCATCGGACGATTAGATCGCAGTGATAACGTACCCAGCTGGCATTTGGGTCCAAGAATCTCCAAAAGACTCCGTCTTCTCTCACTTCCTTCATCTTGCGGCAACGATTAAGGAACACTGCCAACATACGCTTGCGTAGGTCAATAATGGCAGCATCCTCCTTCGCTTTCGTTGGCTTCGCCGCATAGTCTGCCATTGTATGCTTCTCCGGAATGGGTGGGATCACCAGCGTAGGATGGAGGTTGACAAGCGTCTGCCGGAGAGACGCGAACTCTGAATACCTTCGTCGCACTTCAAGATCCTATCCCATTGTCAGAATAATCACCACCGACCGCATACACCAGCACGTACCCCAGTCCGTATCGTATAGACAATAAAGCTCCCTCCGCCTTCATGGTTCTTTCCTGCATCGATGATGAGAATGGGGAGGTCGGGGTTCTCGTAGAGGATCTGCTCTATGCGACTGTCGTATACGTCCTTTCTTCGATACCCTTGGCCCCCCTGTTGTGTGTCATAATCTCCCCCTTCTTCCTCCTCACTCACATCTTCTTGTCTCGTTATGTAGTCGGGGGGGTCTTCGTCGGATCGGGACGAGGGGGGTGTCGATTCACGTTCGTAGGCGCCTAGAGGGCAGGTCAGCGCGCGAGGCAGAAGCTACGATCGAAAGGGACAAGAAGCTCACCAGGCGAAAATGCCGCCGAGTGCAAAGAGTCTGAGAGATGGGGATCTTGGCGATCAAATGCGCCGTATGGGTTGTTGTCCTCGTCGTTCCACATGGTGCCTGGCGTTCCGGATCCAGGAGCCTAGTGGTTTCAGCAGACGACGGGAGTAGATATGAAAGTCGGATCTCAACACATTCAGCGAGTATCCTGCGAGTAAGTCTTTATCTTGCGATGGGATGGTTATGATATGCGAACCAAGGCACACATGGGGCTGGGGAGCTGGAGCAGCGACGCCGGAGCCAGTAGGTTAAACGTACAAAGTACTTGGTAGATCTTGCGGGGCGGGAAGTCAAGCCTCACGTCATCTACGGTGGCCCACAGAGGTGATTGATGCTGTAGACAATAATGTTGGTTTGCAAATTCTCCCCCTTCTTTAATTATAGCTGTTTATCTCACACTGAACATTATGCTGACTGTGCAGCTTATGTACTCTCTTTCCACCGTCTAGTTACATAAATACAGGCTGTTGGTACCGACAGATGATCCTCCTGCCAAAACAAGATCTATTCATGTTTTATTTCCCTTCCAACAGCCCCCTATGAACTCCTAAGGTGAATCACGTAGGATCTGAGTGAGCCCGATCTGAGCGGGCCAGATCTGTCCATCTCTCCCAAGAACCCTGACGAAGATCGTCCTTTCTCCATGTTGAAGCAACCGGACTAATGGGTGCAAACATCGAATCGGAACCGGAGCTGAAATCATCTACGTGAAGCCTCCGCTCCGCTATGGAGTTTGAATTAACCTCCACACAGGTGCTGGGAAGTGATATCGTTGGGCTTCGGGAACGAGCTTGCGGTATCAACGGTGATGCCGGTCTGGGAACGGGCTGTCCTATGTCCGACATCGGTCGAATGGACCTGGATCTTTCAGACACCGTATCTCGTCTGGTGCTCTGGTCTCCTGGTCACATAAAATAGTTAGTCTCGGTTGTTCAGTTTAACACGAGAACCCCTTCCTCAAGACAGAGAGATGCGAACCCGAATATGGAGGACTAGCAGAAGACTCATCTATGAAGCTTCGCGATAAATTAATGGAAGGTGGTTCTTGCATTGTGACGCCCACTCCTGGTTTGTTCTGGGTCTCATTCCCACGTCGGCTTTTCCAACTCTCCGGGTGTTCTTCTCGTGATTGCGAACTCCTTCTTAACCTTCGACCTCTTTCAGGTTCGTTGAATTGTGGTCGTATCCTAGTTGATCTTTCTGCTCATTAGAAACCAAACGCGACCCAGCAGATAGAAAAACGCCTATCCTAACCTTCTGCGTCGAAAACTATCCCTTTCTCGGTCAGAATATCCCTGATCAGCCCAAATGGGATCAAGATCCCTAGGTCTATTTCTTAGATGTGCCTGTCGTGGTCTTGGAATCTCTGGTGTGCGCATCCCGTGTGGCCTGTACATATACCCCGACATGTAGCCCTGGTCTGGTCTCCGTATCCCTTCCATTCTGTAAGTACCGTTGGTCTCATATAGATCGGGCGGTAACGGTCTCCGTCTAGGCAGTCTCTGTCTTTGAACGCGAGGCTCATCGCCACTATTATGCACTGGCATCTGCGACGGCCATCGTGAGTGGAAACGCCGAGGACGGGTCCCCTCTTGTCTCATGAGCTGTCCATAAGCATCCAGATAACGAGGGTGCGCATAAGACACCTTGGGAGTTCGTCTCCGTGCCTGAAGCTCTTGACGTCTTCTACGTCGTTTCATGCAATGGTATAAACAACAGCACAACAGCAAGCCGCAGCATACACAAAGACTGGCAAAAATAGTTCCGAGTATCACGAGGTCCCTGTGTCCGTGACCTCCAGGCTTCGGCGCAGCCATCGTCAATGTCGAGGGAGGTTGGAATCCTGTCATTGAGTCGTTTCGGGAAGGATGTCGCTGTAGAACGAAACGCTTTCGACGTCAGCTTCCCTCTCCCATGTGACTTGATCGCTTAATTTGTCTTCTCTCTTCATCTCTGAAATTAGAATAATGGCGATTACACTCCTGGGAATTTGTAGCAAACTTGGTCCTAAGTGTGGATTGTTTGGTGTATTAACTATGCAAGCATAAGCTCGCGGCTTCCGGACCAGAGTCGTACGGAAATTTAGAGACAACATCATCCTCCACCCCCCCAGTCCACATTATATTGAAATGATTAAAAAAAGAAGCTATCAGAAATATTATTCTAGCAGAATTATAAGCACTATTTAAATTAACCATCGAATGTCGACCTGATATTGTGCAACTGACAGTCGAACTGCAAATCTGCAGAAATATAAACCGTCGTCTCGTTACACAACAGGTGCAACCAGGAACACAGCAGAGCAATTTGCCCTGTTTTTGTCTCCATAACTAGTTACCTAGCTTTCCAATATGCGAGTTAATGTCAGGGTCTGTGCGACCGTCTCCTTCGTCTGTGTCGCACTCGTCCTTCCATACGGTTCTCCAGCTCTCTTCTCCGATTGACCCGCGAAGCGCACCAGTATGACAACATGAAAAAGAACAAGCACGCCAGAATGGCGGCAGCGATCACTCCTCCTCGTTCAGCATCTGTCCACGACTTCCAGTTCGAGTCTTGAGAGTCAGGAGGTAGTGATCCATCTTCTGCTTCGACGAGGGTTTTGGAATACGGCATGGGGGATATAGTGTTTGTGCTCTGTTTGGTCGTTAGTATGACTGGCATGGCACCGGATTTGAGCTTTGCCTTACTGGAAGAGATGTCATATCCTTGCTTGAATATCAAATTGTAGGGTAACCATAGCAGAAAGTGAGTTCATATAGTTGCGGCTAATAGTTAATGGCACTTGGAATGTTCAGGTCTATGGCACATACTGTTGTCTCTTTACAGGAGAGATGAAGAAGGTTCACATTAGGCATCTATTAGACTCATACAGGAGTCTTTCACTTGTTCTTAGAATATCTTGATCCATTCACGGTACGTTTGCTAAAAATACAGTCCCATGTTTGCTTATCCATCTGATCACTATGTCTTTCTCCGCAATCACCAGCTTCAGTCTCCAATCACGCGTTATGATCATGCCATTACCCAACAGTGAGTGGCTGAAGTAGCCCCGCGGCACAGCGGACCCGCGTCTTAAATCTCACTTGATTAGATTAGACAATGAGAGCAGCAGTGACCGGTCTGATAGAGCTATCTTCTCCATGTCCAAAATCTGAAATGACAAGAGGCTCAGCAGTCGCATCTTCAGCAGGGTCCTCAATCTGCGAGGCCTGCTTCTTCTTTCTCCATGGGAGCCTTAGCTTAGATCCAACATACTGAATGGGCCTTGCATCCTTCCAGGGCCAGGCCCCGAACCACTCCCGATAGAGGACAATGTTTGCGACCCAGACCGAAATGACCATGAGGCATCCCATCAAGACAAACACAATGAAGATGGTTTGGTTGCTCTCCATGATAATTCTTGCTTGATGTGTTCCCTGCTTGTAAAGCTGGGCATTAGGTTCATGCATAACTAGATGGGATGGTACAGGGTCTTACTTTGTAGTGAGGTGTTGTGTGATTTGATCTAGTAGGGTAGGACGCGTCTGATGAGAGGTCTTGCTTGCAGCAAGGTGCTTCTCTTCTGTTAGTATAGGCGTCCTGGTACATGAGGATGAAAGAAATACTCACATAGACCACCAAGCTGATGAATTATGAACCTGAGTTTTTCACACAAAGATGTCTGTGAAATAGAGATGTTGTGGAGTAGAGACAGGAAAGCATCTTCAGAGAAAACATTTTATATTGGAAGGTTACAGCAGACACAACCAGATAAGCTGCCCTGGTGCCCGCCGTCTCATATTGTGTAGGAGACGGTTTGCGGCGACCGCCGCAGTGCCAATACCAATATGAGTTCCAAGGTGAGATCAGGGCCTCTATTTTACCCCGCCTATTTATATGTTCTATGTGCATTCATATCTATGACATCTATCATACTCATGACGAAGCAAGAGCCGACTCAATCCTAGAGAGCCAGTCACCATGCAGGTTCGCAGAGCGTCCAGCCTCCAAGAATGACTGGAGTCTTTGCTTCAAGATAAGTCGATCTTGCTCCTTGTGTCCTAATGCCCCAGAACCTTCTGACATCAAGAACTTTGCGGCACTGAGAACTCTGGTTCCCAGGACGAACATGTCTGTCTTCGACGCCCATCCTAATAGTCCATCTTTCGTGGAGGATGCGAGGTCGGTAAAGCACGATAGGCCTTCTGCCACCCAGCCTGAGAATTGCTGGATCAAGCTATCTTCACCAGAGACTGCTTTCAATTCGAACAAAACTGCCGTCCAAATATCGACTTCACGAATATCATCTATGTAGAGGTTTTGTTTCTCCTCCACGAACAGGACGGTACTCTCCTTCAGATACTCGGAGACCATGTGTGAGACAGAAACCAGTCTCCTTTGCGAGCCGCAACGAGGGTCGCTAACTCTCTGGCCAAGAACACGGCGAACAGCATGCCGGAATAAACGAGATGAGCTGTTATAATGATTTGCGATGAAGTCCGCGAGCATTTTGCTCGCAGTCAGTGGTGCCACGGCCACAGCCCTTCCAGGGGACACAGATGAGTAGGACAGAAGTCGCGAAGCTACCGAAGCTGATATTTCACGGAGGTCTTCGTCATCGTCATTAAGCATGTCATATAGTACAAGATAAATATCCAAAGCGGCAGGGGGAGCCTTCGGAGACCCAGTTTGGGATCGCAAGGCACTTGAAAAGCTAGACAGTGACATCACCGCTGCATATCTGGTGGTAAATTCCTATGGAGTATTAGTCTCGCCCGGGTTAGACAAACCATTCAACAAGGCCTGTCCACTTACAGTTTCCTCTTTCATCGCATATTGAAGCTTGGTAGCCCATTTACGGAGCTCGAGCGTAAAGTCTTTTGACAATTCCCATCCACCAAGACTCCTCGCCTCCAGAGTCAGCAGGCAACCCTGAAGCCATAATGCTGCATCCGTGGTTTCACGGCTCTGGGTGTGCGCATCATAGTCGGCTCTCATCCTATCCTGGATAACATTCCATGGAATTTCAAGATCAGGGATGCTACCAGAATTGACTACCAGGAGGCTCTCCAGGACAGCCGCCATATTTGCCATTGCACATGCTTTCACATCTTCTGGGAAAGATTCGGTAACGGCATATGCGCACAGATCCATAAGCTGCTTTTTATAAGCTGGCTTGCTTCCAAACACTCTCGATATCTGTTCAAGTAGCCACCGAGCAGCATCTGAATCAACTGTGGAAATCCGAGAAAACAGTTGTGTCAACCGGTCGTGTCGTGACTCCACCGATATGCTTTCCTTCAAGATCGAAGTCCAAGCCAGGGACCTTCGCAACAGGGATGAGGCTCTGCTCTCGCTCTGGGGCTTCACGGAAGGAGCAGATACTCCGAGGGCTTGATTCAGCCTTTCAGATATCCGATGGGTTTCGAATATAGAGTTCACAAAAGGGTATATCTTTCCTATATTCATGTCAAATCAGTACACACGAGATATCTGCGGAAGGCAATGTAGTTACCTTCATTGCTTGATTCCATGCTCTTCTCGATAGAATCGTTTAGGATATCAAGGATAGCAGCCTGAACAAAGGGCGAGCGAGCAACAGGGAGTGTCGTCATAAATACATTGCTTATAGTAGACATGATCCCTTCAAACTGGTCTGTTATTGTTTTTTAGTTAAAGAAGTCACGGGCAACTTTTGTAGGGTACATACCGCGCCAATATCCGAGTGGCGAGAGCTCCAAGCGTTGCAAGGCGAAGCGCAGACAGAGTGTCCTTCCATGGAGGTAATTTTGTTCTGAGGGATGATCGATTTTTAAAAGAACGCGGAGTTCACTAAGAACTTCAGATAAGTTCAAAAGAGACGCATATACTCTTGCAGCATGCTCTCTGATTGCCCAAACTGGACTCTTTGCATGGTGCAGTACCAGATCCCTCAACATACGATCATCATCTCTATGAAATGATGGTACTTTTTCGCCGACCAATTCGAGAGCCGGGAAGACGCGTTCTGTCGCCGTCGTGGTTTCAGCACTATTATTGTCTGCTGGTGACGCTAGAAGACCAGAGAGTAAATCGATCAATCCAGGGTATCTCTGAAACGGAATCCTTGACCCGCTCTCCGATCCAGATATTCCGCCAAATCCTAGACCAGATCCAGTGACGGAGCGGCACATTCTTGTCAGCAATGCACGGAAGAGCATCAATCCGCAGTTCCGAATAGCCCAGCTAGATTGATGTTAGTCATAATTTCTCAAATATCGAAAATTACTCACATTTGGGAACTTAGACATTCGGCTGATATCCTCAGTGCCTGCATGATGAAAGGCTCCGTATGAGGTCCTAGTCTAGTATCCGTGAAGATATCCTTGAGACAGTTCATAGCATGAACTTGAGGCAACTTGATCTCATAACTTGTAGCGTCCTGTGTTGCTGGCAGCCGCGCGATATCTTGGAGCTCTACCATAACCTGCTGGAATAAAGGTCCTCCAGGATTCGACGACAGAACCCCGGTAATCAAAGCAGGCAAGCCTGCGGATCTCCGGGTCAACTTGGAGGCCTGCTCATCGATGATCTTCCTCGCTTGCTATCTCCTGTTAATTACTTGCCATTCCAAACAGAGCTGTGTATGCTTACATTATACCATTCATCCGGAAGACTGGAGATAGAAGGATCGGTTGCCTCTCCGCAGCGCTGACAGCATGTTGCAAAAGTCTGGGAAACAGTAGAAAAGGCACCACGGTGTCTCAGTTCAGCCAACTGAATGAAGCTAGCCGTCCCAATTCCTTCATAATCCGCTCGACTGAGGCCTCCCTGTACCGGGCCGTAGGAGGGATTCGCAAGAGTAGCATGCAACAGAAGGCTAAGTTGTCAGCAATGGCAGTATACTTCGCTTAGAATTCCGTACCTTGATTCCCGGAGAGCGCGCCAAGAGTAGGATAGGATATCCTTTGGTCCTACGACTAAGTCCTCGATCGGCTCATCAGTATGTCCTTCGGGCGAGTCGACACATAGCACGGGTTTCACTGCAATCCAAATGCGGTCGCACAGAGATACAATGCTATCGTGCACTGTTCTCCAGCACGTATACACCTTATCTTCAGTTCCCGATATCTGGGAATAGAAATTTGGAGTTGAGATGATGTATCTGGTAGTCCGTTAGCATAAAACCGTAAACCTTCAGTTGTCCACTGACCTAAGAGCTGAAATATAGCCATGGAGAGGGGCGTCACGCATTGAAGAATTAAAAAGACCTCCCGGATGAGACAGCTTCCCTTCCAGTTTCCTCAAGATGAAATCCACCACACCGAGCTTAGTGTCATACCACTGCTGAACTGATCCATCAGAGCTTGCATGAGCAAGTGAGAAAATCACATGATACAGACGGGCAACAGCATCTGCGTGATCTGCTCTACTGGTGCTGCTCGCCAGATGCTCTGCTTTGAACAATGCACCAGTCAGTCGCAACATTGGGCTTTCGTTATCCAGTAGAGGCACTGTTTGCGAGGGTTCGAGGGGGAACATAGCTAATACGGACAAGGATGTTGCCCGTACTTCTTCAAAAGGATCCAGTAGAAGATCAACCAAGAGCCTGAACAGATGTGGACGAAAGATGTGCAGGCTGAATCGCCAAGGAAGGACATCCCTCTCCGACTTTATCACAGCAGGAGCGTTGACATGAGGATCAAGTCTAGACTGTAAAACCAGGGAGAGAGCTTTGAGAGCCATTATATGTCGTTGGTAGGAAGCAGTCGGCTGCAGGTCACCTTCCAGGAACGAGACATACTTCTCCAAGAAAGTTCGGGAATCGAACCCGCTTGCTTTTGCGTTCCTCTTGTCTTCCATAGAGCGACGTCTTTTCAGCTGACGTGTATCCTTGTCGATCCCCGGAAGCGAAGTCCCTTGTGCCTGATGCACGATTGATCGTTCAGATGTTTGTGTCCCGCTCCTTAGACGGACGAGAAGTCGACGAGTCAATGTCAATATGTTGCCCCGCGACTGGGCATCGGAGTCTGCATGTAGAGCTGGTAGACCAAGCAAGATGGCCTGCAGGGCCTCTGAACTGATGGGCTTAGTGGTAGAAGATGCCGTAATTAGTAATGAAAGAGCTGCCACGCGAATGCCTGGTTCCCTGTGAAAGAGGAACTGTCCCAAGACCTCGCTCTTGATAACCAATGTGCCGTGACCGTTATCGCCAGCACTGTGGGTCTTCCCGAAGACACCTAGTCTCTTGTTAGCAGAGAAGGGGAAGATTATTTCCTGTCATCGTACTCATTTACTTACCATCTTCATGTACAAGCCCGACTTTCTTTCCAATTTGCAGAGCTGAAAACAAGAGCGTAAACTGGTCCAGTGGCGCCTCGGTCATATCAGCGGACAGGAGGATCTGTATAGGTAATTGATCGATAAAAATACGAAATCCGCTTGTGTCGATGGTGAATAATGGACACAAAATATGATTGGACATAATATCCAAGCTGTCCATATTCTGCAGCATAACCTTTTTAGTTGGCACAACCCAAATGGGCAATGAATTCTGCCGGTCGATGTAGATATCATCTGCGTTTGGCAGTGCAGCTTTTATCTTCTGGAGAAGTGCGCCTAATACAGCACCCGCAGCTGATGCAATCTCTGCACTTGTTGCCCGAATGAGTAGAGCCAATGTAAAAAGTTTGGCGGCAGTGGTGTTGGTATATTTCCCGCTGACAGCTTCACCGTCGATAACAGAGCCACTGGTAAACGTATCCTTATGCTGCTCAAATACAGGCTTCCAACGGTTACCATGACTCGAAAGCCAGTTAGACACCATGGCCATCAGCTGAGAAGGAGATATTGCGCTCTTTCGCACAAAAATCTCCAGGGACAGAAGAGAAACCTTCAACCGCGAGCGCGGCTCTCCTAGAATGATACTAGGCAGTATCATCTCACCTACTTGCAAAAGAAGCGCTTCAACCTGGCTGGGATCTGAGTGCTTAACGAGGATTTTTAGTAGAGAGTTTAGCACCTGCTTCATTGGCTTCGGCTTTGCATCTTCGAAACGGTCAACATATACTTCAAAGACGGAAAGCCAAGTCCCTCTTGACAGAGCAATCTGCTGCGTGCCATGATTTTTAGATATCAAAGCAGCGTCCAAAAAAGCGCTGATCGCATTGCAGGCAGTCGTTGTGTGAGGCACCGATATGGATGCATCTGCAAATGTTTGCAGAAGACATTGCCATAAGGTGACCACTTTCCTTTTTGAAATTTAGATTCTTTCTTATTCGAACACATAAAAGATCGTCATAGCTTACTGGTCATCTTGGCATTCAAGCGCGAATTTCACCAACGGTCCTCTGCAGAGGCGGATCAAGGTATCTGCGGGGAGAATTTGTATATTTTGGGAAATGGCGTCGATTTCCGCCCAACCGGTCTCATCCATGATTGCAGATTTTGTCTGGTCCGATCCTATGACACCAGTCCAGCATCATATTTTGCCCAGATAAGAAAAATTGGACCGGAGAGACCGCTGGTATGTCAACTTTGGCGTTGCCCCTCGTCTCTCAAAAAATGTGGATTTTCCACGAACCGACCCAAAACGGCTAGCCCCGGAGGAACAGCTCTTCCGCCCTCCGACCAGCTGCCGTCACGGGAAAGAAGTTTTTGTTCCGGAGACTCCAGATCATAGCCGGATCTCTTCCTCCACACCGTTCTCCAGGCCACGTTTTCCGGCTCCGGTTCTTTCTTTTCAATTCATTCTGTATTAGAGTTCTAATTTATATTTTGTTTCTCCTTTCAAAATGGCTATCTGGGACACATTTACGGGCCGCAAGTCTAACACCAACGACCCCGAACCCTTTGATCCGTCGACCGCGCAGGATGTCTCTTCCTTTCTATCAGGCGCTGCGATTCCAGACCCCTCTGAGCTGCATCCGCTGGCTGGTCTGAACCAGGACACTCTCGATTACATCACTCTTGAAGATTCCGCTTTGGACGAGCTGCCCGGTTCTCATTCCGTTTTGCCCTCGAGAGGATGGACGGACGACCTCTGCTATGGGACTGGCACGACATATCTCGCCGCGTTGACTATTGGAGGAGCATGGGGACTTGCGGAGGGATTGAGGAAGACCCCACCTACTGCGCCTCCGAAGCTGCGCCTGAACAGTGTTCTGAACTCGATTACCCGGAGAGGACCATTCCTCGGCAACTCTGCCGGTGTGGTGGCCATGGTGTACAACGGTATCAACTCATCGCTTGGGTACGTGCGCGGAAAGCACGATGCTACCAATAGCATTGTGGCGGGAGCTCTCAGTGGAATGGTCTTCAAGAGCACGAGGGGTCTGAGGCCCATGATGATCTCTGGAGGAATCGTGGCTAGCATTGCTGGCCTTTGGGCGGTAAGAACGCGCACACACATAAACCCATCTCTTGCGTGATATGATCTGATTTTTTTTAGGTTACGAGAAGAGCTCTTTTCTAAGGACCTTCTGACGCGATCCCCATAACTACGTGACTCGTTGAGATAGGCAGACCCGATTAATTTGCGGCCGATGCCTCGGAGCAATACCCTTCTCCACTTGTGGTGGACCGAGCGACGGATCTCGCAGCCTGTCACTATACTCCTTCACGCTGTATTAGAAAGCTTGCTATTTATTCCAACAATCTCCTCACTCCGGCGCTCGAAGCATCCTTTATTGCATTGTCTGTGGGTTTGGGACCGGGCAGGTCATGGGTTGTTTTAGTCTCCTGTACATATAGAGGTCTCCTTTGGATCTTTTCTTTATTTTTTTTTTTCTTTTTTGCAGATGCTTGGCGATGACTGTTTTCTTACTGGTTTGTCACGACAGGCGATCTTCCTTTATGAAATACTCCAATGGAGAACATATTTCAACAAGCTGAATGATCTCCATATCTTTCCTTTCGTATATCAACGCTAGTGCACCTCACGTGGCGATTGTCCGTCATTTTTCTCGTGAAGCGGACAGTGGCCATATGAGCTATGGGATTATCCATCGCCAGCTAATGGCTATAGGACTTGATCTCATATCTACTTAGTTCAATTCACGCAGAGCCATAGAGCAGGCAGTGGTACCCGTAAATCGGGTGTTTCCTCTCCATCCAGTTGGAAAATGTCTCGGTCAAAGTGGCCTATATGTCAGTGAGCTTCAGGCGGCCTCCGCGCTTTTGCACCCTCGTGTGTTTACACCGGCGGAACCCATCCTCCAACACTCTCGCGTCGTGACCATAGAAAATATGCTTCTCTCATACACCAGCTCGAGATGCTACTCGTTGGCTATCCTTCATGTTTATGATCCCAGACGCAATCAAACTTCTAGTCCCCGCTCACCCAGTACCTGTTCCTGAGAGCGTGTACCATGCCAGAAATGCAAGAAGAGAAACTCCCAGCTCGAGCTCTATCGGAGCAAACTGAGCATCCGATTATCGCATCCCCGTCTAGTAACCTCTCAATCCGCCATGTCACGGTGGACGACATGATCAATTGGCTCCGACTAGATGGTTTCCATCGCGGCCTGGTTGGATGGTCCACGCAGTTCTCGCCGGAGGAGATATTTGGTTCATCATCTCAGATACATGATCTACTGGAGTCTAAGAAGAAGTCTATTCAGGATCCTCCACCGGAGGACGGGGGCGTGGGTCTACATTCTGCACTGGATCAAGCTACCCGCGAAGCAGACCAGGAAAGGCAGATCCGGCGCATGATCCAGGAGCACAGGAGTCTAATCCCTGCTGCGGTGCGGGAAGTGGAGAGGCGATTGGTATCAGCCGGAGTTCCTACGGAAGAAGTGCGAAAGATGGGCAGAAGTGATGCCGCGAGCAGCGTCTTTGTGAAATTGGGACGATTGGAGCAAATCCAGAGACCTGCACAACCCCCACCAGCTCGAGTGAGGATTCAAGTCGTTTGTGATATTGGAGGGATGGATGAGGAAGGAGGATTGTGGAAGATGGACCTATACATACCCCGGATTTGTCTCTTCGATGAGTTTGAAGACATCCTGCATAGACATGCCTATGTCAAAGGCATTCTGGAAGTGGAGCGGGCAAAGACCCCCGAACGCAACAATGATACCTATGATCCTGATGAGCAGGCTCGTCGCAAAGCCATTGAAGAAAGGAAACCTCTCCATCAGGTTCTTCGGGGTAAATATGTCCGTCACACAGTATGGGGATACCGCATAGTAGGTAAGGACGAGGCGAACGTCCCCATCGAGGATGACGGACGCTGGATTGCGCTATGCGATCAGGAAGACTTTACCAAACTTATGAAGGTCGCGGTCCGAGATTCCTCAAGGATCGCACTGATTTGCCATGTATGTTCTGATAGATGCTTGGATGTATACTCCTGCGGACTAACTATATATATATCTTCAGGAAACGACACTAGAGCGGCCTCTGCAGCGGGCCCCCACCCCGCCATGGCAGTGGAAGGATGTGGGCCAGCAAGATCTGAACGATCTCTGGGCGAATTGGGAGAGCGGTACTTTTCATCTTGACCCGATTGACTGGGAGCTGGAGAATTGGAATGTCGGCGGATATCGTCCTATTGGAGACGACTTCGACTGGAGCGGGGTGTTGACTTAGTGAGATACTGTAGTTAGTTATGGAATTGATGACCCACTGCTGCCCTTGTTCGTCTATTTTCCCATGTAGGGATCATTGGTGAAGTTGCGGGCATTGAGTGAAGATGGGCGAGTGAGCTGCCCACCTGACTCACCCAGCTTCACCCTGTTAAGCGGCGATATCCAAGCGAGGCAAGAGTGAGCTCCTCGTAGATTTTTGAACAAGTGAGTGACGCGGTCGCATTCTTTCGAGAAGGAAGCAGTTCGAGTCGATTGGATGTCTCACACGTGGTGTAAGGGCATCGACTCATTGGTCGCGTTCGAAGTGCTCTACTGTATGATGGATAACTATCTTATTTTTAATTCTCCAGTGACGCAGTCGGTCGATTCTCGATTTGGTGTTCGATATTGCCAACATGGCAAAAGGACAGCCTTTCATCTGGAAGTCACGGAAATCCTCTCCGTCGATCGTGTTTTCTCCAAACCATGCCTTGTTTTGATAATACCTGCTAATCAGCTTGCAGCTAGAGCCTATAACCCGCGGAGAACCGACTTGGCGTGCAGTAGGCTATCAAGTCAAAGGGATAAGAATAGTAGCAACCTTGCGTCACTAGCTCCGCCATCCCATGCGGAGTCTAATAAAGCGAACACTGAACAGCCAGGAAGTTAGTCCGATTCTGAGGGACTGCTTTGGTTATGATCCCTGTCCCCTAATAATGGATGTCTTTCTTGCGCATCGAATTCCTTTCGCATCGCGATATTGAGATGGGCGGACGTCTTGGCAAACTTTAGTGGAGTCGCTCAAAAGGGAAAGGTGGAGACAGATTGTGACTGTCAGCTGACTGGTGTCACGTGGAGTACCTCGTGATTGGCCCATTCGGGGAGGCCAAGCCGCGGAACGTCTGGATCAGGTTTAGCGTCAGGAATGAAGCCTTTCCAAGCCTCAGGCACTGATCTCCAAGGCTGCCTCTCGATCCTCCCACTTTCTACTTAAACTTGGCACCGGAGTCATCCAGACCCTCAAGAAGCTACTGTGCTCTGCCTTTCGTTCCTCCTGCAAAATTTTTCCTTTGCAGTTTTCTTTCTACTGATGCAATGAATACGATCGATCCCTACATATAGAACCCCTCGACGATCGGCCAGTAACGTGGAACGGAAGGAGGAGATAAGAGCCGATACGGCTAACTGATCGCAGTGCCTCCCGTGGGACATCACCGCATCCTGGGAGTCATCTGTTGCGTCAAACAGTCTTTTCTTGCCTGTTGGCTGGCGGCACTGACCGCTGGAAGTCAATGATTGAACCAAACCCGTCCCGATCGACCGATAGGTCACAGTCATTGTCCGACGTTGAACAATCACCCCCAAAAGCAGATCCGAGCGCGCCTGCGGACAATGACTCGACGACGTCTCCGGTGATATCTTTGGAAACTTCACGTTCCGATGATCCTCTCGCTTTTGGCTATGCCGTCTACCCGACGAAGCCGCAGGACAATGGAAGGGATAGAACGGCGGCGCAGCTACTCCCCTCCCTCCATATCCGGACAGATATCCCCAGTGTTCGTCCCATAACTCCAGTGATGGAGGTTGAGACATCTTTAGACTCGTGTCTATCCGCCACGAGCTTGCTGCATCGGACGCCTAGTATGCGAGCGATCCGCGGAGCGGCCATGTCCAGCGCGGGCTCCCTTTCACCGGCCTCTATTCTGTCGTCACCCCAGTTGGCAGCTATAGGCGATATCACCCCTTTGCCGTCTCCAATTGGCTGTCTGGGCTCATCTCCTTGGAGGTCTACCAGGGGACCATCTCATTCTCTCTCGCGGACGTCGTCCGGCGCGTCGAGGCCAGGCTCCAGCCTGAGTCTGCGAATGAGTGACTCGACACAGTTGCTGAGGCCTTCGTCGTCCAGGTCCTCGCGCGCGAAGCTGTATCCGAGTCTGGCTGAGGAGGAGCCTTTGGTTCCACCGCCGACTGGGGCGGAGTCACCCAAGAGGCATGCGCGCAATCGCAGTCTGAGCGAATATGTACCTCCAAGTAGATTGCCCCATATTCAGCCCCGGCCAATTGCAGTCTCAGGGACGGGACCTGTTGCAACTTCCTCAAGGGTCCATCTGCCCTCGCAACAACACACTCTCCAACGCGAGCAGTACCTGGCAATCCACCGTGGAATTGCTCTCCCGTCGGCTCGGCCACCGACTCCGCCACGAAGTACACGGGATGGATTCGACAGCGATAATGAGCCTGCTGGCCATGTGTCCGCCACGGGTGAGATATACTCGGTTCGATCCGTCAGAAGTCAACAGCCTCGCAAATATCGAAAACTACGAGTGCTGGGGCAGGGTACGTTCAGCCAGGTCAGCCTTGCAGTGCGTGTGGAGTCCAAGGAGGCCATGACCCCAGACGATGCTGGACGGCCCTCACAGAAGCTGGTGGCTGTCAAGGTGATCGAATACGGTCCTGCTGGCGGGGCCGACGAGGAAAGGGTGGAGGTGTCACTGAAGCGTGAGGTCGATATTCTGAAATCCGTCAATCACCCTTCATTGGTGCAACTCAAGGCTCTTGGGTATGATCAGAAGCGTGCTTTACTGGTGCTCGACTACTGTCCTGGTGGGGACCTGTTTGAGTTCACGACGTCTGGTCAACAACCGTTAGCCCCTGAGCTTATCCGAAGAATCTTCGCCGAGCTAATCGGGGCAGTGCGTTATCTGCACGCTAATTATATTGTCCACCGGGACATCAAGCTGGAGAGTATGTATCCGCATCCTATTTAGTCTCAATCTCTCATGCTGACTCCTACAGATGTCCTGGTCAACCTACCGGCATCAGCTATGCAGGAGATCACTGACTGGCGCACGTACGACCGTGCTGTAATCACCCTGAGCGATCTGGGTCTGTCTAGACGGATCCCTGAGCCGCCGGAGAGCCCACTGCTGCATACGCGCTGTGGCAGCGAAGACTACGCCGCCCCAGAGATCCTGATGGGACAGCCGTACGATGGTCGTTCAACCGATGCATGGGCGCTGGGCGTCCTGCTCTACGCACTCATGGAGAGTCGACTACCCTTTGATGCTTTGCCTGGGACGCGCGGTGATCCGGCCAAACTGCGCGCGCGTACCCCTCACCGAATTGCCCGATGTGAATGGTCATGGTACCGGTACGCGGATGCCGATGGCGAGTGGGATCCCAACAAGGGTCAGGGCTTGGAGGGCGCTCGAGAATGTGTTGCGTCCCTTTTGAGACGTACTACGAGACGTAAGAGTCTCGACGATATCGTGAAGATGGAATGGGTCCAGGATGCGATCGATGTTCCTGGGGGCCTTCAAAGAGGCGACAAGGAGGTTCCGTAGAGCTGGTCTCTGGAGACACCTGGATGTCGCCCAGTAATGCTAGGATTCGGGCTGTACTACGTCTTGTCATGTTTCCCTCATATGCGGATGATATCCTTACGATCTACGCATGTACGAGTTCTGTGTTTACGATGCTTCATGTGTTCCTGCTGTTCCTTTTTGGTTACTATAGGCGGTCATGAGCCTGGGATTTCCACTAACTTCATTACCGTTGGTGCTATGATGATGATAATGATGATGATGATGGAGAGCACGGTTTTTGAAACCGTATGGTGTCTTGCGATGTTTTACTCTTATAGACTGGAAAGATGATTATATAGGGACTCGGTTTTAGTCAATGGATGTCGAGAAACTTTCACGGTGGTGTATTCTAGTTTGATGTATGAACGAATTGCGGCTTTAGAGCATTTTAAATGAGGACAAATTCGGTTGAATGATAGCTAAAGAAAACGAGCAGGATAAATAATCAACCATAATTATGGACATGTATCTATTCTATTTTACAACTCATAAAATGTTTACTGTAAAGACCTTTATAGACAACCTCGGCCCTTGCTGACCAAATGGATGACTATCGGTGAACGTGGATTGGTCCGATGGCCGGCGGCGAAGACAAACTAGAGCAGGCCGACTTCGCTGCGGAGTCAAGAAAGTCAGAGTAAGGCAAAGTCCAGAGCAATTCTTGGATTTCTTTTCTCGTTCTTTTTTCCCTTGTAGGACTCTGGTGCTCATCTCGCTTTGCTGTTGCACGAGACTTTCGAGCCTTGATCCAGTCTTCTGTTCAGTTCCCCTGCAGCGTCGGTGGTCAACGCCTGAGCTCGGGACTACACCGTCACCGGGGAGTGCGACTCGACCACCTTCATCATGTTCCTTGCACAGACTCGTGGGCATTTGCCCAGGGTCGCTAGAGGCGCCTTTGTCCCTAGGTAAGGCTGCGAGTCGTATGCGATAGCTGGATTAGATGATTCTGATTGTCAAAGCAGCCGTTCCCTTTCCACCACCCTGCCTCTCCGAAAAGCAGATGACGACAAGGCCATCAACAAGGTCTCTCGCATTATCACACAGCCCATCTCCCAGGGTGCCTCCCAGGCCATGCTTTACGCAACCGGTATGAATGAAGCGGATATGAACAAGGCGCAGGTTGGAATCGCATCCGTCTGGTATAGCGGGAACCCTTGCAATATGCACCTGCTGGATCTCAACAACCGGGTCAAGGAGGGCGTCCAGCGCGCTGGTCTCGTTGGAATGCAGTTCAACACTGTGGGTGTGAGTGATGCGATCAGTATGGGAACTTCCGGAATGCGTTTCTCGCTGCAGAGCCGTGATCTCATTGCGGACTCGATCGAGACAGTCATGGGAGGACAGTGGTATGATGCCAACATCAGCATCCCCGGTTGCGACAAGAACATGCCGGGTGTCTTGATGGCGATGGGACGCGTCAATCGCCCCAGTTTGATGGTGTACGGTGGTTCGATCCGCCCCGGTTGTGCAGCGACCCAGAACAACGCCGACATTGATATCGTTTCCGCCTTTCAGGCTTACGGACAGTTCCTGACCGGAGAGATCAGCGAGACTGAACGCTTTGATGTTATCCGTCATGCGTGCCCCGGTGGTGGTGCCTGCGGTGGTATGTACACAGCCAACACCATGGCCACGGCCATTGAGACCATGGGAATGACCCTTCCCGGCTCGTCCTCCAACCCAGCCGAGTCTAAGGCCAAGGATCTGGAATGTCTGGCTGCGGGTGAAGCGATTAAGAAGCTCCTCATTGAGGATATCCGCCCCAAGGATATTTTGACCCGTCAGGCTTTCGAGAACGCCATGGTCGTCGTTAACATCACCGGAGGCTCGACCAATGCCGTTCTCCACCTGATCGCTATTGCCGACTCCGTTGGTATTAAGTTGACTATTGATGACTTCCAGTCCGTCTCGGATCGGATCCCCTTCCTGGCTAACCTGAAGCCCTCTGGCAAGTATGTCATGAACGACCTTTACAACATCGGTGGTACTCCTGCACTTCTCAAGTACCTCCTCAAAGAGGGCCTGATTGATGGCTCGGGTATCACTGTCACCGGTGAGACCTTGGCCAAGAACTTGGAGAAGGCTCCCGACTTCCCCGCGAACCAGGACATCATCCGTCCGGTGTCCAACCCAGTCAAGAAGACGGGTCACATCCAGATCCTCCGCGGAAGTCTGGCTCCGGGTGGTAGCGTTGGTAAGATTACCGGCAAGGAAGGTACCAAGTTTGTTGGAAAAGCTCGTGTGTTTGATGCGGAGGACGACTTCATCGCTGCTCTCGAGCGCAATGAAATCAAGAAGGAGGACAAGACTGTGGTCGTTATCCGGTACACTGGACCTAAGGGTGGTCCTGGAATGCCTGGTAAGGCGATTTTTTTTTCGCTAGGTACTCATGTGAACGTAATGCTAACAGACTACAGAAATGCTCAAGCCTTCTTCTGCCCTCATGGGTGCTGGTCTCGGATCCTCCTGCGCCCTGATCACCGATGGTCGATTCTCTGGTGGTTCTCACGGTTTCCTGATTGGACACATTGTCCCTGAGGCTGCTGTCGGTGGCCCTATTGGTCTTGTGAAGGACGGTGACGTTATCACCATCGATGCCGAGAAGAGAGTCCTCGACCTGGATGTTAGTGATGATGTCCTCGCAGAGCGAAGGAAGGAGTGGGAAGCCGCCAAGGAGGCTGGCAAGCTGCCGCCCACTGGTCTGACCCTCAGAGGAACTCTGGGCAAGTATGCTCGGTATGTCACTCTTCTCGTTTCCCTATATTGTCACCCATTTGCCGTTGCTAACACATCTCTTCACAGGAACGTTCAAGATGCCAGTCACGGATGCATCACTGATGCTCTGTAAACAGATGTAGACCACATAATAACTGTAAACCATAGTCATGTCTTTGTGGGACCGGCAACGGCTGGAAAAAAAAAGGAAAGGTTGTCCAATTTTATCTGAAATCTAGTTCATGTATATCACATCTTGATAGTTCTATTTATTTCAAATCCTCCTGTTCTCCAATCTGATTCACTTATGGAGGCAATTAGATGTAGACAGTAACAGAGAATCCCCTGGCCTAGTCAACTTCACCATGTTCCTCGATGAAGTCCGGCAACCACTAAGATACACCAAGTTTCTTGCTTAATCTTCTCCCGTCGACGAACTATTGCGAGTAATGATGAATGTCCCAATCACAGTCAACAGCCTCTCGTGTTAGCTTCAAACATAAATGCTGCTAAGCCAGCGTGATTGGCGTGTTAGCGTCAGCAATCAACGAATGAATTGAGGCGGCCCCCAAGCGCCCCGATCAAGTCGCCTGGGCCATATATAGTTAGATAACGAAGCTTTTCTTACGGGCCAACTTGGGACACCTTATGTTCTGGGAATTTGGACTCTTTTCGCTCATGTTGAGTTGTTCAGTTGGCGCAACTTGGATTCTGGAGCTGGAGATTCGGTAGCAATGTCGTTCTTCGTTTCTTCAAAGCGGCGCGACAGAGCGCAGTCGGTACCGGATGCGTTGCCTGCCATGTCTCAACGTTTACAGTCGGACTATTATGCTCAGTCTTCGATGACCGCAGTTCCTCAGATACAACTATCGCAGGCACCGTACATGACAACCGGATCGGCTGTGTCCTACCAACATAATTACCATAGACTAGCCCTCACATCGAAGAATCACCTACAAGCGCAAAAGGAGCATACAAAACAACTCATTCGAAAGTCTTACGGCAACTTGCGGGAAGCTGTCCAGGAGACAGTCAGCGTTACACATCATGCCGTTGTTGGGGAAGTTCAGGAATTGGGAACGAGTGTTGGAAGGAGTGTAGGGCACCTGCGTGATACGATTGAGAAGAAATTCGATGACATCCTCACCGCTATTGACGAGGCTAGATTTAGTGGGAGAGAGGAGGATCTTGGTAAGACTTTTAAATCCTCACGGAATCCAGGCCATATCTAACTACTAACTACAACCCAGAGATAACGCACATTCAACCCGCGAGATCAAAGCATGATGAGACAACCTCCAAGTCAGCAACTTCAACAAACTATTTCTCGAAAGTATATCATTATGCGAATTCACGACTGCCGCCTCAACTGCCGCCATTGCAATTGTATGGTCTTTTTTTTTTTTTTTTGAATGAGATTGAAAAGTACCTTCCTAACCCAGCCATAGATACTTGTCTACATATCCGATGCTGTGCCTCGCGGCGCAATATGCGCGTCGCGTATATGACAAGCCGTCCGGTGCTGAGAAGAATACTCATATCGATGCCGATTGGCGGAGTGGAACCAAAGCCATGGTGATCAAATCGGTTCCTATAGACGATATGAATATCATTGTCTTCGCGATTCGGGGTACCCACAGCTTTCGCGACTGGGCCGTCAATATCAAGACCGCACCTACCTCACCAGATGGATTTCTGGATGATCCGGGAAATCTGTGCCATGCTGGATTCCTGGCAGTCGCACGTAAAATGATTCGTCCCGTGGCAGATCGCTTGAGATGGCTGCTCCTGGAGGATCCAAGCCGCACCTCCTCCTCGCTTCTAATCACTGGTCACTCCGCTGGAGGAGCCGTAGCCAGTCTCCTGTACTGCCACATGCTTTCCGATACGATCCAGTCTGATCTGATAGACATGAGAGGGTGCTTTAAGCGGGTGCACTGCATCACCTTCGGTTCGCCTCCTGTCTCACTGCTGCCATTAGACAAGCCGACGTCCTCGGCATATCGCAAGTCGCTATTCTTCTCATTCATAAATGAAGGCGATCCCGTCTCGCGGGCCGACAAGGCTTACATACGTTCCTTGCTCGACCTGTACGTCTCGCCCATGCCAGGTTCAGTTCTCGGCCAAATTACGAGTTCAGTCACACACCGCAGGCCGGAATCCAGACGAAAGATGAAGAGATTGCACTGGACGGTCCCGGAATCCACTCTTTCCCTTCCTGGAAGACTGGTGCTTCTACGGCGACGGCTCAGGGACAATAACACAAGATCGATGCCCTCCGCTGGGCCAGAATCTATTGAAGAGCTCGAAGCATGCACGACCACCGATGCCGAGCTCCGAGGTGTCGTCTTCGGCGACCCAGTCATGCATATGATGGATGTATATGCCAGAAGAATTGAAGCATTGGCAACCAGTGCCGTAACCATCGAGTTAGATACTGCTTGATGGAGTGAATATTGGGACGAGTAATGAATTATATGAAATAATAATAATAATAATAATAATTCTTCCATTTTAGAGAGCATTTTTCAGTCAGAGACTATGCATGCTCTATCATCAATCTATATACACACAGTGCCATCCTCATGCTAGGAGGCATGGTAGAACATGATTCCATCTAACCCCATAGCGCTATCTGACAATAGTCCACACCATATTGAGCCCTAGTCCAAGGGAAACACTGCCAAAACCCCTGGAATTCCACCATGTGCACTATGGCATAGAAGTAGGGAGGGAGGTAGGTAATTTGGAACCATGAATTATATGAAACGTCCAGTATCAAAAATTGGACTCTTCTAGGACGGTGGTAGCGTGCATCCTTAAGCATTTTCGGATTTGCCCTACATTGTACTACATTCCAAGATAAATCCCTTGACCTCACTATATTCGTTAGATTAAGTGCGGTCCTTCCGACAAAGGCTTGAAGCACTGACCCGAAAGAGGGAACCGTTTCCTGCGCCGCGATCTGTATATCCTTGCAATATTAGAATAACTAGCGCTGCATGGGAATTATTTAGGGTGATTCAGTACCTAGTCGAAAGTACCCTGGTCGACCTCACCAATAATAACACCCTCTTTTCTTTTCCACTGATTCCACAACTACCATACCTATCTATATGCGAAGCTTCCTCTAGAGAGAACTATGTCTGATCCGCCTGACACTGTTGAGGTGGATAGTGGGGTCTGCATACATCCTTATTACTCATCGCAATCGCTCGCTTACATCTTGATAGATCGATAACGACTCCTCCTACGGTGACGAGATGTGGGTACCACATTTCTAATCTCTATTTAATGAATCAGCTAAATGTCCGCCAGTTCGAGGTACACGATGTCTTTAACCTCGTCGGCCCTGAAATCTCGAAACGAGAACGGAAGAACTTACCATGGATACCGTGACGGAGGCAAGTCCTTTGACCCATAGGAACTGCTGGATGATCCGCTCATCTGTTTCGTTCGGGATAAAAGCCTACTACATGCCCAATGACGAGAGTGAAAAAGAACGACTAGATATCATCCATGAATTGATGTTGACGATGATGGATCAGAATCTCTTCCTAGCTCCGATCGGCTCCTGGCCTGGTCGTGTCTTGGATCTAGGTACTGGTACGGGAATATGGGCCATCGATTTCGGTAAGAATGTCCTCAGCTCGATGATATGCTTCGTGATGGAGCTGACGATGAGCCAAAATATCAGCTGACAGGTTCCCTGGTGCAGAGGTTAGAATCATCTGGAGCGCTTCAGATATGCTTCAGATATTGTGCTAAAACTGTTTTAGGTTATCGGGATCGATCTGAGTCTAATTCAACCGAACCTGTGGGTGAAATTTTGGCTCTCATAATTGAATTATAGTTGAATTATAGTTGATTAACCATCTACATAGTGTCCCGCCCAATCTAAAATTTATCATTGATGATTTTGATGATGAATGGGTGGAAAGAAGATTTCACTTCATCCACGGTCGCTATTTAGCAGGTGCTTCTAAGGACTTCGGGGAGCTTTTCAAACAGTGCTACAGAAATACTATTCCAGGAGGTTGGGTCGAGTTCCAGGAGTGGGATACGGATTTATTTTCCCAGGACGGATCGACCGACAACACATCTATCAAACAATACTACGAACTCTTAGACGGAGAATTCCTGAAGATAGGCCGTATTCTAAACACGGGTCCCCGGTTGGAGGGATGGATGCGTGATGCCGGATACAAGAATATCCAAGTCAAGAAATACTTGGTCCCCATGGGAGCCTGGCCGAAGGACAAACATCTTAAGAGCTTGGGCATGTGGAACCTCTTGGAGGCTGAGAGCGGTTTTGAGGCAGGGGCGATGGCAATCCTGACGAGACACTCTGGATGGTCCAAGGAAGAAGTGGACATTCTTGTGGCTAAGACGCGGAACGACGCGAAAAGCCCTAAGGTCCATACCTTGTTTAACTTGTGAGTCTTGACGTCAATTCCCTGATGTTTTGGACCATATTAACCAAACTTCTAAGCTTTGTTGTATACGGCCAGAAGCCAGAAGAAGCAGCAGAAGAAGAAGAATGATGTAATGTGTCATGCATGCAGCAAATCAAAGAGCTTATATCCAGGAGATGCACAACAAAGACCTGGCTAGTGTTTTCTCACAGAACTCAAATATAGTGTAATCAATTCGGTGCTTCTAACCGCCGCTGTGTGGCATAATAATAATATCGCGGACCTTTTCATGTCCATTCAGTCCCAGCCCTGAGAATTTCTTCTAAAATTCAGCTTTAACAATTGAGCTGACCTATGGTGATTTATTTCTCGCCGCACGTAGAAACTTCTCTTGTATAGTTATAAGTATCTAATTATCTCATCTTATGCAAAATCTGAAGATTTGATTCCGGCTATAATAAAAAGGAAGCGGTAGATCGATACATAATATCTATTTAAAAACAAACTAATTGGCAAAACAAACACCTCGAGAGGGGGTTCTAGATCTCTCAAACAGGCGCACCACTAGGAATAAATAACTTAGCTGCTCTCCACGCCTCCGTTCTCGGTGTAGTAAGCTGCCGGGGTGATGGTCGTGTCTTCAGTGGCATCAATACCGAAGGAGATCCAACCAAAGATACCATCGGAGACATCATCTCCGAGGAAGACATACTGCACGAAGGGATCGATGGTGTCGGCCTCTTCGGAAAGGATCGAATCATCCGCATTGGTGGTCAGGTCCTGGGTATTCGTGTTGTATGGCGCGGTAGCCTCGACTTCGGTGATCAGATCCTGGTCGAAGAACAATTGGGCCACGTGGGAGGAGGTCGTGTCGTAAAGACCGGAAATGGTACCATTGGCATATTGGATTGTGCCGTTGACGGCGTGGGAAAGGACTATATGAAAAATTTCAGATCAGTAACTATATCTAGCTCACGTAGAGGGGGAAACGTACCGTGAATGTGAGTCGCACGACTCGTGTAATGTCCAGGGAAGAGTGTCTGGAACTCGACAACACCGTAGTCGTCCGTCTTCTGAATACCACGCAGGAAAGTGGTGTCGATGTTGCTCTCGTCATTCGAGTTTCCGTTACCGTTCGCGACGACACCGGAGTAGACTCCCTAATTGCATATATTGTTACTTCATGCGTCTTTAAAAGACAAAAGACATAAAGATGAGACTTACGGTCGCGTTGCAGTGCCAAAGATCAATGTAGACTTCAGGCACGGGCTCACAGGTGTTCGTGTCGATCAGCTGGACGTCCAGATAGAGAGGGACACCGCTCTGGTCCTCGACGATGTTCGAACGGACCAACTCTCCGGTAACATCTAAATATTCCTGTCAGTACAGTTCTGGTTTACCGGAGGAGGATTTACTCACAGTACGGTCCCTGAGTGACATCCGGGCCGAGAATACAGGAGGAGTTGGAGCTGAATAAGACCTCGGGGTCGGTCGATTGCGAGACCGAAAGGCTCGAGTGATGGGAGGTGTTTAGAACCGTGTCAAGATCGCGATTCTCCAAGACAGGAGTCCCTATGGTGATTGATAGTTAGTAATTTATTTCAATGATACATAAGATTCAGATGCCATACTTTTGTCAAGGCCCCTTTTCTGGCGCAGCTGTTGAACGGTTCCATGGCGACGAGCAATGTTCTTCGCTTCATATCCACGAGCCTTCAGGGTCTCGGAGCAGTGTCCCAGACTACGAGATCGCAGAGATGCGCTTTTGAGAAAAGCAGCACGTTCTGCAGCCTCCGCTTTCACATTGTGACCAGGATGGGCCACGGCGGTTCCGGCAAGGAATCCAACCATTCCCGCCATGAGGGTTTGAGTGAGTTGGACCATTTTGAAAAAATATCAAAGAGTGGAGTGTTTATGTTGAAAGACTGAAGGAATGAATAGAGTCTATTATCAATGAAAGAGTCTTGACTTGATATCTGTCAGAACAGAGTTGGAGAGACCGGGCTATATAAGTACGTACCCAGATGGATCTACATAACTACTTACTAGAAGTTCTAATCCCCACAGCCCGAATCTGAATCTGGCTAAATTAATCGAATGACGTTTATTTCTCGCCCGATCGTTTCATTGTTCCCCCTGGGGTTCCACGGATGTCATCATGAAAATGCGTTGTCTGTGATTGGCGCTAAGATGTAGTACGTATTATCCACGCTTCCCATCAACCATGCAGCCGGAGTATCACCTGGACAGGGGTTAATGAAGTGTATCCGGGGATGCTTGATGTTCACTTCGTTCCTCAAGACTATCTTGTTGTTACATTACTCTTGCAAACAAAGAGGTCCTTCAAATTAGCCGTCACACGCTTACGCGGCTTCGTCGATAAATCTCCCTATCTGGTAGAGAGTCAATGCTCTTGGGAGGCGATGTATTGGGCTCTCGACATGTTCACACGATTGATATTCTGGTGAAGTCGCAGCCAAGCCTCGAAGCGTCTTGGCAGTTGGTAATGAAGATGCTACGATTCGGGGGAATCAAGAGCCCCGGCAGTTAAGGCGCATCTCCACTGTTCTTAAAACATACTCCTTTAAGGCCAAGATTAGATTTCATCAGCTCGCCTGCTCCGCCACGAGATCTAGGCATATTCTAGATGTTTCAATCCTCGTGTATGGGGATGAGACCCGGCCAATACGTACTACTTTGCAGATCATTACCGGTAGCGCGTGGCAAACCTCCCTTAGCATTAAGCTTATTTTCAAATGGTTACGAACGGGCTGGGGCATCGTACAGTATTGCCATAAAAGGGATGGGAGATTGTTTCTTCGGGACGGGGACCAAGGAACATATTATTAATTCGAGATCCCTCAAAAATGCGCATGATTCCGCAAAGATATCGACTGCCAAGTGTCTTATTCCGGTATTGCTCCCGGTGACATCCGTGGAGCATCTTGCTAGATACTGGCAGAAGTTCGAGGACATTCAGAGCATATCCGATATGTCCACCTATAGGTGGGTTCCAGATACTTCTGCAGATTTAGCGGATGAAATAATCTAATAAACATCTCCATCTATAGAGTCGCTTAGCTGGATATCTAGCGTGTAATAGATATACACCGTACTGGAGCCCGATATTCTATTTTATCCCTCAAAGCATTCATGGACTTTCCTGAAACGACCTCCAGCGTGAGAACTCCCACGTCCCGGTTCATACAAGACTGCACAGCCATCAACGTCTTCGCGTTGACTTTGTCCACATCTTGACAAAGTCCTGCTTTTCCTTGACACCCAACCCAACTCTCTTAACTCGGCCGAGTCGTGCAAGCGTATCACCCACGTAGTCGAGGAGAGCCTTTTGTTCGCGCGTCAGAGTAGCGTCTGGTCCCTCCGCGGAGGTGTGGAGTGTGTCGAAGTAATTGCTCTTGTGAGAGTCCTTGAGCAACGAGGTCTCCACTCCGGCCTTACCAACGGTACCGCCGATCGTAACACACTCCGCAATCCTGACACGGATGCAATGAGTGGGTCTACTCAATAGATTCCAGAAGAAGGTACGGTAGCTTCCTGGGACAGGGGTCGTCACGTCCGCGGGGGTATAGCGTAGACTGAGGGGAAATATCTTCGTACTCGAAGCTGCTTCCACGAGTGCATGGCTCAGGGGCAGAATACCCCGTCCATTAGTGGTCGTGCACTCCGGGAACATCACAATGGGACGGTTAGGGTATTTCTGCAGCAGTGCACCAAGGTCAACCAAGCGTGCGCCAGGGGGTGGGGTCGTCTTCGGATCCGACAGTGCCCGTAAAATGACATGGAAGAGAGAGATGTGCTCGACCTGGCGCGTAGAAGGGTAACATGCCGTAAAGATCGGGTCGAAGATGGCAGCCAAATACACCGCATCAATGGGCGAGGTGAACGAAGACGCGATGATCGAGCCGGGTCCCGGCAGACGTTCTTTGCGCTGCTTGGCGAGAGACCTGGGCCACTGTCAACCCCGTGTTCTTTTCCCACTCAAGACACTCGACGTACCCTCTCTTCACGCCATCAATCTGAAGATCAATCCACCAAATGCTGGGGATTCCCAATATACACCACAGAGAAGCCTTCTTCCCGAGGGACCCAATGGGAAGCCATTGGAGAACCAGGAAATAGGTCAGAGAGACCACCAGGAGTAGTGGGAGCCGAAAGCAGAAGAGGAATATATGAAACGGAAGGTAAACGCCCGCTGGTTCCGTCGGGATGGGAAGGAAAGGCGCAATCCCAGAGCCTGTCCAGACAGATCAGATCAGCGGCCGAGGTATCTTGAATGGAATGTGAAGACTCATACCTCGATCACGGAATTGGGAGAACTTCTCCATGGCTAGCAGGGATTATTATTATCTGGACAGCTGATGTCATGCAACGTCCGTATCGTATCGGCTGGGGGCAGAGATTGTGTCGCGACAGGAGGTGATGAGAGAGGGGACTGTGACAGGAATTTCAAACGATCCTCCCATATATATCTATATATATATATATATCGCCATGAAAGGCTATCTGTGATATGAAAAGATGGTCATCGCACACAATCATTTGTGATCACAATCTTTGAATTTCTGTCAGTCTCACATGCAAGTGCATTCTCCGCCCACGTGACTTGGTTTGCTGATCAACATCAACGATGAGTGAAAGTTATCAACTCAGTTATCAACTCAGTTTTCACAGCCAGATATCCCTAAATCTGGTCAGGATCTTTCGACTCTTATCCAAGTCTATCCTAGAAGTCTTGCATTAATTCCCCAGAATTAGAAACAAGGCTATACAGCTTTTCTACAAACCTTTTGTTAGCAGCAGGTCTTATGCAAAGCCTGATATGCAAGAGACCGAATCAAGAGATGACATAGATAAGTGTTAGTGACAACCCCATTAGCGTCCTTGCTCTTTAGACATGTGCTTGTACACAACAGTCTAGTGAATACCCCCTCATCCTTTGCATTCCTTACCTATTCAGCCTACAACATACTTATGCCAATGCTGATGTTGAATAAAATGTTTGTTGAATGGGGATTGCTCAGCCTGTGGCGCAGAGGATCTGCCAGACTAACTAGGAAATAGATACCCAGTAGATGTTCATGACAGTCCGGTGCGCATGATGTCCCCATTCAGGCCAGATAACAAGCTTGGCCATCATCTTGGACAGAAGCGCTGCATCCTTGCAAGTGGCACATGTCTAATGTAAGCGAGAATATATGCATGCTGATTCATCTGCGACAGAGCTCTATTGCATCTCACTGTCGAGTCATCTAACGTGGTAGCCACGATCCTGCAATGGAGTGCGGTCGAATCAGGCAATAGAGCTCTGCATAACTATCAGTTAGAAACAGAACCAGGGATCATACCGTGAGATTGAGTAGGTATACTATTACCCTCGTTTGAAATATCTATGGACCTAGTTGATTGGTCTGGTTGGCTTTCCCTTTTCTCTCATCTAAACAGCATGGGGGGAATATGAGGCATTTTCCCTTTCCGGCCAGTGCTCGCATCCTTGTGATTTAAACCCACCGCAAAAAGGCGATTTCCTCAACATTCCGACCTATTCAGTTATAATTAATCGTCTCGCATTGTCTATAATTCTCATTCAAAAATGTAGAGAAGATAGGATAAATAATGCCAAGCTTCGTTTGTTATTCTAAAAGAGTAGAGACGACAACATCCCATGCTAGAGTATTTATTCTTTTGCTATCTCGCTCACTTGTTACATCTAAAGTGATAACTAAAAGAAGGGCAACTAGAGTCTGTCTCGTATTGACCACTACGGTTAACCTCTGGACTTGTCCATTCTGGTATAAGAAGATTCAGATGCGGAGTTTTGTGAGCATCGCACTGCAGCTGTTAGAAAGATCTCACTCGCCTCTGGTGATGTTCGAGGACAGTGATTGATACCTATCGGCATATAGTAGATAGTGCACTTCCCCCACTGCGATTAGAAAAGGAGAACGACGCTATTTACTAATTTGTAAAGGACTAATATACCGATGGGAGGAAGATGATTCGCTTCATTCCGATTCCAAGATTGGACGGTCGATGGAAGTATGAAAATTGATAATCGTTGACAAAGACCCTCGCTTTCCCCTGATGGTCTCGATATATTTGGTAAAGTCATAGAATTTCATTCTCATGGATCATCTAGTCATCCCCTCGTTTATATATACATACATACATATCGCTAGCGTCTCGATCTATATAATATATCCTCTTCTGAGCTACTTATTCCTCCTCCGATTCAACCGTCTTTGGGATATTAGGCAACCTAACGGACCAAATGGCCCATGCGACGATGACGAAGAGAATCGTACCGACCATCCATGCCAATCCGACCCAGAACCCGCCCAGCTTCAGACCCCACTGGAAGAAAGCCGTGATGATCGGACTGGCGAGAATCATGCCGAGAGCCTGGATGATTTCGATGATGGTGTAGAGTCGGGCGGTCTGGTCGCGCTGGATCATGGTGGTGATCAGCGATCGAGTCGCGTACACGAAGCCCTGGCCGAGAGTCTGCACTACCAGCCAGGTGATCATCAGCGGCGCGGTCGGGGAGAGGCCGATACCAAGGGTCCCGACGAGTAGACATAGGATGCTGCTCTTGGTGAGCAGTAGGTCTTTTTGTCTACTGTCCACCCCGTGGTACTTCATCAAGTACCAGGAAATGGTGGGCAGTCCCGCCACGAAGAGAACGACCGTCAGGATCGATTTCAGGGACGTCAGCAGGTTCGCCCGCGCGATCGTCCAGCCGTACCGGAGCGAAACGTACTGGACCAGGAACCAGGACGTTCCGCGACTGAGCTTATAGACCAGGAAAGCGGACAGGAGCAGAAGAACCTGCCGATCCGCAACGATGAAACTATAGGGAGCCACGGTCGACTTGATCCGGATCCACGATCTCCGTAGAAACGTGTTCGTCTTGCTCCCAAAGAGCTGACCGTAACTAGGGGGAGCTTCGGTGTCATCCTCCTGGGGGTTGAAATCGGACATCTCGTGGGCGGAGCTGGGGAATGCATTCTTCGTCTCTGGGAGAGAAAGCGCGGCAAAAATCCCGCCAAGCATGATTCCCCAGCCGAGGAGCATCGGGATCCATGGGTTCAACTGCATGAGCCAGGAGCTGATCATGCTGGAAATAAACTCGGAACCCATCACCGCCACTCCGAATTGGAAGAACATGGTGGCTCTGTAGGGGATTAGTCTCTATCCCGGTGAGGACTATTAAGAGGTTTCTGAAGGGCTCTCTCACCGTTGAGCATCTGTAGTCACATCCGCCATCATGGTCCACACCAACGCCGCCGCGACGACCAGACCACCGCCCAGCAACCAGGCCAGCGAGGAGAACCAGACTGCACGCAATGGAAAAACATTCGAAAACCACAACACGACCAGGGTGGATATCATGTTCAGGATGAATCCAGGGATGCTGAGCAAGATGGTGGGTTTCCGGCCCATCCGGTCCGCCAGCAGTCCGTACGGAATCGCGAGAAAGATACCTATAGTTACAGTGCTCAGTAAAAACCGCCTTCAATTGCGTCTCATAAGGTCCATCACATACTAGTCAGTCCGTCAAAAAGCTCTCCGTACCCCTTCACGATCGCCACTTCACTCTGGATGTCTGAGTTCTTACACAGCTCCTCCGGAATCTGACCACCGTTCGCGATCTGGCTCGGATCATGCACCTCATAGTAATTCCGGCAGGCAATGGACTCGTAGATTCGAGTCGTCGGACCGCTGACCATGGCGTTTCCCGTTTCCACGGTGAGAATCATGGCGAACAGCGTGATAATCAACCGCCAGCGCAATTTCTCGCGCGCGGCGTTGGCTGCGCGGTCATTGAAACCCTGCTGCTCTCCGGAGAGAAAGGGCGCATCCTCCTCATCGTGGAGGTCGTCGTGTGCAGCCTGCATGTTTTCGTTCACTGTCGCTCCCTAACCAGACGACTCGATCACTTCCGAAGGTGCCGAGAGCACTTCAGTCCATGTCTCGTGCGGATAGGAACGGAAACCCGGAAGATACACGATATAGTTCTTCAAAGTCAGACGAAAGGATCAACCAGCTCCGTCCGCTCTTCCCCAGTTCCAGAAGGATAATGGAAGGGCAGGAATACAATCCTCTACAAGACATAAGATTTCACCCTGATGGAAGGCCCGGCAGCTGAGCTCAGCATGACATCCAATGAGCATTATCAATCATCCAGAGCTCTTCGATCATTGTGTGCCGTCAATTCCGTCCTGCTGGATCCACCGAAGTATATTCTGGCGCTAAAGACTGGGGGCCAGACAAGATAAATACTACGTAGACTAGACCCTGGGCAATTGGATTTCTGGTTTCAGTCGATAGGATACGATCTACCGTGGATCATGGCTCCCAGTCAAGTTACTACTATGTTCCAAACTGTACCTAACTACAAGGGAAGAAGCACGATCTAGATAAGTGGGTATATGGAACCAAACTCGAAAACGAAGTGGGGCGATTGGGAAAAGAGAGGAACGGAAAACGACTGTTTATAACGTTCAAGACAGAGTAATAGTAACCACATATGACTTCGTACTCGAATGAGAGGATCACCCAGCCGGCTCATCGCGTATATCCAGCCTCTTGGAACAGACTGCCCCGCACCTGCACCAGCGCCGCCAGTTCCAGGATAAACTCGTAAAGGATGATCGTGTTGGTCAGGACGTGGCCCAGCGTAACCGTCTCTCCGGCATCCGGCCGCTCTTCCGCTGCCTGACTGTCGATACTGGCAGTCTCAGATTCGACAGGCTGAGTTTCAGGCGCTGAAGCCTGCCGGTCGATCTTAAACGGCTCAGCAAGGCGACGTCGCAGGTCCTCAGCGACAACAGACCGGCAAGACGACTCCCCGCGGGATGGAGGCGGGCGGACTGACTGTTCGCGCAACGCTGAAGACCGTGGTGGAGTTCCTCCAAGTGCCAACCGAGATGGCGACGCGTCCGAGAGATCAAACAGCCTTGTATTGCGGCCTCGCGGGGAAACAGACTCCTCGAGTACACGCTGCAGCGGCCATCCATTCGGTATTCCCATAGAAGGCTCAGAGGGTTGTCTAGATCGAATGGGGGTCGGCTGTGGCTGTTCCTCCTGGTGCAGCAGATCGCGGCGTGCAGCGACGAGAACATCAAAGTCGGGGATCTCACGTCGCCAGTCCTCGACGTGACGGACAAGACGCTGCAGCCCCGCCGTCACCAAAGGTACATTCTTGGTGGCCCAGGTCGGTTCCTTGTATGCGAATTTGACCATCGAAAGCGGATCGGTCTCGGGCTGCAATTCTTCTGGAGATGGCATGCCGGCCACCTCCGGTTCATATTCGTAGTTGGACGGCTCCACCAGAAGCCAGCCGTCAAGAGAGACCAGATTGGATGAGGCAAGGCTGGTAATCACTTCGGTCAGGGCGAGGTTCACCACGACGCTGTTGGTGAAGAACGAGTCCAGCAGTCGCCGGATCTCCTTCATGATGGCGTCGTCCTTCTGAACATCCAAGGGCCGATCGGCGGGTCCATCGGGGAAGTTGCCTACGGACGGGGTGAGGAGAAAGAGGCGGGATTCGAGGATGAAGGTCGCATCTCTCAGATAATTCTCGTAGGACTCATCCAGGGTGGGATCATCGACGATGGTGGTCGCCATCGACATAAATTGCTCCAATTCCGCGTTCAGCGCCCCGACGGTTCGTTGTGTTTCCTGGTAACTGGGAGTCGTCTTGATCAGGGACCCAGCGAAGGAATGGTGTCTCTGTAAGATGACCGCCAGCAGGCGCAGGGTCGCAATCACCGTCTGTCGATTCTGGGACTTAATACTCATGAGGACGAGATCGACTAGGTTGAACAGAGACGGTGATGGCTTTGCGGCTTCTTCCGCGAAAGCAGCCAGTATATCGAGAGATTTTCTCCTGCTCAGCGACATGCGGGCCTTTTTGGATGGCACATAGGGCGCCGGTTCCGGTTCGGACGGTGAGGCAAGTAAGTAATGCAGGATCCGATGAATCAGGTAGGGTTGATCGATCGATTCTAGAATGCGATATAGGTATGTCAGAACAGCGGGAGTGGAGCCACCGTCTACATCGGACGATTCGAGCAGTGAGGGATAACTGCGAAGCTAGTTAGAAACGATAGCATCTGAGAGTATCGGGGAGGGAATTCGTACAGAAGCTGTTGGAGAAAAAGAATCTGGAAGTGATCCAGCAATGTATCGTTCACTTCAGCGGATTTGCAGTGGTCCACCGTATCTTGCCAGAACAGAAGATATGAGAGGAAGGCGTCCATATGGGCACCAAGCTGCGGTTGCACGGCAGTCTCCTGGCGCGCATGATCGGAAAAGACGACGATCGGGGGTACATCGCCATCCGTCACTGAAAAGGAGAGAGTCCTACACAGACGGAAGTTAGCGGATGTCAACCACTACTAACATCACCAGTCGACTCACCGGCTCAGCTGGCTGTAGAGGGCGCCCAGTCCAGTGGCCATCAGCGTTGCCAGATCACTCTCGATCAACCATCTTTCCAACGGTCGAGACTGGGATGCCGTCTCGATAATATACAACAAGCCCGTTCGGGCAAAATCACCCGCTCGACCTTCATGGTGGACATAGTCGATCAGCAAGTAAAAGAGCGGGAACTCATCCCTCCTCGTCGCTCCAGCAAACTCCTTCCCACTGTGTGTCTGTTCTCCATCATCCGAATCTGACGGTTGTTTCGGTACAAACCAGGCGGGCAGGATATGAGGTTGCAGACGGATATTGTTGGCAACTCCAAACAACAGCTCCACCAACCGGCCCTCAATCTCCTCGCCAGCCGCTACGCCTCTGCGGACGAGATCCAGGAGCGCTCGGGCAAAGATCCGGCTGTCCACAATGCCATCGACCTCCGCATCGATCAGGGTGTTGAAGAAGACGGCCGCCGATCGTAGGGTGTCTTCATCGTAGGATGACAGCGCCAGCTTGGTCACCGTCACGTAGATCTGAGATGTGGAAGCGTATGCCAGACACGGATGCGGTGCCGGACCCCGAGACTCATCACTGAGCACTGTATTCAGACGATCGAGGCAATTGCGCGCGTGAGAAGTCGCTCCCAGTTCGCTGGAGGGAGAATTGCTGGTCCGCCATATTTGCTAACCGCCGGATCAGCCCGATCAGAGTTCATCAGAATTCCATCCCAATCTCACCTGTAGCGTATTGCATGTCCGTCTAAAAGCCGTCAGTCGTCCCGCAGGCGTATTCGTTCGCAGAGGCTTGGACGACAGTGAGCGCGAACCGCCAATGAGACGAGACCACTATTCGACGGTTAGAAAGGAGAAGAGGGAAAAGATCCAACAGATCCATGGATGATGATAAAACAACAAGAAGATACTTACAAAGTCCATGATTCCCTGAGGGCAGCATGTTCTATTGAAAGCGGGGAGGCCAGTCTACGGTCAATTCGATAAGGAGATGGAAAGCTCGGGGCGTGTCAGAAAGTGTCGGAGCCCCTGGGCCGCCAAGCTTCCACCTTTTGAAGCTTCAATGGAGCATCAACGTCGTTTAGTTACTCGGTTTACTTCTTGATCTTTCTCTAATCAAGATGGCTTTTATACATTTTTACGGGAAACGAACAAACGCCACGATCATGGGCAACTTTCCAGTCACGGAACCGTTGCCTTCCACTGGATTATTTCTCAATACTTCGAAACTTCACCACTGATTGCCCCGGGAGGAGAAACTTGAAGAAAACAATAAATCGATCAAAGTCCGGAAGAGTTATCCCCATGCAAACGATGTCAAACCCAGTCATGTCTGCCACCGGAACGCCAGAAGGATCAATGCGCCTGCACACCATCCCAGTCTAAGGGTCCATACACATCCGTTAATTCATTCGCCATGACCATGCAGAAGAGAGGGAAGAAAAGCAAAACGCTCAGTCGCTTTCTTCCTTCTTCTGCCGTCCGCCGCCTCGCTTCCGCTTCCCCTCATTATGATCACTGCCGTCGTCGTCGTGCTTCTTGGAAGGCTGATCCGGCACCTTGGCGATGATGTCGGCCAGGAAATCGAGCACCTCATCCTTCGCCACCGCCTGCTTGAGATGCGCCGCGGTCACCCGTTTGGAATTGCGATCCCTGGCTTCCTGTGCGGCCTTGGTGACGAGGGAGATCATGAACAGCTCGAGTGCTTTGGCTGGAGGAGAATCTCATGTCAGTGTCACATCTGGAGGGGAGGGTTGTCAGCGATCAGCACTTACACACTGCGATGGGAGTGACCTGCGCAACCTTGCCGACGTCTTCATCCGCCTGCATGATGCGCTTGATGCGCGCGACGGGGAACTTGGTCTTGACTTCGACGCCCGACCATGGCCGCTGTTTCGCGGTCTCCGGTTTGCTTTCGAAGGCCAACGGCGGTTCCGGTTGCCAGGCGGCAGTCTCGGCGGCACGGGCGACGCGGGCGGAGCGACGAGCCATCTCGTCTGAACCAACAATGGGAATGCGACTGGGAGGCGCAGGAGGGCGCTGATACTGGGGGGTGAAGAAGGGCGAGGCGTCGTAGGAGGCGCGGTGGGCGAGTGGGCTGGTGAGCGGAAAGGGCGGTGGTGGGTGGTAGGGCGAGGTGGGATAGGCGGACTCGAAGGAGGAGAAATCTGGCGAACGGGGTCTATACGATGTATCCTGGTCTGTCATCGCTGGGGACATCCACAGTCAGCGCAAAGGCTGTTGGGCGCTCAGAGGGAGCTGGTCGGTACATACCGTGTCGATGGAGTGAATCTGGAAGGCGTCTGGATCAGCGCATCACACTGAAAGAGACGAAGCCGTAGCCCGTGATGAACTGGCTGGCAATTCTCAGTTGTGTGTGTGGTGGGTGTGTTGATCTTGTCTTGTATCAATATAAGATAATATAATCAATAATGCTTCCAGTTTCTTTGTATGTGCCGTAATCGGCAAGAGGGTCGAGGCGGTGCGTGGCGGTTGTGTGCAGAAGGGGAACGATCAACCCGTTCAACCAGTCAGGACTCAGAGGACTGGCCCGAGTGGCTAACCTCAGTATGGTTTCCTAGCAGAGAACAGTGCGTGGTGATAAGCGAACAGCGCATTGGGGTCTTTTTCTCGCTGGGGAAGCGACGGCCCTTTTAACCCTGCGGTTCTCATTGCGGCGACGCTAAAATTCCTTCTTTTCTTCCGTGCGTTCCCTCTCTCCCTCCCTATTTTTACTTTTCTCTTGTTCCTTTGATCTTTCTTGTGCCCCTCCATTCTGGATCTGGGGTGCATTCTGATCTACAATCACTGATCATCTATCCCTCCCCTGATAAGCTCATTCAAAAAAATAAATCTGCCAGAAATGATATTTTTTTTTCTCTTCTTCTTTTTCTACAGGATCAGAGCTATACTATCAACTGGATCATGACATCGTAACCGCCACCCCGACATACCTCCCCCGGGCTGGCCGCTGATGGGTTCCCGCCACCCATCAACCCGGTCGCGTTCTTCCTGATGAACATCAATAATAGAGAATGCCTGATGCCTGATGTCTTGATGGAGAAAGCTTTCAACGCATGTTATTCATTTCATTCATCGCATACAGTAGCCTTGTCAATTCCACAGGGGTCTGCGGCGGTGCACAATGATGATAGAGCGAAATCCGGAGGTGCTGAGATCACGGGCGCAGCGGAGCAGAAGCCAGTCTTGGTATCGCCCACTGTACCTCCCGATCTGCTGTCGCAAGGCATCCGTGACGGATTTGAAATTACTTGATCTAATCTGATCGCACCGTGGTGGACCCAGAAGCATCATCGTTCACGAGTCAAGTCAGGTCGGTGGGATCGCCGGGATGATTCGATCGGTCATCTGCGTCAAACCCTGGAGCCGCTCCGCCGTCGTATCGCAGAGGAAGAGTGCCACGACGGGCCAGACGTGGATTCCATCCCGTTCCTCTTTCACTTCGCATCGACACCCGGCCTGCTGAAGCGCTTGGCTCCAGCGTCGGATCGCAGGGCCAAAGACTTCCTCCGATCCGTAGAAGCAGACAAAGCCGGCAGAGGGGGATGACCGTCGCCACCAGGCGGCGTCCTTGCATGTCCCCGGCGACACGGCAGGATCATCAACCGACGCCTGCTGAGAAGCGTACCGCAAGGCGTAGACATGTAATCTTTCCACGTTGAGATAATCGCTCTCCGTGTTGCGGTCGCCGGGCGACACGAGAGTGACCCACGGCGAGAAGAACGCGGCCAGTCGCGGTCTCTCCGTCTTCCAATGATCCCGCCGCCCGTGATACAGCAAGAGACTTAACATGAGAGTGGCACCGGCGGAATCTCCGCTGACGCAAACGCGACTGGGACCCGTCGCCATGGAGAGGACAAACTCATAGCCAGCAATAGCTTCTTGCACCTGAATCGGGAACACCTGGTCGGGCACTAACGTATATTCCAGCGCAAAGATCGCGGGATTACGGTACCCAGCTCTCCGCAACAGGGCCACCCATGTCATCAAAAATTCCAAGTAGAAGTAGGCAGAGCCCACGGAGAATCCTCCTCCTGTCGTGATTTGATTCAGCGCAGCTCTCATGGACGCAGTGCAGGATGTAGGTATGAACGAACCATGAGCATAGTAGATCACAATATCCGGCTTCTCTCGATCAGTGAAGCTGATCCAGATGCCTTTCATTTTACCCTGGTAACCCCCCCTTTAAGTCACAGATACACAAGAGGTGAGTAAAAGCATGGTGGACTTACGCGTTGGACCTCCCTATAAGGGAACGGGGATCGGAGGTAACCATGCCTCAGCATTCGATAGCGAAGAAAAGGATGAACAACCTCCTTGACGAAGAAGACGCGTGCCACCTTGGGGGGAATCTCCATGAAGACATATCTGACGTTTCGGATCACAATCTCCTGAAACAGTGTCGCATGGCGGTAGAAAGGCGCTTTCCGTGCCCTTGGTGTCAGGTACCGCTGAAGAACAATCTGACAAGGCAGCTCCAGCACTGTTTGAAGGATCAGTAAGATGAATCGATATCCCTTCAATGTCCTGCAGACCTAAGAACGGTAGACTTCGAATGCCATGGTAGAGCGTGGTCCAGAACCCGGCCTGTATGATCAACTGTGGTGCGAGGAACACTAGAAATATAAAACAGTCGATGTACGAAACGGGTCCGAGCAACATGCCGCATTTAATTCATCTCTCGAGACCAGGATTGATAGCGATGAAACAATAAATGATTGGAGATCTGCAAAGATAGAACTGTTGTTGAATACTAGGGCACGGAAACAAAGATTGAGGATTGAAGCTGAAGCGGGCATAGGCAGTTAAATGCTCTGCATGGTTATATAAACAACTATCAACAATATAACTACCTACAGGCCAATGAATAGAATTAAGGGAATTATAATAATGATTGGTTATTTAACTAGTCATCTGTGTTCGAATTACTCTACAACGGAGGTATCTAGTCGGATAAACGTTTCACCGATGATCTCCGGCGGGAGTTCAAAGTGACAATTTTAGTTAATTACGGCGAACACCGAGATCTCTCTGTTCCAGTCGCTCGCCTCAGCATGATCATGACGGCCCTGGACGCATCTTCTCGTTGATGTCCCTCACCGTCATGTTTGCGCTCGTGCACACCTCTTTCTATTCCTTACCATCGTGAGCGCAACGGAGTGTCAAAGCCTCGAAGTGGCCTCAAGATGGCTGTCGCGGATCAACCCTCAGCGTTGATGGATATCGCAAGGTGAGTCCGGGCCTTGAGTTGTTTGTCGCTGAGAACGCGAAGACCTGAAGACTGATCGCTGTAGCTCTCTCACCCAGGATGAGATCCCCTTTAAGCTGCGATGCGCCATCTGCAACAAGCTTGCGGTGAACGCCTTCCGTCTACCATGCTGCGACCAGGCGATATGCGAAAACTGTACGTTTGTCTTTGCGCCGTGGTATCGTATCGATGGAGGCACAGAATGCTGACTACATTTGCAGGCCAGGCGTCTTTGCCGGAAAGCTGTCCGGTCTGCGCGCATACGCCCATCTCCCCAGATCTCTGCAAGCCGAACAAAGCTCTCCGCACCACCCTCAAAGCCTTCCTGCGTACAGAGGAGAAAAAGCGCGAGAAGGAAAGACCCTCACCAGCCGCCGAGATTCCCGTCGATGCTGTGCCTTCACAGGCGGATGGCCAGACGGCTCCAGCCGTGGTGGATAGCACCGCTGGTGTTGTCGATGAGTCTGCAAAACCCGCAACTGACACCGATGTGGGACCGGAGGAGCAAGCTCCTGAAGCTACCCAGTTGGATGAAACTGTCGCGGCGGTGGCTGAAACCAACGGTGATCACACGGAGGCTGAAGCTAAGGTAAGCCATCTATCGAATTACCTTTTGCCTTCAGGTTCAATACGACTGATACTAACCTCCTTGCTTGCAGAAGACAGAAGATCAAGATGGTGTCACTACCGCTGCAGGCGATGCTGGGGATGGCACTGTCGCCGAAGGAGAGGCGTCCGCGCAGACAGGCGACGCGGCGGATACAGAACAAGCGGAGGGTCCTCAACCGGGAAACATGCAGTTTCCAGGATCGACACAGATGATGCCAAATGCTATGGGATTTGACATGAGTACTGGCGGCTTTCCGAATAATATGGGATGGACTGGTACTGGCGATTTCAACACGATGGCGCAATTCATGCCCGGTGGGATGTTCAATTTCCAGAACTCTATGGGTGAGTGATACAACCTCTGACTTTTTTCTGACCAGGGCTCAAACTAATTTGAGATCCAGGAATGCCCGGGATGGCGATGGACCCAATGGCCGCAAGTCAGGGGATGTTTGGAGGCTACGGGATGAATATGAATGGCATGAGCAATGGCATGAACATGGGAATGAATTTTAACTCTGGTCAAGGGATGTATGGAGGCTGGGACGGTTCACAAAACAATATGTGGAATGGAGGCCCAGATAAATTCAATCCAAATGCATTCGCGAATGGCATGGGCCCTGAATTCGGTGGTCCATTTGGCGGATATAATCACGGAAACTATCAGATGCAACAACAGTTCCCTAACCAAGACTTCCAAAATGGTTTCTATGGTCCTGGATATGGCAGAGGCGGTGCTCGCGGCCGTGGACGTGGTTTCTTCCAAGGTGGTCGTGGCCGTGGTGGTTTTGGTGGCTATATGCAGGGTAATTATCCTACTCACGCTAATTCCTCAGCCTATCCGAATCAGCAGTCTCCTAGTGTTCAGCAACAGAATGGCTTGCCCGCCCAGCAAGATGCTTCCACTGGTCCAGAGTCTGCAACCCCTAATGCTGCCGATATTAAGAAATTCAACGATGACCTCGCCCCCGGAGGCGAGCACGAGCTTAATGAAGAGCAGGCAAAGGAGGCTACTGACGAGACAGCTGGTGAGACGCAGGATGTACCGTCTGAAGCCAAATCCGCCGAGGGGCCTTCTACAGAGCGCCCGTCCGCGGAGGAGCCGGAACTCCGTGGTATACCAACTATTGACAGTATTGATCAGGCGCCATACGGTCCGGGGATGCCCTCAGGCCCGACGGGATTTACAGCACCCACGGGACCAGGTTTCGGTAGGGGTGGGTTCCCCATGCGCGGAGGAGGCTATCCAGGTGGCCGAGGAGGCGCCTTTATGAACGGGTTGACCCCAGGAGGACATCATCAGCCCATTGCTGCAACTGAACCTAGAGGCCAAGGGGTTGCCGGGGCGCCCGCCGCGCCTCGGGCGATGAGAGAAGGTCTCCCTAACACAGGAATACGCGGCAGAGGTTTCCACATCCAGGGACGAGCCTCGATTCCGCTACAAAAGTCCGGGGAGAATTCAAGAAGGTACGTTCTACAACGTTCAAATGATGTTGTGTGTATTGACATATCTAGTGTCACTCCCGCAACCCGTCCAGGAGAGTCGCAGGCGCAATCCAAATCCGGATCGAGATCACCTTCAAGAGCAAGAGGGAGATCAAGGTCGCGGTCAAGGTCCCCGTCTCGCCACCAGTCGCGGAGCCACCGTCGTCACCGTCACGGATCTGAAAGCGCGTATGCCAGCGACGAGGATCGAGAGCGTCGACGTGAGCGCCATCGGAAGAAATCCCGCCGGGAGGATGAAGAGGAGTTGAGTCCCATCAAGGAGGGAGATACCCGCTCGCGTTCCCGTTCTCTCGAGTCCGCAAGGAGATCTTCTCACCGTCGAGACAGGGATAGGGATAGAGAGAGAGACCGAGATCGGCACCGTTCTCATCGATCCCGTCGTCATCGCAGCCGTAGTCGAAGTGCCGACCGAAAGGGTGAGTCTCGACTCCGCGACCCGCCCTCTGTTGCACCGGAAGAGAATGAAGTCTCTTCTCGGGACAAGGCCTTGGTCTCTGGAGAACCGCGCGACCTCTCTAGCCGCATCAGTATCAGTTATCGTTCTGGCAAGGAGCGCTCCAGCCGTCGCGAGGACGAGCGAGACAGTCGACGCCATGATCGTGACCGCGAACGTGACCGAGACAGAGCCCGGGAGCGAGATCGTGATCGTGATCGTGATCGTGATCGAGAGAAGGATCGTAAACGATCTCGTCGGGACCGTTCAGAATCTCCCGCCAGTAGTAGCGAGTACTCTTCTCGACACCACTCACGACGGACGAAACGTCATCGGGATGATTCCCGTGGAGACCGGGGTCGCAACGGTGACAAGCCCGCCAGGCCTGCTGAGCCAGAAAAGGACCCGCACACCCTGGAGCGCGAGGCGCGCAATCGCGAGCGATTGCTGAAAGAACAGCAGCGGCGGGAAGCCATGATCGCGGAGCGCGATGGCAAGTCTAGTCGAAGACGTGATAGCCGGCGTGAAAGGAGTCTGGCCGGCGGAAGAAGACTGAGCTACAAGTATGAAGATGAGGAGAGTGACCGGGCTCGAGCAGCACGTATCGAGCAAGAAAGAGAGGCAGGTCGATGGGATTAAAAAGTCTGTGATGCATGTGCTGCATCCTGAAATCCATGCCTTTCGGACGATCCTGTGTTGATATTCTTGAGTGGGAGATGATTTCTTCTCGGGGGTAAGGAATCAGGAGCTTGGTCTCTCTAAGATTTCCTTTGCCGACCTGCTTTTTCATTTGATCCAGTCCATGTACATGCGCAAAGCCTGCTGGACTGGTTATGCATTTACATAGAGCCAATATCCATGGAACCTCAGGTGATAGAATATAATGCGAGGTCCTACATCATAGAGAAATAAGAAAGAGTGAACTAATTGCGGTACTTTTTATCAATCTCTATAGTTAAGGATCTCAGATTCGTCTCTATCAGAAATATTTATGTCGAGTCTTCTTCAGGGATATAGAGATGTACGTGATTCTAGACTAAGAAGACGTCATCCATTCCAGGTAAATGTGCTATTAAAAGCAATGAAAGATCGATAAGAGGCAGTCTATTTTTGTAACGACAAACCAACTTGTCCTAAAGGTTTCTGTCAGATTTTGTGTAATCTTGTATTCAGATTATGACTGAAATCAGTGCATGTCAGGGTCAGACTTGACTAGATTGGCACACTGTTGCAAATGTATGTTCTTTTCTATGGGAATTCAGACTGAACACAAATTTATGTGTGTGCAAGGCTGAATCTGCTAACTATAAAAGATTAGCTAAACAAGTGTAATAAATTACATACTAATATCAAAAATATCATTTTCTGACACATTTTCTTAGCTGAACAATCATTTAGCTGAATACACTGATCTCATCATTTTAGCAGTTCTACAACATTATTTCAAGTCTCAAATCTTCTATATCCCCCTATACTATTTCATTTCACATTGAGAGTAGTGAGGTCCTTCAGGCCTAACATTTCAATGAATCTCCACTGTTTTTTGTCATATAATGCTTTGATTAAATCATTAGCAGGCATTTGATTGATTGGCATTTAGCTAACATTCATCTCTCTGATTTAAGCTCATTCTTGCAGCCAGTGCTAATGAATATCAACATGTCACAGTTTAATAGTTATATGAAGATTCTCACTGTTGATTAGATAAATTGTTTGTTTGACAGTTATTGCATTGAATTGAAAGATTCATTTCAGAGTCAAATTGCAGTGCTTTAAGCACTTATTTTCATCGAAAGAGTTATTTTCCAGCTTCAGATATCACTAGAAGCTTTGCTTCAGTGAACAAAATAGTTATCATTCTCTAGTGTGTTGCTCTTCAATCAACAAGTTTTTTAAATAGCTTCATAATATAATCTTCAAAGCTTTGTCAGTCAAAGTTATTAGCTAGTGAAGCATTACTAGTATTAATAAACATTTTCTCAGTCAGGTTATTATTATATTTAATAATGTAATGTTTAGTTTTCAATAAATATTCAATCATTTGAATTGCTGTCTTGAGATGCTAAGAACTGAGATTGAACAAGAGCTGAGATGTTACAGACCAACCAGACAGGCAGCGGAAATACATGAGAGGAACAGATGAAACCCTGCAGGATGACAACAGAGAGTGACTAGTCACATAACAAGAAGAAAGTCCAAAATCACATGACAGAGAATAGTCCATGAAGGACTATGAGGAAGTAGTCCACTAGAGACTAGGGAATTGTAGTTCAGCAGGAACTACTGGAAAGAAGTCCATATGAGACTACTAAGAACCACAGAAGAAGGACTAAATCATAAGTTATATAAGAATGCTCATTTCTACTCTACAGATGTATTTAGTTCTTCACTCAATATCATATTGTTTATCTACTATCTACTACAGGTCAGTAAGAACAGTACTGAAAGAATTACAATCTGACTAGGCCCTACTTCTGACTTAGCTATTGTTATTCAGTGAGACCCACTGAGCTACCCAACACATAAAGCCTTATCTGATGGACTGTGGTAAGCAGGCTACATTGACTGCCTAAGGACAAGACCTAAGTAGGTTTAAGTCATCAAGAAGGAACACAGATGAGTGTTCTGTTGAGCCTTCCCTAACAAACAGTACAATAGAATAGCTAGGAAGGATCCTGAGGTGGTAACATGAGATAAATTTTCAGCAGCATAAATAGCATTAGACTTAGTTATCACTGTAAAATATAGAATTAATTCTATTAACTGCTGATATTAATAAATCTTCTGCTTCATGGCCTGTCCAGTAAATGTTGTCAATTTCTCATAGAGTAAAGACAATTTCAGAAACTTTCTAGAAGTAATATTATATTTAATAGCCATATGCTCAATATAGAAGTTTTAACAAAGCCAAAGTGTTTTATTTTTTTTTATTCTGAACAATTCTGATGTTGAGAAACTATTTCACAAGTCTTAAATTGCACAATTTGTATTTGAATTGAAGTTATTAAATAAAAATTTTCATTTTAAGCTTTAAACACTGTTTTAAAATACAACATCAAAATATTATTCATAAAAAACATCACTAATAGATTTTCACAAATAAAAAGATATAGCTTATTAGATATAAATTTGAACTTTAGTTAAATCAAAGTAGTTAATAGCTGCTTTCATCAAAAGCAAAGTAATCTCTATAGCTCATATAGTGATTTTTTCAATAGTCATATTTTTTCTTGTCTTTGCATTTCTAAAGAGAGTTCAATGTAAATGATCTCATCAAAATCAGATTGAACAAAGATATTAACAATATTTAGTTAAATTATTTTTATGTCAAATACTGCAATAAAAGATATTATCATTTTGAATAGTTTTGCAGCTAAAGTAGCAGCAGCAGTGTTCTTTTATGTGACAAACTGAAAATCATTTTTGACACAAGAACAAGCTTTAAACTTCAGCAAATATTTTTTTTTCATTAAACTTATATGTAAACACTCATTTCAGAAAAATGATAAAGGCATCAAATGATGAAACTTTTTGGTAAATGCTTAAAGCTATAAGATTATTTATTTTCTTTTCAGTAGTATATATTCAGTCATTTTTAAAAATGTGCTTTTTCACATTTTATTATTTTTTTGAAGATATAAAAAAATCATTTTAATGGCACTTTTAGTTCAAAGTTTAGTTCAGAGACTTTTTTTAATGCTTGAATGCTTTAGTTATAAAAGTATAATGAAAACTTACATTTAAATTAAATAAAGTATTCAATAGTTGAACATAGAATGCTTACCTCAGCTTTAGCTTTCACTTTTCATTCAAAATTAGAGATAGACTTAGCATTAGTTTAATCTCTTTGCTAAATGTAGTTTGTGATAATGGTGAAAATATTCACAAAGTAAAGTTTTTATCAAAATGAACTTTTTTAGAAATAGAAGATTTTAAAGAAGTTAGTGCAGAATGATATAAATTTCAAACAGTATAAAAATTATATAATATAATTAAGTTTACTTCATTCTCACTTTTTTTATTATAGTTATTTCTCAACAAGTTGAGCTTTAACAACTCATTTCACAATGAGACTTTTAAAAATGCTTTTGATATATTTTTTAAGTACTCTCTCTGCAAATTTTATAGTGTTTAGTACTCTGCATGTAATAATGCTAAACAAGATAGTGTCTTAGCAGAAATGTAAATGCTTAAGTTTTTTTTAAATCAGAAAATTTCTTAGACATTTTATAATACTAATCTGAGATTATGAAAATATTTGAATTAAATGCTGAAGTTCACTTAGAGTGCTGCTAAATAAATAATTAATTAAATGCTTAAGCAAATGACAAAGTTAAGTTTAGCAATATTAAATATTTTAAGTTCAAGCTTTTAATAATTGCTGTAGTCATTTAATCTTTAGCACTAGTCATAATATTTTCATTTTTGGTAAGTTTAATATTATGATGCTAAGCAAACTTCTAATGTTAAGCTTAACTGATATTCTAATACTTTAGCTGTCTTTTCACTCTATTTTTTATTATACTTAGATGATAAATATTTTAAACATTAACTAGCTTAAAAATCTCTGGTAGTGCTTATATTTCAATAAGCAGTTTAAAAAATTTAACTTTAAGTTTTATACTCAGTATAAAGTTGTTCAGATCATATTTTTTTATCTCATTGAACACTATATCTCATGTGTGAAAAATCTGAGTATTTCTCTTCAGTTTAAAGTTGAAAATTCTTCAAATGTTCAATAACTTATATTTCACTAGATATTCAATTGCTGTGCAAAGCTTTATTTTATTTAGTCTTAAAATATCATTGCATTAGTAGAATGCTATAAAGCTAAATCAGTATAGCATAAACATATTAAATTTAATCATTTTATATTCTAAAGCATTGTTTAGTTTTTTAATGAGTGTAGTTTATCTATTTTTAATTCTGATAGATGTTTTGTTTAGTATTTAGCATGCTGTCTTATAAACTTTCAGATGAAAAAAATAAAATAAATTTAACTTTATTATTATTGCTTACAATTACACAGTTAGTATAACTTCTGCTTGCTTTGAAAACTTATTTATTTCAGAAAATTTAACAATTATAAAGTTTATTTGATTACTTCTCTCTTTAATCAAAGTGTTGATTTCTTTACTCAAGAACTGCTTATTATTGCACTAAATTATTTGAATATTTAAATTTCACTATGTAAGAACATAATTAAAAAATATGTATATTAAGTCAACACATTTACTTTTTTTCTTATAAGTAAAGACAAAATGCAATTATGTATAATCATTTAAAAAATGCATTACTCAGCAGTGCTTATTATATTCTTTATTTAAAAGTATTAAATCAAAATAAATCTTCTAAAATGATTGCTGAGTGTGTTCTATTATTGAATAATATGATATCTGCTTAAAAGCTTAAAATAGCTTGCAAATAAAGCATTTTACTGAAGTGAAGATTAAAGTTAAAGTTAAGTTTTGAGCAGCTGAGCTCACTAAGCCCACTGGTGTTTTAGTCAACTTCATTTTTTTTCACTAGCTTAGTTGTGATTTTTAATGCTTTTTAATTTAAATGCTCAAACTGTTTATACTATTACTGCTTAATGTCTTTTAAAGTTTTCAGTATAGCAAATTTTAAATATTTTCTTCTGATTGCTGCAAATGCATATTTAGTATTTTTTTCATCATTTCCACATACTGAACTGTGAAAAAATTATAATGCTATTTAATAGTGCAGAGTTCTAATTTATTCTTTTTAACTAGCTGTTTGCATTTAGTATTTCAAAAAAATTTAGCATTTTTAGCCTTCATCAAGAAAAGAATATTGATATGCATTTCTGAAATATACACAATGTTCAGAAGCATAATTTTAACTAACTAATTATTTAATTTTTTAGCATTTACTCTCACTGTGCTTTATTTCTTAATCAGAATATAAGTATTTTTAGCTTTGACACAGTTTTCAAAATCAGCATTATGCAGATTAAATATATAATTAAAATTATTGCAAATATAAAAAGTGGCATCACTATTCACAATAGTGAAATTGAAAAAATTAGCATTTTTAAAATTTAGAAAGTTCATCATATACACTATCATCATTGCTTTATTCTTTTTTTTTAAAGATAAAAAATAAAAGCATTTTGAACTTTATATTAATTCTTTTGAATGATTTCTCAACAAAAATATATATTTCAAAGTTCTCAAAGTTTTTTTTGACTTTCTCAACAATTTCAAATTTTGTTTGCCAATTTGCCATTTGCTTTTTTTTATTTAAGTATAAGCATAAGTTTAGCTAGTGTCTATTCTTTTCAAAGTAAATTTAATCATATGCACATTTTTTTATTTTTTGCTTAGTTTTTTAACTAAAGTTATTTTGCTTTGCATTCTGCTTATGACTTTAAAAAATAGTAAATGCTTAATTAGTTGTTTTAAATATTGTGTAATTGATTTAGTTTGATAAAAGATTATTTCAAACTACTTTGACTATTATAAAATAGATAAGCTCTTCAGTTTTTTTTGTTCTTTTAAGATTTTAGTATATTAGTAAATTAATTATTTATATAAAATTTTCAATATTTACTTCATTCTTGGTCAGCAAAAGATCAACATTTTTAGCTTCAAAATAAAAATTTTTCAATTTTATAATTCAGTTCTGAATTGACTTATTTAAATAATTTTTTGATGAGCATTTTATAGTTTTGTACTAAGTATATATCTTAATCTTTTTCATCTTATTATTTAATTTATAATATACTTTCAGCCTTTTTATCTTATCTCAAATGATTGATTAATTTGTGATTTTTTTTCAAGTTTATGCTAATATTGTTTTGTTTAAAAGCTAAAACATGTAAATCATTTTTAACATCATCATCTCTAACTTTTTTATGGTTTTCTCATAGTAATTTAAGTTTGCTTTATAATTTTTTTTTTTAGCTGTGATTAGCTGTGAGAAGATCTTAATAGTTTCTTTTTATTTTTTAGTGAAAATATAAATTCTTCAAACAGAGATTGATAGTTTTTTAAAAAGCTTCTTTTCTTTATCTAAATTGATATATTTTTAGACATTTTACTTCTTTGCTGTGCTTTTGATTTTTTGAATTCAAAGTTAGTAATTCTCTTGTGAGATTAAGATAACTATATTCATCATAACAATATATTTCTTCATGGTCTCAAAAGCTAAAAATGCTTATTATAGTTTGTGATTTTATTATTTTGCTAATTTTAAATCTAGTTCTAATCTGATGATAACTATTTTAAAAAGTGAATAAATTTATCATCAAAATACTTTAATATTAACATTTTTAATATTTTTAGCTTGCTGAGCTCATAACTGTCAAATTTTATATAATTTCATATTCAGATTATAACTAAAATTGTTACCACCTTAGAATTCTTTTTAGCTATTCTATTATACTATTAGTTAAAGAAAGCTCAGTGAAACACTTATCTGGTTTCTTTTTGATAATTTAAATTTATTTAGATCTTTTATAGACAGTTGATGTAGTCTACTTACCATAGTTTTTTAAATAAGGCTTCATATGTTGTATAACTTAGTGGGTCTTAACTAAATAACAATAGCTAAGTCAGAAGTAAAGTTTAATCAAATTATAATTTTTTTAATACTGTTTTTACTGACCTGTAGTAAATAGTAAATAAAACAAATATAACATTGAGTGTAAAGAATTAAATATATCTGCTGAGTAAACATAAACCTTTTTATATATTCAGTTTTTTATATATTATTTAATATACTCTTTGATATGTTATATACTTTTCTCATATATCATATACCATATACTATGTAGTATATCATTTTTTGGCTAGTATATCTTCTTGTATACTGCATCATGTGACTTGTCTGCCTTGCTTCAGTGCTGTGCTATAGAGTTTTATTTTATCAGAATGTTATAGTTATGTCTCTTTATAGTTGGTCTGTAACATTACTTTTTCTCTTCAAAGTCTTCATCTCTAAAGATATAATATAAATAAAGTGCTTATTTATGTTGCTATTGTGACTCTAACTTTTTCTTGTAAGTAATATCTTTCTTTCTTTTATTATGTCTTCTCACTATGATTGTTATTAAAAATATTGTCACCAGGCTGACTTAATTTAACAGTTTAATTATTTTGCTTCTGTGGCTTGCAACTAGTGCTTTAGTTGTGGTACTTCTTGCATTATGGACTTGAAAAATAAAAACTGTACTGCTTGCACTCATTATAATTGCAAATACAAAAAACAGTTTCATAATAATCATAAGTGGGACAAACTGTGTTATTTTCAGAATAGAATTGAGTCAGACATTTGTGTCACAAACACTAAATTTAAGTGTCTTTAATCTCAGTTATTAGTGGCTTTGGCTTGTCATTCTCATTTTTGTAAACAACAAAAGTTTCTAAAAGAGCATAGTTTAAAGATGCTGAATTATGACACTGCAGTTATAAATAAATTAGATGAAGAGAATTTTCTATTGGCTGAGAATATTGCTAAACTCAATCATTTTGCTAATGAAAGCAATTGTCAGTGTTAAAAGTTATCAGCTACTCTTGATGATTTATTAATAAATTAACTTCTTTATAATTTAAGTTCTAGTTTTTGAACTTTTGCCAGTCTCAATATTTCTTTATTAGATGTTGGCAATTTATTAAATTCTTAATAAATTTCTAAGTGTTCTCTGAGATATTGTACTCTTTTCACTTTACTAAATATTGTGTTTGTTCATTAACTTTTTTTTCATCTAGAATTTTTTTAACTTTATATTCTTCTTCTGTGGTTTTAATTTCTTTGTTTCACATCTGAGCATTTTGTAGTGCTGGTTTCAATAATAAGATGTGAAAAATCAGATGTATTTTTATATTGTCTGAAAGTTTCAATTTGTAGTTCACTAGTCTAATTTTCTCTTTAATAATGAATAGTCTAATTTTTTTGCTGTTAAGTTTGCTGCTTAGTTATTTTGTTTTAATGTTTCTGCATATCAAATATACTTTCTTTTCTCTTTTTAGATTGAATTTCTTCTAATGAGTTTTATTATAGTAGGCTGCCATTCTGAAATTCACAAATTTAATATTTTTTTGTAATTGCTTATGCAATGTTTGTAATTGTGTGACTCTCTTTTCTGCTTTATAGTTGGTTTTTTTGATTTCTTTTAGTTCATTACCAAATTTGAGATTATACTCAAAATTAATATAAAATAATGTTTTTTTGATTGTTGTGTTAATTGAGTTATTGTATGCAAATTGTGTTATGAGTAACAGTTCAACTTAATTGCTTTAGTTGTAATTTGTATAATTTTATAAATACTGTTCAATTGTTTAATTCATTCTTTCAGTTTATTTATCTGTTTGTGGATAATAAACTATGCTGAGTCTATGTTTAATGCCAATTATATTTATTAATGTCTTTTATAATTTTAATGTAAATTGTGAATCTTTATCTGTTGTAATTCTTTTTGATGTGCTATGTTTACTAAACACATATCAAAGTAGTAGATATGCTATGTCAATAGCTGTTGTGTTTGTTCTTGTTGATATTGTGTATGTATATTTTGTTAATCTATCTATTACTGTGAGAATAGTGTTATATATAATTCTGTTTATCTTTGATTTTAATAGTTGTGTAATAAAGTTTATAATGATTTATTCTCATAGATGAATGAGTATCACAAGTGATTGTAATTTTTCATATAATAGATATTTTGCTGTCTTGTTTCTCTAACAAATGTCACATTTTTTAAGATATTAATATATTGTTTGTTGCATGTTTGAGAAATAAAAGTTTCTTAATATTAATTCTTTTATCTTTTTCAATTCAAAGTGTTTTTTGATTGGTAGTTTATGATATTTTTTAATTATCTCATTTCTTGCTGTAAATGATATATATATTAATTCATGATAGTAGATTAGTTTATTTTTTTTTATAATCTTGTTGATTTTTTTTAATTAATTGAGGTTTTTATCTTTTATAATCTCTTGTTGAATAATTTATATCAGTTTGTTGTCTTAACTTTTAATCATTATTGTTGCTACTAATGTTGCCATCTGATTATTGTATATTATTATTTTATTCTTTTGAAATCTCAATAGTGCTGGTTTTGGTTTAAGAACTTTTTTCTTGTAATTTGATTGTTTGCTGAGTGCATTTACTTGCTTATTTTATTTTTCACTACAATGTTCAATTGTGAAGTTATAATTTGTCAATATCTTTGCTCATCTTGCTTGTCTCTGTGTTAACATTTTAGTTATTATGAAGTAAGTAAGATTTTTATGATTTGTAATCATTCTAATCATGTGCTTGGCTTTTTTAAAATATATTTTTCACTGTCAAAACACTGTTACTATGGCTAATAATTTCTTGTTGTGAATCTCATAGTTGAGTTTTGCTAGTATTATCTTTCTTAAGTAATATACTACTAAGTGTAGCTTTTTATTGTCATCTGGCTGTGATATAACTGCTTTAATTGCATAGTCTGATGCATTAGTTTTAATAATTGTTTTCTTTACTAAGTTGTGCTGTTTGATCACTGATGCTATTATTATTCTCATCTTAATTTTTTTAAATACTTTTTGTTGTGTTTCTGTCTATTAGAACTCTTTTTTCTTCTTTAATAAGTCAAATAGTGGTTTCATGATATCTGCATATTGTTTAATGTATCATCTGTAGTAGTTCATCATTTCAATGAATGCTTGTAATTTTTGTAGATTTATTAATACTAGCCAATCTCTGATTGTCTGAATCTTTTATTAATCTATTTATATCTTTTTCTGAGTAATTTGATGTTTTAGAAAATTTGTTTTCTGAACATAAAATTTACATTTCTCTAGCTTGAGTTGTAGCTTTGCTAGTTGTAGTTTTTGTAATATCATTCTGATGTGTTTGACATGATCTTCAAAGCTTCTAGAGAATACTAAAATGTTATTTAAATAGACTATAATAAAGTTAAATTAATACTCATCTAGTATTAAATTGATAAATCTCTGAAATATTGCTAGTGCATTGATTAATTCAAAAGACATAATCTTGTACTAGTAATGTTCAAACTTGATTCTAAATGCCATTTTTTATTTGTTTTCAGATTTAATTTGTATTTGATTATATGCATCTGCAACATTAAATTTTGTAAATTATTTTACTTCTTGTATTATATCTTGTATCTTAGTGATCAATGATAATGAATATTTGTCTTTGATTGTAATTTTATTTAACTGTCTATAATTAATACAGAATTATAGTTTAGTGTTCTTCTTTGGCACAAATAACACTGAGTATTTTGCTGATAATGTTGCTGGTTTAATATAATCTCATCTTAATTTGTCATTAATATATTTCTTTGCAATCTTTGCTTCTCTCTCTGACATCAGGTAAATTGATTTGCATGTTAATTTTTTTTTATTAAAGATATTTCATAATTAAATGATTTGTAGTTTGGCAATTTTTCATTAATACTAAAATCAAAGAGATTTTAAAATTACTTATACTTCTTCAGAATTGTTAGTTTTATTGCTTCTTGCAATTCTTTCTTACTTGTTGTGCTTAACTATGCTGCCTTTTCTGAATTTGCATGTTCTTCTGCATAGTCTCACTTATTGATTTGCTTTCTGTAAATTCTCTAAAATTTTCTTGTCTTTTCAATCTAAAGCCACTAATTATTTCTTTCAACTTAGTTTTTTTTGTGGCTAATTTTACTTTATCTACTCAACTCTCAGAGGCCTGAAAGTAGTTTTGTTTTGGCCTTATTTTACATATATATCTTGTAAATTGTATTTTATTATATGTTCAATCAATCTTTAAATTGTGTTATTTCAGCCATGGTACTTCAAGTACCACATTGTACTCTTCAACTTTGATTACATTAAAGTTGAGTAACTTCAAATGGTTCTAAATTGAGACTAATATTATTTCTATCTCTGTGGTCAAGAATTATTCCAAGTCTTTTTTATTGAGTTTTGAAATTAATACTAGCTGCTGCTTTAATTTTTCTAACAGCTGTAACTTCTTCATGAATTTCAGATTTATAAAGTTTTCTATAGTTTCTGAGTTAACTAGCACTTTAGCTAGTTAGCTTATAATTTTAGTTTGTATTTTGATGTGTTGATCTTTAGCTATCATTGCCATCTAATGTTATCATTTTTGTTGTTATTTTCTAATTTAATTCTCTTATAGAAAATGTTCACTTTTCATCTTTGTGCCATAGTGCATTAAATAGTAATCTTTATAACATGCTGTTCAATGCATAATCTTGTGTTGTGAGTGTCTTTGATACTCTATGCATGTGCATTCTAACTTATCACAATAAGCTGATGTTTTTTTCTGTGAGAAATTTCTCTGAGTTTTAATTTGTTAAGCCTTCTGCTTTTAGCTACACTCATCTGAGTTTAATAGAGTAAAATCTGTCACTTATGTTTTGGCCTTAATTGCCTCATTGCCTAATTTTCTATTGATTTTAAGTAATTATTTATTGTCTTTTGGCTTCTTAGATGATTTATTGACTTTATGCCATTTTTTTAGTTCTGATTTAGTCAAATTCTTTTATAAAACTGTTGTAACTGCCTTTTCAATTTCATTGTCTAATAATATTGTTTATTGTTTTATAAGTTGCTTCATTATCTCAGATGTCTTCTAGATCTTTTGTAAATGCTTGTTAATTTTATTTTATACTTTTTGTACTATTTCTGGCAATTTAAATGCTTGTCCAGCTTGTTCAGTTTCTGAAGAAAATATATTTTTATTGCTGTTATCTCAAGTCATTTCTTTGTATTGTGTTCATCTCTGGCTCTCAGAAACTTCATTGTAGTTGCTTTCTGATGTTTCTTCATTTGTTGCTTTTAACTCTTGTTTTAGTTTCTTCAGTTTCTTACAGTCTTTTGCATAATGTTTTTTTTAATTGCAGTTGAAGCATTTGAATTTTTTTTATTCTGGATTCTGACTGACTTTGTCATTTTATTGTGGTGCTGTAGTGTCTAGCTTTATTGGCTTTAGTTTATAAGAATTTTTTTCTTTAATTAGTTGTTTTTTATTTGACTTATATCAGTTTATTTTTTTGTATTTAGTGTTTCTTCATTGCTTAGCATATTTCTGTGCTTGCTTTTGTTTAAACATTTTATTATTAATTCTAATTAATAACTTAATTAAATTGTCAATGTCTTTTAATTTGTTGACTTGTGTTATTTTATTTTGCACTTCTTTTTTAAGTTTTTGCTTATAGACTGCTATCTGTGCTGATGATTTTTATTCCAGATAGAACATAATCTGTCTAAACTGTGTTATATATTCTGCAGCTGATTAAGTTTAATGCAAATGTTTAAGCTTCTGCTTCATTGTTTTAGTTTTATTCACAATGCTAAATGTCTTGTTCAGTTTAATCTAGAAGCTTACATAGCTTCTGTAAATTTGTTTGGTGATTTTATTTTAGTTATTTTCATTTAGATTTGAATTTTTGTCAACCACCATTAAATTAATTCAATTAAACACTGATTCTCTTATGTAAAATATTGTCAAAAGTATTTTATCATTGTTGTTAGTGATGTTCATTATCTGAAAATATAAATTCAACTGAGTAATAAACACTTGCAATTTGTCTCATTTATTATAATAGTTCTCAGGTTTTAGTGGCTTAATTCTATATTGAGGTTTTTTCTCTGCAGCTTGCATGATTACAATAGTCTCTTGCAGCTATTCAATTATTTTTATAAGTTCTTAAGTTGTAAAAGTTTGGTTTACAATGTTGATTGTTGTAGTTTATTTAACAAATGTTGTTTAACTATTGCTTGATATATTTAGTCTTAGATATTTGAGTCTTTAATAACAGAGTCAAAAGCACTCAATGTGTTATTATCTCAGAATTCTTTCTAGCTATTTTATTGTACTGTTTGTTAGAAAAGACTTAGCAAAATATTTATCTGGTTTTTTTTAATGATTTAAGTTTGTCTAAATCTTCTGTAAGCAGTTGATGTAGTCTGTTTACCACAGTTCTTTGAGTAAAGCTTTGTATATTGTATAACTCAGTGGGTCTTTAACTAAATAATAATAGCTAAATTAGAAGTAAGGCTTAATTAGATTATAATTCTTTCAGTATTATTTTTACTGACCTGTAGTAAATAATAAATAAAACAAATATAATATTTGTTGAGTGTGAAAAACTAAATATATCCGCTGAGTGAAAATGATTCTTTTTATATATTCAGTTCTTTCTTTGATATATTCATACTATTCTAATATACTCTACTGTTCTAATATATTTTATCATTTTGATATATTCTACTATTTTGATATATTCTACTCATGCTAAGAATATACTCTCTTGTCATGTAATCTTGTGTCTGCCTTGCTCTAGTGCTGTGCTATAGAGTCTCATTTTATCAGAGTGTCACCATTGTGCCTTTTCATAGTTGGTTTATAATAGTTACTGTGGCAGTTTTTTATTTCTCTATAAAAGTTTAAGTATTGCTGATGTTTACAAAGTTTCTCAGCTTTAATTCTCACAAATTAGTCATTTGATTTAAATTATTGCAGATGTGCAATGTTAAATTTAAGTCTGCAATTATTGATTTGAATAAATCAAAATTTGCTATTGTATTGACATGATGAAATATCACATTGGCATAATGAAATACTATTATCATTATTTTCTTTCTGTCAGTCACAAACAAGATTGAAAAGAAAAAAATTTTAAACTTAATATTCTCTCTTTTAAAGAAGTTCTCAACAAAAATATATATTTTTGAATTCTTCAAGTTTTTCTTTACTTTTTCAATGATTTTTGGCTTAAACTTTTAATCTGCTGTACACTTCTTTTCATTAAGATAGAGACAGAATTGTGGTTAGTGCTTAACAAGAAATTTTTTAAAGCATTGTCAACTATATATGCATTTTTATATTTCTCATTTTAATTTTTGACTGAAGTTGTTTTGCTTATATTCTTAAAGTGTTGCAAAGAATATTTTAGTACTGCTGAATTTTTTATTTAGCTTATCTTTAATTTCTTCAAAAATGTTATTGAAGTTAAAGTTTTTAATTGTTTTCTTCAGCTTCAACATCAGATAAAGAGATTAATTAATTTTCTTCAGTGCAAGTAAAAGATTTTTAACATCTGCTTTATTTTCAATTAATTTCAGCTTGATATTTTAAGCCTTAAAATGTGTAACTTTAAAAGCTTTAATTTATTTTCAAATACTTTTTGACAATTTATTCTTTAATGCTTGTCTTGCAGTCTTATACTAAGTGCATATCTCAATTATTTTTTTCATTCTTTGAATTATACTTCTTTTTCAATACTTTCAGCATGCCTTATACAGTCTTTTAATTTGTAATTTGCTGCTTTGCATGCTTCAATATTAATTGATAAATAAGTTAAGTTATATAAATTATTGTCAATAATGTAATGTTTCATTTCTTCAACATCTTATTATAATAATTCATATTAATATTGTATGTCTTCTGTTCTTTCTCTGTCAAATTATTATAGTCTTTGATGGTTTTATAACATTCAGTGTCTGCAGAATTGAGATATTTTTTCCAATAAGAGACATTTTGTTTAACAGAAAGCTTTTTCTCTTTTTTTGAGTTAATATATTTTTATATATTGTGTTGCAGTGCTACATCTTTGAGATATTGCATTCAAAATTAGTAATTTGCTATTACAGACTAATCATGAAGAGGCACAACTGTGACACTCTGATAAGATGAGACTCTACAACACAGCACTAGAGCAAAGCAGACAAAGTCACATGACAAGAAAGTATATTCTTGGTGATAGAAAAAGCTATGGTAAATATACCAAGATAGATATACCACAATATATCTACTGAGGGGGTTATACCAGAAGAAAATATACCAACAGAAAAACTAAATATATAAAGAAGCTCATTCTCACCTAGCAGATGTATTTAGTTCTTTGCATTCAATTTTGATCTTATTATCTACTATCTACTACAGGTCAGTAAAAACAGTACTGAAAAAATTATAATTTAACTAGGCCCTACTTTTAACTTAGCTATTGTTATTCAGTTAAACTCACTAAATTACTCAACACACAAAGCTTTACCTGACAGACTGTGGTAAGCAGACTGCATCAACTGCCTATGGACAAGACCTAAGCAGATTTAGGTCATTAAGAAGAAACACAGATAAGTATTTTGTTGAGCCTTCTCTAACAAACAGTACAATAGAATAGCTAGAAAGAATTTTAAGAGGTAACTATTATCACCTCAGGATCTTTTCTAGCTATTCTATTGTACTGTTTGTTAGAGAAAGCTCAATAGAACACTTTACCTGGTTTCTTCTTGATGACCTAAATTTGCTTAAGTCTTGTCTGTAGACAGTTAATGCAGCCTGCTTACTACAGTCTATTAAGTAAGGCTTTGTACATTGAGTAACTTAGTGAGTCTTAACTGAGTAACAATAGCTAAGTCAGAAGTAGAGTCTAATTGAATTATAATTTTTTCAGTACTATTTTTACTGACCTGTAGTAAATAGTAAATAATATAATCAGATTGAATGTGAAAAACTAAATACATCTGCTAAGTGAGAATAAGCTCTTTTATATATTCAGTCCTCTGTATATCATTTCATATACCACTTGCCTTGCTATACTTGTTGCTATACTGTATATCATTCTGTATACTAGTCTGTGTGTTTCACTGAGTTAGTATATCAAATCATCATGTAATCTTGTGATTATCTCTTGAGTCTGCCTTTGTTACAGACCAACCATGAAGGGGCACAACTGTGACACCCTGATAAGATAAAACTCTACAGCACAGCACTAGAGCAAGGCAGACACAAAAGACAATCATAAAATCACATGACAATTTGATATATCAACCACACCAAGACACAAAGAAACAGAAATGGTATACAACATAGAAATAAATGGTATATGAATTAGTATATGAAATGATATATGAATTGATATATAGAATAGTATACAGAGGACTAGATATATAAAAAAGCTCATTTCCACCCAGCAGATGTATTTAGTTCTTTACATTCAATCTTATCAAATTATCTACTATCTACTACAGATCAGTAAAAACAGTACTGAAAGAATTATAATCTGATTAGACTCTACTTCTGACTTAGCTATTGTTATTCAGTTAGACTTATCAAGTTATCTAACATACAAAGCCTTACTTAACAGACTGTGGTAAGCAGGCTACATCAACTGCCTACAGACAAGACCTAAGCAGGTTTAGGTCATTGAGAAGAAACCAGGTAAAGTGTTTCATTAAGCCTTTTCTAACAAACAGTACAATAGAATAGCTAGGAAGAATCCTGGGGTGGTAACACATTGAATGCTCTTGACTCTGTTACCAAAGGCTCAAGTATTATAATCAAAAACAGCAAGTCATTATGTCAATATTCAAGACAGCAGAAAAGCAACCAGCTGTGGGATTAGCAACTTCAGCATGGCCACCACTAGTGACAACACCTGAAGACAATAACAAACTAAACAATTTGAAATTGATGGAAGAGATCAGACAGTTGCACATAATGATACAAAAGAACAATACAAAAGATATCAAAGAAAAACTTGAACAGCTTCAAGAAATAATTCAAAAACTCAATAAACCACAACATGCACAACAGACCACTACAACTCAACTTAAACCATCAAAACTCAAACCATTTGATGGACAATCTCACTGTTTACAGGCATTTCTCACTCAGCTTGAATTGTATTTTAAGATGACAGAAATCACTAAAGATTACAACAAGATTATGCTAGCAATATTCTACATAAGAGAATCAGCATTTGATTGAATCAATCTCATTGTGAAGAACAAAAAAGAAAACTGAGACAATGAAGAAAACCAAGATGAGATCACCAAGTGAGTATTCAGTGAATATATAGATTTCACCACAGAATTGAATAAGGCTTTTGAAGTAATTAACTAAATCAAAGTCATAGAACAAAAACTGTAATAACTCTAACAGACTAGATTAGCTAGACAGTACATCACACAGTACCAACAGATCATGTCACATTTGCAATGAAAAAACAAAGTGCAGGTCATGACATATGAACAAGAACTAAAAGAAGAAATTCAGAATAAATTAGTCAGAGAAAAACTAATCACCAACATTGATGAATTAATTAAACAATTCATATAAATCAACAACAGAATTTATGAGAGAAAGTTAGTCAAGCAACAAGCAAAACAATGAAGAAATAATGAACAGTCTATATAACATTTATAGCACACCAATCAAGAACCACAGCAGAGAGAATCTAGAGTGAATCCTTACAGACTATAACTGATAGAATTGAATGCAATGCAACAGAAAGACAAGACTAAGATTAAGCCAGAGAACAAGCAAAAGAAAGAGATCATATACTATAACTGCCAAAAAAAAGAGCATATAGCCAAACACTGCAAATTACCCAAGAAAGAGACACAATGACTTAACACAACAAGCAATGAAATCAGTAACAATGACTTTTCAGAGATCAACTTTAGTGACAAACTCAAAAGCCAAAGATGGGCACAATATGAAGGGTTACAGCATTTGAAATATAAAGAAAAAAACTGAAAACCAATTAAAACACTCAAAAAGACAATAAGACCACATGAGATCATGACACAAATCAAAGACAAAATGAATGAAGTATTTTAGAAGATATTTGAAGAACTCAGCCATGATAACAGCACCAAAAAGCAATGGGTTGTGAGGCACATAAGAACTGAAATGAACTTCACAGTTGAGACCATCATTAATATAGTGAAGATGGCAGCAATAGAACTAAACAAAGACACAAGCAATGCTTTAGAAAATGTTGAAATAATTGCAAATCAAATTACAAGTATCAAGTAATACAGAAGAAAAAAGAAACAACAACATTGAATAAAGAAACTAGCAGAGCAAGATAACTTAGACAATGAAATCATCAGATGATATGCACAAGGACAAAGCATGCAACAGATTTACAAAGAACTAATGAAGAACAATAAGAATTCCACCACTGAAGAATGGCACAAAGCCAGCAAAACATCTGAGAAATCAGAAAGCAAGTGAAGATCACTTGAAACCAAAGAAAAACTAGGCAATGAGGCAACTGAGGCTGAGACACAAGTGATAGATTCTACTTTGCTAAACTCAGACAAGAACAATCATGAGTAAGAGACTCATTGAACTGAAGAGAATTTCTCATAGAGAGAGACATTAGCTTACTGTGATAAGCCAGAATGTACATGCATAGAATATTAGAAACACTCACAGCACAAGAACATGCATTGGACAGCATATTATGATGACTATTGCATAAGGCACTATGGTGCAAAAGTCAGCAGTGCATATTTTCCACAGAAAAATTGAACCAGAAGATGACAACAAGAGTAATAACATCAGATGGCAGCAACAGCCAGAGGCTGACATGTCAAAATACAGGCTAAGATTATAGGCTAGCCAGCTAAAGTGCTAGTTGACTCAGAAGCCACAGAAAACTTTATAAATTCAAGATTCATGAAGAGACTACAAATCTTAGAAATGGCTAAACAACAGTTAGTACTAATTTCAGAACTCAATGAAAAAGATTTAAGATGATTTCTGACCACAGAGATAGAATTGATACCAGTCTCAATTTAAAACCATTTAAAGTTACTCAACTTTGATGTAACCAAAGTTGAAGAGTACAATGTAATACTTGAAATACTATGACTAAAGCAACACAATCCAGAGATTGACTGGACACACAATGAGATACAATTCACACAATGTACATGTAGAATAAGGCCAAAACAAGATCACTTGCAGGCCCCAGAGAGTTGGGCAAGAAGCAAGATAAAGTCAGCCACAAAAGAGACTGAGTTGAGAGAAATAATCAGTGGCTCTAGAATGAAGAGACAGACAAAGCCTGGGGAGCCTACAAACAGTGAGTCAATGAGTGAGACTACACAAAGAGACATGCAAACCCAAGAGAGGCAGCATAGTCAGGCACTATATAGCACTACAGTGAGCAAAAGAGAAGCATAAGAAGCAACAAAACCAACAATTCTGAACAAGTATGAGCAATTCAAGGATCTTTTTGATCTTAGTATCAATGAAGAATTGCCAGACCACAGACTATTTGACCATGAGATACTTCTAATGGAAGAAAAGACACTGATATGCAAACTAATTTATCAGCTCTCAGAAAGAGAATTAAAGATATTGAAAGCATACATTGAAGAAAACCTAAGGAAAGATTATATGCAACCATCAAAATCACCAGCAGAATATTCAGTTCTGTTTGTACCAAAGAAAGATGAAAGTCTACAACTATGTGTGAACTACAGATAACTGAATGTAATCACAATAAAAGACAGACATCCATTGCTGTTAATCACAGAGATACAGAATGCAGTATGAAAAGCAAAATGGTTTACAAAATTTGATGTTGCAAATATATACAACAGGCTATAAATCAAATCAGAAGAAGAATGAAAAACAGCATTCAAAACCAAGTTTGGACACTATGAGTATAAGATTATGTCTTTTGGACTTACAAATGTATCAGTGACATTTCAGTGTTTCATTAACTTAGTACTAGGTGAGTATCTATTTGACTTTGTTGTGGCCTATTTGAACAACATCTTAGTATTCTCCAAGAGCTTTGAAGATCACATCAGACACATTAGAATGGTACTACAAAAATTACAACTAGTGAAGCTACAACTCAAGCTAAAGAAGTGTGAATTTCATGTTCAGAAGACAGACTTCTTAAAACATTGAATTACTTAAGAAGAGATACAAACAGATTAACTAAAGATTCAGGCAATCAGAGATTGGCCAATATCAATAAATTTACAAGAATTACAAGCATTCATTGAAATGGTGAACTACTACAGATAATACATCAGATGATACACAGACATTATGAAACCACTATTTGACCTATTGAAGAAAGAAAGAAAGTTTCAATAGACCAAAATGCAACAAAAAGCATTTGAAGAAATCAAAATAAAAATGACAACAGCATCAGTGATCAGACAACATGTATCAGAAAAGAAAACAATTCTTAAGACTAATGCATCAAACTATGCATTAGAAGCAGAAATGTCACAGCCAGACAATGATGGAAAGTTACACCCAGTGGCATATTATTCAAGGAAGATGATATCAGCAGAACTCAATTACAAAATTCATGACAAAAAACTGCTAGCTATAGTGACAGTGTTTCAACATTGAAGAGTTTATCTTGAAGAAGTCAAGCACATGATCAGAGTGATCACTAATCACAAGAATCTTACTTACTTCACAACAACTAAAGTGTTAACACAAAGGCAAGCAAGATGGGCAAAAGTATTAGTCAACTACAACTTCACAATTGAACATTGCAGTGAAAAACAGAATGAGATAGTAGATGCACTCAGCAAACAATCAGATCACAAGAAAAAAGTTTAAAAACCAGAACCAGTGCTATTGAAATTCCAGAAGAATAAAACAATAACATACAACAAACAGACAGCAACATTAGCAGTGATAATGACTATTGAGAGTCAAGATGAGGAACTAATATAGATTATCAGATAAGAAATTGCAAAAGATAAAAACCTCAAAATGATCAAGAAAAAGACTGACAAGATAATAGAAGACAATGAATTGATCTACTATAACAGACTGATATATATACTGTTTACAGCAAGAATGAAAGTGATCAAGAGATATCACAAGCCACTGACAAAAGAACATTTTGGAACTGAAAAAACAGAAGAATTGATATTGAGAAACTTTTATTTTCTAAACATGCAATGGACAATATACTAATACTTGAAAGAATGTGACACTTGTCAGAGAAACAAGGCAGCAAGACATCTATCATATAGAGAATTACAATCACTTACAGTACCCACTTGACCTTGGGAATGAATTACCATGGATTTTATTACACAACTATCAGAGTCAAAGAAGAACAGAGTTACATACAACACTATTTTCACAGTGATGGATAGATTGATAAAATATACATATGCAATATCAACAAGAATGAATGCAACAGCCTTAGAGACAGCATATTTATTACTTCAATATGTGTTTAGCAAACATGGTACACCAAAGAGAATTACAATGGACAGAGATTTACAGTTCACATTGAAATTATGGAAAATGTTGATGAACATAACTGGAATTGAGCATAGATTTAGCACAGCCTATCATCCACAAACAGATGGACAAACAGAAAGAATGAATTAGACAATTGAGCAGTATTTACAGAATTACACAAATTATGATCAGAGCAATTGAATTAAACTGCTACCTATGGCACAATTTGCATACAACAATTCAATCAATGTGATAACCAAAGAGACATCATTTTATACTAATTTTGAGTATAATTCTGAATTTGGCAGTGAACCAAAAAAAACATGAGAAATGAACCATAAAGCAGAAAAGAAAATAATACAACTACAAACATTGCATGAACAACTACAGAAAGATATTAAATTTATGAACCTTAGAATGGCAGTTTACTACAACAAAACTCATCAGAGGGGACCTAACCTAAAAAGAGAGGAAAAAGTATATTTGCTATGCAGAAACATTAAGATAAAATAATCAAGCAGCAAACTTGACAGCAAGAAAATTGAACCATTCATTATTGAAGAAAAAATTAGACCAGTGAACTACAAATTGAAACTACCAGACAGCATGAAGATACACTTAATTTTTCATATTTCATTATTGGAACCAGCACCACAAAACACTTAAACATGAGATGAAGAAATTGAAACCACAGAAGAAGAATATGAAGTCAAAAAAATTCTAGATAAGAGAAAAGTCAATAGGCAAACACAATACCTAGTGAAGTGGAAGAAGTATGATACCTTAAAGAACACTTGAGAACTTATTAAGAATTTGACAAATTGCTAACATCTGATGAAGAAATATTGAGACCAGCAGAAGTTCAGAAACCAGAACTTATGTCATAAAAGAGTTGACTTATTAATAGATCATCAAGAGTAGCTGATAGCTCTTGACACCAATGATCATTCTTATTGGCCATACAATGCAATTTGGTGGCATTCTTAGAGAAATTTAGTTCTTCAAGGATTTTGAGAACATAAACATTATGATTAGACATTTTAGAACCACACTCTTTCAGGAACTTTTGATGCTTGTGAAGACAAAAATGACAAGCAAGAACTGAGACCAGTTGAGACTGTACACAGCTTATTTCAGATTGGAGATGTTTTAATTTCTCATCAGCATCTTGAAGTTCATATTGAATTTTATCTTCAGCAGATTGAAGATCACATCATTTTTTATTGCTATGAAAGTGTTTTTCACATTTTTGACTGTGTTTGGTATACACAGCACAGTTTTTGCAACAATCATTCATTTTGCAAGAGATACTGTGAGAAAAACAATATTGATAAGAAAACTCAACAATGAAACTATTCTTTTTAATCTTCTCAGAGCAACAACAGTTTTCACAATACTGATCACAAAGAAAGTCAGTTTTCAATGCACACTTATGTTGAGGAGGCATAATGAAGAAAGAAAAACATCACTTACAGAAAAAAGTTAAGATCACAATGATGATGAGAGTGAGCACTCTATTTATGTGTCTTCAGAGATAAAGACCTTGAAGAGAGAAAGTGATATTATGGACCAACCATGGAGAGGCATAACTATGACACTCTGATAAAATGAGACTCTATGACATAGCACTAGAGCAAGGCAGATGTGAGAGACAATTATAAGATTATATGACAATTTAATATACCAACCATGCCAAGACACAAAGAAACAAAAATGATATACAACATAGAAATAAATGATATATGAATTGGTATATGAAATGATATATGAATTGATATATGGAATGATATACAAAGAACTGAATATATAAAAGAGCTCATTCTCACTCAGCAGATGTATTTAGTTCTTCACATTCAATCTTATCAAATTATCTACTATTTACTACAGGTCAGTAAGAATAGTATTAAAAGAATTACAATCTGACTAGGCCTTACTTCTGACTTAGCTATTGTTATTCAGTTAGACTCACTAAGTTACCTGACATACAAAGCTTTACCCAACAGACTGTGGTAAGCAGACTGCATTAACTGCCTACAGACAAGACCTAAGCAGGTTTAGGTCATCAAGAAGAAACCAGATAAAGTGTTCTGTTGAGTCTTTTTTAACAAACAGTACAATAGAATAGCTAGAAAGAATTCTGAGGTGGTAACAGCCTTACTCTAGTGCTGCACTGTAAAGTCTCATTTTATCAGAGTGTCACAGTTATGCCTCTTCATAATTGGTTTGTAATATATATTTAGTTTTTTACATTCAATTTTGATTTTATTATTTACTATCTACTATAGATCAGTAAGAACAACACTAGAAGAATTACAATCTGACTAAACTTTACTTCTGACTTAGCTATTGTTATTCAGTGTTACCATCTCAGAATTCTTTCTAGCTATTCTATCATACTGTTTGTTAGGGAAGGCTCAACAGAACACTTTATCTAGTTTTTTCTCAATGATTTAAACCTGCTTAGGTCTTGTCCATAGGCAGTTAATGCAGCCTGCTTACCACAGTCTGTCAAGTAAAGCTTTATACATTGAGTAACTCAGTGAGTCTTAACTGAATAATGATAGCTAAGTTAGAAGTAAAGTCTAATTGAATTGTAATTCTTTCAGTATTGTTTTTACTGACCCATAGTAGATAATAAATAATATAATCAGATTGAATGTGAAAAACTAAATACATTTGCTAAACTGAAATAAGTGTTCTTATATATCTTATGATTTAGTTTTTTTTTCTATGATTTCTTATAGTTCTATATGAACTCTCTTTCTGTAGTTCTCACTGAACTATCTTCTTATAGTCTTTTGTAGACTATTTCTTATCATGTGATATTGAATTTACTTATTGTCATGTGACCTTGATGTCTGTCTTGCTTTAGTGCTATGCTGTAAAGTCTTATCTTATCAAAGTGTCACAGTTATGCCTCTCTATGGTTGGTTTGTAACATTACTTTTCTCTCTTCAAAGTCTTCATTTCTGAAGACACATAAGTAAAGTGCTCACTTTCATCATCATTGAGACTTTGACTCATCTGCTGTAAGTGATTCTGTTATGCCTTGTTTTGAGTGTCATTGTGATGCTGCTTTGTAAACTTTCTTGCATTTTGTGTAATCATCATAAGAAATGTATAATTCTTGCTGACTGTATAAACAGTGACAGTTTTATTGTTTCTTTTCTCTGTGATCACTATTTCTTGTCATTTATTCTGTATGTGGTGTTTAATTCTTGATTCTCATTCTACTTTTTCTGTCTGTGTCACAACTTTCACTGCTTTGGTTTTATTATGAATAATCACCAGTGAAATTTGCTTTGTAAAGAAGAAGTCTAAGTTGCTTCTGCCTTGATTGCTAGAGATTTCAATATTTGTCTGCTCTAAAAACATGCTAATCAATTGCATGCTGAAATAAGTGTTGTTTAAAAATGTATATCTGAAAAGTTATCTAAGCATAAAATGCTTCATGAATGTCAATGAGAGCTTCATAATTAAAGTGCTCTTCTTCTTTGCTGTGATTCTGAGGCCATTTCTTCACTTAATTCTGTTTTTCTAGCTTTAGTTGTGAATAATTCTCTTTCTAATCTGGGTCCCAATTTCTGAACTTCTGTTGGTCTTGATATGCCTTCATTAAATGCTAGCAATTTGTCAAATTTTTGACTGATTCCCAAGTGTTTTCTGAGATATCATATTTTTTCCACTTTACCAGATATTGCATTTGTCCATTGATTTTTCTTTTGTCTAAAATTCTTTCAACTTTGTATTCTTCTTCTGTGGTTTCAATCTCTTTGTCTCATGTCTAAGTGCTTTATGGTGCTAGTTTCAATAATGAGATATAAAAAATTAAGTGTATTTTTATGCTGTCTGATAGTTTCAATTTGTAGTTCATTAGTCTGATTTTCTCTTCAATAATGAATGGTTCAATTTTCTTGCTGTCAAGTTTACTGCTTGATTATTTTATTTTAATGTTTTTGTGTAGCAAGTATACTTTTTTCTCTTTTTTTAGATTAGATCCTCTCTGATAAGTTTTGTTGTAGTAAACTGCCATTCTGAGGTTCACAAATTCAATATCTTTTCATAGTTGCTTGTACAATGTTTGTAATTATGTCATTTTCTTTTCTGCTTCATAATTCATTTCTCATGTTTTCTTTGGTTCACTGCCAAATTCAGAATTATACTTAAAATTGATATAAAACAGTGTTTCTTTGATTATTACATTAATCAAATTGTTGTATGCAAATTGTGTCATAAGTAGCAGTTTAACTCAATTACTCTGATTATAATTCATGTAGTTTTGTAAATACTGCTCAATCATCTGATTTATTCTTTTTATTTGTTCATCTATTTGTGAATGATAAGCTATGCTAAGTCTATGCTCAATGCTAGTTATGTCCATCAACATCTTTCATAATTTCAATGTGAACTGTGGATCTCTGTTTATTATAATTTTTTTTGGTGTGCTATGTTTACTAAACACATATTGAAGTAGTAAATATGCTGTTTTTAAGACTGTTGCATTTGTCTTTGTTGATATTGTATATGTATATTTTGTCAATTTATCCATCACTGTGAGAATAATGTTATATGTAACTTTGTTTTTCTTTGACTCTGGTAGTTGTGTGATAAAATCCATGATAATTCATTCCCAAGGTTGAGTGAGTATTACAAGTGATTGTAATTCTTCATATGATAAATGTTTCATTGTCTTGTTTCTCTGACAAGTGTCACATTTCTTCAAATATTAATATATTATTTATTGCATGTTTGAAAAATAAAAGTTTCTTGATATTAATTTTTCTGTCTTTTCAGTTTTAAAATGTCCTTTCATTGATGGCTTGTAATATCTTTTAATCATTTCTGCTCTTGCTGTAAACAGTATATATATCAATCTGTTGTAGTAAATCAATTTATTGTCTTTCATCATCTTGTTAGTTTTTTCTTTGATCATTTTAAGATTCTCATCTTTTGCAATTTTCTATTTGATAATTTGTATTAATTCCTCATCTTGACTTTCAATAGTTATTGTTATTGCTAATGTTGCTGTCTGTTTGTTGTATGTCTATGACACTCTGATAAGATAAGACTCTACAGCACAGCACTAGAGCAAGGCAGACACAAGAGATAATCATGAAATCATATAACAATTCAATATACCAACCACGCCAAGACACAAAGAAACAGGAATGGTATACAATATAGAAATAAATGGTATATGAATTGGTATATGAAATGATATATGGGTTGGTATATGGAATGGTATACAGAGAACTAAATATATAAGAGAGCTTATTTTCATCCAGTAAATGTATTTAGTTCTTTGCATTCAATCTGATTTTATTATCTACTATCTACTATGAGTCAGTAAGAACAGTACTGAAAGAATTACAATTCAACTAGACTTTACTTCTGACTTAGCTATTGTTATTCAGTTGAGACTCACCAAGTTACCAACATACAACAGTCTTACCTGATGGACTGTGGTAAGCAGGCTGCATTGACTGCCTACAGACAAGACTTAAGCAAATTTAGGTCATCAAGAAGGAACTAGGTAAAGTGTTCCATTGAGCCTTCCCTAACAAACAGTACAATAAAATAGCTAGAAAGAATTCTGAGGTGATAACAGAAATTTATGTATTTACTAAATACTTGCTTGGTGATCTTGTTTTAATTTTCTTCATTGTCTTAATTTTCTTTTCTGTTCTTCACAATAAGATTAATTCAATCAAATGCTAATTCTTTTATGTAGAATATTGCTAGCATAATTTTGTTGTAATCTCTGATGATTCTCATTATTTTAAAATATAATTCAAGCTGAGTGAGAAATACCTGTAAATAGTGAGATTGCCCATCAAATGATTTAAGTTTCAATGATTTGAGTTGAGTTGTAGTAGTCTGTTGTATGTGTTGTAGTTTATCAAGTTTTTGAATTATTTCTTAAAGCTGTTTAAGTCTTTCTTTGATATCTTTTGTGTTGTTTTCTTGTATCATTGTGCACAACTGTCTGATTTCTTTCATCAATTTTAAATTGTCTGGTTTGTCATCATCTTTAGGTGTTGTCACTAATGATGATTGTGCTGAGATTGCTGATCTCACAGCTAATTGCTTTTCTGCTGTTTTGAATACTAATATGATGACTTGCTGTTCTTAATTATAATACTTGAGCCTTTGATAACAGAGTCAAAGGCATTTAATGTGTTACCACTTCAGAATTCTTTCTAGCTATTCTATTATACTGTTTGTTAGAGAAGACTTAACAAAACACTTTATTTAATTTCTTCTTGATAATCTAAACCTGCTTAAGTCTTGTCTGTAGACAGTCAATGCAGCCTGTTTATCACAGTCTATTGAATAAGGCTTTGTACATTGAGTAACTCAGTGGGTCTCAACTGAATAATGATAGCTAAGTCAGAAGTAAGGCCTAATTGAATTATAATTCTTTCAGTATTATTTTTATTGACCTGTAGTAGATAGTAAATAATATAATCAGATTGAATGCAAAAAACTAAATACATCTGCTGGACTGAAATGAGTGTTCTTATATATTTCATGATTTAGTTCTTTTTTCTATGATTTCTTATAGTCTCATATGGACTCTTTTTCTGTAGTCCTCACTGGACTATCTTCTTATAGTCCCTTGTGGACTATTTCTTATCACATGATATTGGACTCACTTATCATCATGTGACCTTGGTGTCTGCCTTGCTCTAGTGCTGTGCTGTAGAGTCTCATCTTATCAGAGTGTCACAGTTGTGCCTCTTCATGGTTGGTCCATAACATTTAGTTAAACCCACTGAGTTACCCAACACACAAAGCCTTACCTAACAGACTGTGGTAAGCAGGCTGCATTGACTGCCTATGGACAAGACCTAAGCAGGTTTAGGTCATTGAGAAGAAACACAGGTGAGTGTTTCATTGAGCCTTCCTTAACAAACAGTACAATAGAATAGCTAGAAAGAATCCTGAGGTGATAACATCTGCTTATGTCATTAAGATAATAAGAACAGTGATGTGTTTTTTATTCATGATTGCTTGTTTGATTGCTGCACAATTGACAGTTTTATTCAAATTCAGTAATTCAAGTCTGATTGCTGTTTTAAAGCAATTTAATTGCTTGTTTTAAAGCAGTTGTTTTTAATTTCTTTTCTACCAGTTGATGACATCTATTCTACAGAGGTGGATAGTTTCATCATCAAAAGCTTCAATATCAACATGTTCAATATATTTAGCTATTTGAGCTCATAACTGTCAGATCCTGTGTAATACAGTAATGAGATTACAGGGGAAATCTGAGCATGTCAGGGTCAATCTGGGTGAAGTTGTCACAGTGTCATAGTTGTGTCTCTTTTCTATGGGAATTGCAACAGGACCTGAATTTATGTGTGTTCAGATCTGACAAAACAGACTAAAAACTAGTGCATCTAAGTGAGTAAGAAACAGTAATCCAAATACCAAAAATACCACTTTCGACATATACTTAGTCCCAGTTCGAGTGTCTGCCCTTACAGAAGACCGGCTACCACTGAAAAACCCTGCCTCTCTTTCCCTTTCCCCACTGCTACAAGATATTCGAGCTGCGTGAGGAATAAGAATAATGACCCTTTGAGTTTTGCTGTGGACAAATTTATGCAATCTAGATTCTTACTTTCCCATGTGGACAGGACAGACAATTCACAAAATTGCGAAAGCAAGAAAGTCATATCAGCTCACTTGGTGGCTTGTTTCATTTCTTCTAATCAGGAAGTTCACCCCCTGTGCTGATAATAATATGCCCGACTAATACTTATGCAGAGTGCTACGTTCCATTGCGCGATAAGATAGTATCGCTCATATTGGTGGAATCCCGTTTAGAATTACTACTTCCAATGGGATGAGCACAACACCGCGTGCACACCGTTTCTGATGGCGTCTGCTAGCTCCGGTTATGAGCTTATCGCGTACGGGAACTACGTATAGACCAGCGGAGATCCGATATTGGCCTTCTCCAGGTTCTATCCTCTGCAGGTACTCCTGACATGCTCGGCTTGTGCTATATGGGTAGCTTAACTATGGCTATCTTCCACCTTCTAGATTGGGGTTGGCTGTCTCTTGAGACTAAGATAAGCGTTGAACTTGGTCGGAAATGAGCACGGTTCTTAAAACTGCTCATGATGCCCTTGTTTCTCGACAGCTCTACAGGCTTCGCTAGCCAGCTGGTCGTTCGTTATGAAGTCATTTTCAATTTCGATCGTTTTGGGCTTCGTCGCTGCTGTCGCGGCGTCACCGCTATCGAGTCATGTTGTCCATGAGAAACGGGACCATATCCCGGCAGGATGGACCAGAGCAGGGCTGCCGTTGCGTGATGCTACGCTTCCCATCCGGATTGCCTTGAAGCAACCGAACTTGGAGAAAGGACATGACTTCCTCATGGATGTCGCGGATCCAAGTTCTGAGAACTACGGGAAGCATTGGACTGTCCAGCAGGTTGCGGAGACATTTGCACCTGCTCGGGAATCAGTTGATGTTGTTACGGCTTGGCTGGTTGATTCCGGAATCGCTGAAGAGCGTATCAGTCGTTCGTTCAGCCGGGGCTGGCTGCAATTTGATGCCACGATTAGCGAAGCCGAGAATCTTCTGAAGGCGAAGTACGATGTCTATAGACATCGTACTGGACAGTTGCATGTGGCTTGCCGAGAATACGGCCTGCCAAAAAGTGTCCAGGCACACGTCGACTTTATCACGCCCACCGTCCATTTCGATGTCAAGGTCAAGCGCTCCAAGAGTCGTCTTAGAAAAAGAGATCATCTTTCCTTGACACGGCGAGCTCCCGATCTGACCAAACGGACACCAGAGACGCAGTCAACCGCAAAACCAGTGGCAACAGGACAGGCGAGAAAGGTGGGAGATCCAGGTTCTGGATTCCTGCCCAAGCTCAATGACCAAGTTGGGAAACCGGCCGTCTCCAATTCATCGGTGGACGATCTTTCAAACTGTGACCAGGAGATCACGATCTATTGTCTGCACGCTCTTTACAACTTTACTTTCGGCACGTCCTCTAATTCGAAAAACTCATATGGAATCGTCGAGTATACACCGCAGTCATACCTTGCCTCGGATCTGGACGTGTTTTTTGAGAAATTCTACCCCAAACTAGTGGGGAAACGCCCGATATTGGATTCTATCGATGGCGGTGTCCTCCAGACCGAGGTCGAAAGTTTCGATTACAATGGCGAGTCGGACCTCGATCTGCAGTACGCCATGGCTCTCATCTACCCGCAAGACGTGACACTCTATCAGGTGGGAGATGTCGTGGAGGGAGCATCTTTCAACAATTTCTTGGATGGGATCGATGCCTCGTATTGCAAGTTCGAAGGCGGAGATGACCCATCACAGGATGGGATTTATCCAGACACGTATAATGAGACTGGAGCTTACAAGAAGTCCGAAGATTGTGGGAAATACGAGCCTACCAAGGTGATTTCCACATCGTATGGGTATAACGAGGTCGATCTCACGCCCTTTTACGAGGAACGGTGTGTATCCTCTTTTCCCCAAACTGAAGTCCAAACTCTCACATACTGATTCGAATCCAGACAATGCGCCGAATACATGAAACTCGGTCTGATGGGGGTAACGGTGCTCTACTCCTCAGGAGACTACGGTGTGGCCAGCAACACCGATGAATGCATTGATCCGACGACTGGAGAGTTCAACGATGGCACCAGCGGCCGTTTCGTTCCCAGCTTCCCTGGTGGATGTCCGTACGTAACGTCCGTGGGCGCCACGCAGATTGCACCGGGCGCGAGTGTCACGCAGCCCGAGATCGCCTCTGAGACCGTCATCTACTCCGGCGGCGGGTTCAGCAACGTATTCGCTATGCCTAGTTATCAGAAATCCGCCATTGCCACATACTACGCCAACTATACGCCCCCGTACACTGCAGAACAATACAATAACTCCCAGACAGTTCGCGGGTTTCCTGACGTCTCTGCCAACGGTGCCTGGTACGTCGTCGCCGTGGACGGCGAGTTGGAGTCCGTCTTCGGAACATCCTGCTCGTCGCCTGTGTTCGGGTCGATCATCACCCTGATTAACGAGGAGCGATACAATGCCGGCAAGTCCTCGGTAGGATTCATCAACCCGACCCTGTATGCGCATCCAGAGGTCTTCAACGATATCACCCAAGGTGATAATCCTGGTTGTGGGACGACTGGCTTCAGCGCTGTGCCGGGATGGGATCCAGTGACTGGACTTGGGACACCCAATTATCCGAAACTTCTGGATTTGTTCATGAGTCTGGATTGATGAGATCATATTTGTATATAGCAGGGGAAATTGAAATGAAATGCAAATGAAATGCAAATGAAATGCAAATGAATATGTGGTCTGAATGATATTGTTGATTATAAAGTATATGTACATGGTAACTATCTCTGGGGGTTCTATCCAGGCTATATGAAATTGTCAGGACTAGGCCAAGAACCTCCCACCAAACGACGTGTGAACGAATGAATTCGGCCTGCTGAGGATGTAACTGAATCTGAAGCTAAGGACAAGGAGACGGAACGTCATCAACGGTATACGAGAATTTGGAACCAATGAATTTCACTCAGATAGACAGAAAGAATCGCTTGCTTCGCTTTGGCTTGGAAGAAAAGTAACCAAGGCCTCAAGAATTCCATATGGAATCTTCCTCTGCTCACTGTTTTAAGACTTAGAAAAATTTTCCCTTTTCCGATGCGTCATGGCTGAACTAGTATGCCGTTCGACACAGACGCGACTGGAAACCTGTACAATCGAATGTAGTAACAGACGCAAGTATGAACCTAGCTGGCCTTCCAGCTGACCTGGCTTGTAAGACACTAATCAAAGGGTAATGTGGGAAGAAAGAAGAGCGAAGTTGGGATATAATGTAGGTGTCGACACGCATCAATCAGATCCAAGTCAGGCTCATGGTTGCAGCCGCATACCGCTGACTGATGACAACAACAGACGGTATAGGTTTAAGTTTCATGCAGTTTGGCTTTCAAGGACTCGATCTCAGCAGTCAGGTTCTCAACCTGTTGAGCCTGAGAAGCAATGGTCTTCGTCTGCTCGGCGATCAGGGATTTAATGGCCTGCATCTCTCGCTGGATTGCATCTGCCGGGATGGAACCTGCCGAATCAGCCGTCACAGTAGGAGTGCTGGCTGTAGAAGTCGGTGCGCGCTAATAGCATGTCAGCGGGGTCCTGTACTAAGCTGTTTTGTAGAAGCAGATCTTATGACTCACCTGACTAACAGGACTGGGTTCGACAACTCTCTCCTTCGTGGGAGAGACGGTGACAGAGGGACGTTCCGAGGGCTTGGCAACTTCCTCAAAGCTGGAGCTGTCATCGACTTCCTCCTTCTCCTCCTCATCAGCAAATTTGGAAACCATAGCCGCCATCGACGCTCCCTGCTCCTTCATCGAGGGTGGAGGTGCCCGGTAAACAGGTGTTGGTTCCGGTGCGGGCTCCGGAGCCTTCTTCACGGGTTCCGGCTTGGGCTCTGGCTCAGCAGGCTTAGGTGCAGGAGCTCCCATGGTGGATGTAGGCGCGTCCTGCACGCCTGTAACTTCCTTCAAGCCAGCCCCATCATACAAACTAGCCATGGAGATTTTGGGGGGAATGGCTTCCTTGCCAGAGAGCCATTCTGAAGGGCCCATAGCGGGCTTGAGACCGGTGGTGGGAGGGTAGATATCGTCTTGGAACATCTCCGATCGTCGTGGCACGATGAAAGAGATCGGCTCGATGTGAGTGTCGTTAACCGTCTTGTAGGCCCGAACCACTTCATTCTCGTGCATGTTAACACCGCGCTTGGGCATGAAAGCGATTCCACGTTGAGGATCGCCGGACTTGTACTCCGAGAGATACTCGAATTTGTCGTTCTCGAATTCGAAGTACCGGATGTTACCATCACTAAGGTTGTGTCAGCAAAGAATGACCAAGCGAGGCAATTGCAAAGTGTCGATGATACTCACCCTCTACCCGCGAGGTACAGGCATTGCGTACCGTCATCCCAGAAAGGCATGCAGACTCCAGAAATCGAATCCAATACCTTGAAGCCGTTGATGGGTTCTCGGGGAGCGCGAATGTCCCACAGAGCCAGTTGGCGGTCACTCATCTTTGAGAAACCTGTGGTCGCAACACGATCGTGTTCACCCAGCCAGACGGCTCGACTGTTCTTGGCGCCGGAATGACCTTGTGTCTCTTGCGCAGGGCGTTCCTGGCGGACATCCCAGACCCGGAGCTTCTTGTCTCGCGAAGTCGTGACGAGGAGGGAGCCGTTGGCGCTCCATGACTGTGACTGTACAACATCACCGATATTCAGCGTCAACTTGGCAGCGCCAGCTTCGATATCCCAAATCTTGACTGTGAAATCTCCGGAGGCCGACGCGAGGATGTTCTCCGCAGCAGGGTTAAAGAGCACGTGCCCAACTTTTCTGTCATTATTGTCAGTGATTATAGCCTGTCTTGGAGTGAGAGGGATCGGGAACCAACCTGGGGTGGCCGCTGAGCTTGCCCACCGGGGCAACGTCTTGAATATCATCTGGCTCCACATCCGGGTGTAGGGTGAAGCCATCAGGGACACGCCAAAGGAAGATCTGGAGATGATTCAGTAAGGGTGGTGACAACGCTGAGAGTTTCCAGAGAAAATATTATACCTTGCCATCATCCGAACAGGAGGCGATCAAATCGTCGTTAAAGGGATTCCTGGCGACTGTTAGTCGCCGTCATTTTTAGATACTCCCCGCAGCACTTACCAGTCGGTATCCAGCACCACCGCGGTGTGTCCACGGAACAGGGGAATTCTGTCAGGGAGCTTTCCCCGCTCTTCCAGAGGAATGACAGCAAATGCACCACCACCGCCGGATTCCCAGTTTACCGATAGATATTTGGGGTTGACCTGATCCCCTGTCAGAAAGCCTGTCGATACCGCGGGACGTACGACCGTACCTTGACGAGGTTGGTGTCCCAGGCGTTCCTAGAGACTCGTAGATTATCGTAACATTGTTCCTGATAGCACTATCAGTGACCATGATCCTCGATCGACCCTCTTCCTGGTATCTGTGTACCTTTCTCGTGGATCGTCCGAAGACGTGTCCTATTGCAGTGCGGCATTAGTAGCTCGATGCAGACAAGACACGGAGACCAGGCGCGCAACTTACGATACTTCGACGAACGGACGAAACGACCAGACATGACCGAACAACTGTTGCTTCAGATCGATGGGATAGGGTAGGGACTAGTAGACATCTCACGGGCTCTGGGAATTGGAAAGTTGGTCGGAAGTTGGTCCTCTGAAGCTCCCAGGCCGCCTTTTGGGTCTAAAACGCGGCCGGCAGAACCGGGGGGTTTTGACTGCCCCACGTACCGCAATAGATATACGAAGAGATTATCGTTACTCGTGGATTCATATATTATAGATTCGTCTACGATGTTCAATCTATAAGTATTACTATGAGTATGCCAGTATTACTACTCATGAAACCAGAGAACTTGCGTATTGAAATTTCCGTATTGGAGTTACCATCAGGGACGAACTGGTCTTACCCGATCCGACATAGCGTACCCGTGACGGATGACTAAGCGTTTGTTTACTCCGTCTCTCCGGGTAACAACTCCTGTCTGAAGAAGCGCATCCCACACTGTACTCCTATCTATCCCATCCATCGCAATGTTCTGCTGCAACCTTGTTCCTTTGGTTTTTGGTCTCTTCTGATTTTGCTAGACTTGGATTCTTGTGATCAACTTTGTGGGTTCACCGTTTGCCTTTCCATCAACCCAGGATGGATGACGAGAACTCAGTGGTAATCAAAGCAGCTTTCGCTCCTCCAAAATCTTTGTTAACCGCGATAGCAGACCCAACCGAGGACCACACGAAGCAGGATTCCTGCGCAGACAAGAGGGCTGAAAGAGATGGATCAGTCCCATGCGAATTCGAGATCGGGACCTTCAGCGCCTTCGGGGCTTCTCCCGCCGGGAACAATCGCGCACTCAATTAGTAAACCATCTGGCTTGGCGCGTAAGTAGACTGGAGTGTTTTGAGATTTCCTTCTGACAACTTGGCAAGAGGCTACGCGGTCGAAGACAGTGGCGCAGACGAATGCGCGAACAGGCAATGGCATCGGAAAGCCTCATACCCGCATGAATTCCTTCACTTCATCCGCATCTTCTCGGACTACATCGACTACATCGACATCCTCGCGAACGAATTCCAATGGACATTCGGCCACCGTTGGCCCTGGCACACGGCCACCCGGCCATGGCATCGCGCGCCCGCAAACATCACTCAGCGGCATCCGGAAGCCTACCACTTCATTTGGCACGCGGCCAGCGACATCGATGGACATTCACGAGGAAGAATCACCCGGGAGCGTTCTTGGAAAGAGAAAGGGTACGCCTACATTTCACTCTTCTTCCCTACCCACTTTGAACCCGCACTCCGTACTACCCCATCGGGATGGATACCACAATGGCATTCGGGACTACACATCACACATGCTAGGATCGGGGGGCGGTGATCGTGACAGCTTATGCCGCGCGATGTCTGATCTTTCTCTCGGCCATAAGCTCAACACAGTCATGGAACCCGATCCTCGCATCCACGAGCATGTTACCCAGCACGCAAGGAGATTCAGGAGCCCGAACCCCGTAACATGTTTCTTTGCGACCCCTTCTCCTTCACCTCCTAAGCACAGAGCCCCATTGAAAACCCAGAAAAGGATTGCACCGTTTCTAACTAAGGATTCAAACACAAAAGCCTGGGACCATGACAACCGTGTTCGCGAATTCGAGCAAATGTATGATACCCTTTTCGCCAAAATAAGCCAGGCAGGCCAAGAAAGTTTCGGTCTCAAGGAGACAGTGGACCTCTACAAATCTAGAAGTAAGTGAGGGAAGGCTATGTGTGACGTTATCAGACTGCTAACAGACAAAGTCAACGAACTGGAAGCATCGCGAACAGAGCTTAATGAGAAAAACATCATGCTCCGGGTTGAAATTGAGACTATGAAGAGTCGCCTCGAAACAACTGAACATGCGCTCAAGGAGGCTGAGAGGCAGCACGAGATAGCGATAGATGAAATCGATGCACGCCAGCGTGCCGAAGCCGAGAACATCAGGCAAGAAGCAAAGAAGGAGCTCGAGGCTCTATCATGCAAACATCAAGAAGAGATTCGAGAACTCAAAAGGCGTCTGGACAACGAGTTAGAAGAAGAAAGGACCCTGCGCCATCGTGAGGTTAATCGAATACTGTCTGAGAGCGCTTTGGAAACGCAACGAGGCCAAATTGAGCTGGACAACAAGGATCGTGAGCTCGCTAAACTCCAGGCCGATCTGCAAGCCGTACGTGATGACCTGGAACGACAGCGACAGACCAATCGTGAACTCCGTCAGAACCTCGATGCAGCCAGCGGCAATAGTGTGACCTTAGAGTCATCTATTCGTGCGCTGAAGGCGAGGATTGAGTTCCTTGAATCTGGTAGCCAGGAGCAGTCAGCAGCATTTGAACATCTCCAACAGCAACTGACAAACGCGCTTGCTGAGACGAACGAGACGAAGGAGAAACTAAGGAAAGAGGAGACGCTGCGGAGAAAACTGCACAACCAAGTCCAGGAACTCAAGGGAAATATTCGGGTGTTCTGTCGAGTCCGACCCTCCTTGGAGGCGGAACCTGCCAACGAGGTGGCCCAAATCCAGTTCCCCGATGACAACAGCGACTGCAAAGAAATCTCCATACTTGGACCCGAGGAGAAGAGCAGCCTCGGTAACGTTACGAGAAAAAACAACGGATTCTCATTCGACAGAGTCTTTGGACCTCATACCCAGAATGCGGAAGTCTTCGAAGAGATCAGTCAGCTGGTGCAAAGCGCCCTTGATGGATATAACGTATGTATCTTCTGCTATGGACAAACGGGAAGTGGCAAGACCTATACCATGTCTTCGGAGGATGGAATGATTCCACGAGCGGTTCACCAGATATATGACACGGCCAAGAGCCTAGAAGAGAAGGGCTGGGTATACACCATGGAGGGCAATTTTGTCGAAGTTTATAATGAGAATATCAACGATCTGCTTGGGAAGGCCGAGGAATTCGACAAGAAGAAGCATGAAATTCGGCATGACATGCAGAGATGCAAGACCACAATCACCGATATCACCACCGTCACCCTCGACTCTCCGGAGATGGTGGAGTCGATTCTTCGTCGCGCGGCAGCCAACAGATCGGTGGCAGCCACCAAAGCTAACGAAAGATCTTCCCGCTCTCACTCCGTGTTCATCTTGAAACTCATCGGGGAAAATAGCTTCACAGGAGAAAGGAGCGAGGGCACCCTGAACCTCGTTGATCTGGCGGGCAGTGAACGCCTAAGTCACAGTGGAGCTACAGGAGATCGATTGAAGGAAACTCAGAGCATCAACCGAAGCTTGAGCTGTCTGGGCGACGTCATTGGTGCTCTGGGTCAGGGCAAGGAAGGTGGGCATATTCCTTACCGAAATAGCAAGGTATGTTTCTCAAATCGATTGTCTTCTCACTGTCTGCTAACATCCGTCACAGCTCACTTATCTCCTTCAATTTTCCCTTGGCGGCAACTCCAAGACACTCATGTTCGTAATGGTCAGTCCTCTGCAGGCCCATCTGGGCGAGACCTTGACCAGTCTTAAGTTCGCAACCAAGGTGCACAACACACACATTGGAACGGCTAAGCGACAAGCTAGAGTCAGGGACTCGTAGAACTATTGGAGATCTCATTTCATTTTGTCTATTTTGCAGCTTCCGTGCCGGCTCTAGCCCCGAAGCATTGGACATATTGTGCAGTCGAAGCGCTATTGGCTTTGGTGTTCGGTGTTCTGGCTCCCTCAAGGGAGGGCTTTATTATTGTCGTTTGGCGTGGATCCTGGATTATCTACTGTATGACCGTTATGAACCTTGTACTTTGCGATTTTAATACAAATTCCAATGTTTCCCAGAGGCACTCTAGACCCTTCAATACTACGCAGTCTACGGGACCAAGAAGCGGCTGGATTTAGGCCTAGGCAATATTTCTTGTTTTGTACTGTGTTAGTTCGATAAGAAGGCCATAATATCTTGTAGCGTTTCCTCCTTTTTCTCTAGCATTGGGATATGACCACAACGATCATAGAGGATCAACTTCGCATCCTGGATGCCCTCTTTCGTCCGGTATGCATTATCCACTTCACATATCAGGTCTTGTTGACCGAAGATCATCAATGTCTTTGCTTTGACATCCTTCAGTCTCTCAATCATCGCCGGGGGATTGTCTTCCTGTCTATCGCTCACTCCCTGTGCACGATAACAATAGGACGACTGGATCTGATCCACAAACATAGCCTGAAACTGCGGAAGATACCTTTCCGGATCAAAGAAGAAGAGTGGCGGAACATGTCTCATGAGCTGCAAGAAGTCCTCGTCGGTCTTGACGCTGCGCGTCGTATACCACTGGAATGCATCCTTGTACCGCTCGTCATCCTTGACTTGCAGCAGTAGTGAATGCCCCCGCACGCCCATCAGACGATGACTGATCAGGATGAGTTTCTCCACTCGATCTGGGTATTTCTCTGCATACCCGAGAACGATCGAGCCGCCGTTGGAGTGGCCGATGAGAGCGGGGAAACGCTCGAGGTTGAGATGTGTCCGAAGCACTTCTAGATCTTCAGACATGTGTGTCATGGTGCCCATCTGGGACTCATCGCTGGGCGCGGTGGAACCACCCGTTCCGCGTGGATGAGGATAGAGGAGCGTGAAATGGTCTTCGAGCGGTGCCAGACAGACTTTCAGGTACTGGGAGCCGGGACCCCAGCCGGGGCATTGGACCACCAGAAGGGGTTTTCTCGCATCGTCGTCTCCATGGACAAAGTATTCCAGTGTTAACCCGTTTCTAGGGTTTGTGAAGTGGCAGAGCGGAGAGTCTGGGGACATGGTTGTAGATAAGCTTCAGAATCAATCAATTTACAAACGTTTCGTTCCCCGGAAGAATTTCTATATAGGATGACGCATCAGTTTCCGGGGAGAAAATGTTAGAGGATCAGTTTGGGAATAATAATCAAATCACGGTGTCTATGACACCTAAGAATATCATATATATTTGCTAAATATCATGGACTATGCCCGCATTCCTCTTAAATCCCATTTCATTACAGACCACCGGATTGTATCCTTGACTCCTTGGCAAAGAACAACCCAATGACGTCAACAATGAGAGTATACTGTGAAATAAGGATTCAGTCTCACGGCTCTCAAGCTTCTCTGCATTCAAAATGCCAACATATACTGGTTCTTGTTACTGTCGTGCGGTTGGGTATGAGCTTGAATTATCCTCACCGGATGAGGTACGCACAACGTTGTGTCATTGCAAGAATTGCAAGGTGGAAATTTCCTTTCCCCCTGTATCTTCCCTTTATATCCCTGTTTAAAAAGTACTTTAATCGGGACTGAGACTGGGTATTAATCTATTTAGAAAGCCTTTGGTGCCAATTATGGTTTGACGGCCAAAGTGTCCAAAGATGCCCTTCGATACACAAAGGGCAAAACGAAGGAACATGTGGCGGACAATGGAAGTGGCACGTTGTTGCATCGAGAGTTCTGTGACAACTGCGGGAGTTTTATTCTCGAATATGGTGTACGCATCTCATACTCAATTTCAATATCATAAAGCCCAGACTGATGTTGTGGTGCAGGATGCGGTTAAAGACAAGTTCCGGTATATCTGTGTGGGCTCGCTGGACGATCCAGAAGCACTACCGCCCAAGGGCGAATTCTTCTGCAAGTCTCGCCTCAGCTGGATGCCGGAGATACCGAGTATGTGGTATCCTTGTATTTCTTTTACATTATAGGCTTTGTTTATGTGCTATTATGATCCTAACGCCTCGTAGATGTCTTTCATAAGCGAGAGATTCAGGAGTAAAAGGGTCGTGTATACAAGCCAGCTCTGATGGTGTATATAGGTAAATGTATAAATACGTAGTCTAAATTAACATCTAAAAGTTTCATTTAATAATAGCATTAGGGGTATTTTGGTAAACATCAAATATGGGATCCGCACAGATATTAATAACTATCTACAAGGAATTATGCAAGCACGACTTCTTTTTCCAAATCGCAGTAGTTTATTGCCCACTATTTACAGTTCCCAGCCGAATATACAGAAGTAGTCATATATTACCAAAGAAAAGAAAAGAAAAAAAAAGTACCACAACAATAATAGGCTTCGTAAGTTTACTCCTCTGGCTGAGGCATGTTCTCAAGCTTCTCCTTAGCTCTCTCCTTTCCTCGCTCGGTCACATTAGGTCTGCTCATAGCGCTTTGCAAATGTCAGATATTCAGCTCATCATAAGACAGACCTCCAGATAGATGTCACTCACGCTTTGTATCCTGCGGCTACACGGGTGGGTTCCTTGTTCTGTCCACGTTTGTCATAGAGCTCGTGACGGGGCTCATCGCCGTGTAGCTCGTTGTCCAGGACATCCTGGGCATGCTGCTTGGCTTCGTCGGAGACCCGGGGGTTTTTGAGAGTACTAGTACTCGTCGTTAGTCATGCACGCTGATATTAAATCTCGAAAGATGATCATTTTACGACAGGTAATGGTGCTGGGGAAATGGGCGGAAGGAGAGAACATACGCTTTGAAGCCGCGCATGGCGTTGACGCGGTCCTCAGTGGAAGCTGTGATGCTGGGGTCGTCCTGAGATGCCATTTTGATTGTGATCTGTTTTAATGACTGTTTTTGTTCTTCTATACTGATAAGTCAGGCACAGCTGTCAGCAAACGGTGTCATCTGATACCTCGGAGAGGCGAACTTTGGACAATTTATGTGAAAGGTACAAGTAAATAGTTACAACTTTTGCCCCATCTAATTGGTTGGTTCTGATCCGTCATGCCTCTGTCATGTTTAGTTCATTATGAGATCAGAGATCAATAGCTCAATTGTCATAAAGTCTGAATGTCAGCCAGTCAATGGACTTGAACCTGGCCAGCTGGTGGACAACGATTTGCGTCCGAGGGCCTTTCGATCAACGAGACTGCTCCATTTAAATCATGCAATCCTAGTTCTTCTGTCTGGAACGTAGTCTATCTGAAGTTATCGAGAATGATGGGTTTCCTTTTATATATTGTCAATACTATTTCATCGATTTCTGTGAGAGACCAGACACCAGACTTGAGGCACATAGGTCCTTGGCAGCTTGTTATTGGAAGGGAAAAATTGTCGAGATGCACCCCGAGTGACGTCCAGATAAACCTTATCGACGTCTGATATTCAGCATCTCCTCCATTCATATCCATGGATGACATCGATGATCCCAGTTGGACGGCGGCATTGATGTCAACGTTGCGTCGTGCCATGGATGATCGAGATCTCTCAGGATAAATATGTAGGTTCTTGACGGGTGTCTGAACCTCCGAAATATCCAGAGATATCAGAGAAGTGCACTGTATGTAATTACGCTGAACACCATATCCAACCATCTTGTGATATCGAAATTTCTCAGAGAAGAATAAATTACGATTACAATGTCGAATCCCACTGAGAGAGAAGCCGAAGACAACTATGAGGCGGAGAACGACCCTTCTCCCGTCTCTGGCACAATCATCGACAATTCTTATGCCTACTCTGAGACCAAACCTGAGCTGAGAAACCAGGTTCCAATCCAGAGGGACGAGGATGACTATGAGGACCCGGTTCAGCCTCCCTACTCCAACAGCAACGAGCAGCTGGGTATGTACTGATGCTGATGACTTTGTTAAAACACTCAAGATGCCATGCTAATGACGCCGCAGAGCAAGATGAGAAGGAAGCCATCGACCCCAACAATATCCTAAGTGGTGACCGCCTACGCCATGCCAAGGCCCGCTCATCTACTGGCTATAGCGAGGGCCCGGACGAGAATGACCTGCCTGGCGACGTCGCTGCCGGTGACAATGGACGCTCTGGCACTCGACGACTGTCGTAAGGACAAATGATAGAATGTTTCACTGAGGGTCTTGATACTAATACCACCAATGTCATGAATAATGGAATGGAGTAACACGGCTTCACCGGCACCTGTATCTAGTATTGTACATTAGTCTCGTTGAATGTATTTATATGGAGCATAATAAAAGGACGCCTTTAACCTCTCTCTCTCTCTCTCTCTCCATCAATGGCTTCGTAGCTCTGTGTAGAAGATAAATATGAATCTCCATTAGAATGAAGGGTGGACGATTTCTGCAGAATCCAGAATGCTGAATCGCCTCCTAGTGATGTGTGAGGCGATAATAATAATAACTAGTTAACAATTCCACGTCATCTTCTGTCCTTTGCTCTCGCCTCGTCAAGTCTGTCCTTCACCGCCTTCTAAATCAGTTTTTCTGCTAGATATAACCATTCAAGCTTCACCGCCTTATATCCCGTGGGAAACATCCGTGATTGTCACCAAAAAAAAAAAAAAAAA
>JAPVCG010000050.1:754690-810023 GCA_029606305.1 Paecilomyces fulvus
TTTCCTCCCAGACATGCCTTGGACCAGTCTGGATCGCCTGTTCTGTTTTCTCGGCTGAGATGATTCAACTTCCACAACTGTGGCTGGAACACTATACCAAACACCCGACATTCACAGCCAGTGGGATGTCTCCTCGCCATGGGATGCCATACAATGCCCCCAGAGTAAGTGGCGCCGACACGGCAGACAGGCTGTAGGGAGGCTCCACGCAGATTCAAGGACTTAACACAAACACCCCCCCGATTCATTCATACTTCTATTCGGCGCATCGCCTTTGTTCATTCATTGTTTTATCTTTCTCTCCCGTCTACTGTGTGGGTGACTTGATACCTGTTGTGCAGCAAGTTGGCTGTTCAAACTCCCTTCGTTGAACTTCTCCATGATCTAGACGATCGAATCACACTCTTTTGCATCCAGACAACATTCGTTTCACTGAACGTTCTTGTACCATCCCCTGCTGAGCTACGGGTTTCATCTGTGCCACCTCAAAATGCCATCGTTCTCCCGGCTGTCGAGCGTAGGCTCGCTCTTCTTTTCTTCCCTTGTGGCCGCCTCCGTAGCCACCCATCCCCATGTCAAGCGCGCCAGCGTTGAATACAGCCTGGTGGATAGTTTCGACGCATGCAACTTTTTTGACAATTTCGAATTCTACACTGAGGCGGATCCCACCGATGGCTTCGTCACCTACCTGGGCCTGGACGCCGCAGAGAATGCTGGTCTGGTCAACATCACGTCGAGCGGCAGCGTCTACCTGGGGGTAGACTCGACGACTGTCCTGGACCCGACCAATAGCACCGGACGCAACTCTGTCCGTGTGCAGAGCAAAAAGTCCTACACCAATGGTCTCTTTCTGGCTGACATTCAGCACATGCCCCAGGGCGCCTGTGGCATCTGGCCTGCTTTCTGGTCGGTTGGAACCGATTGGCCCGCAGGTGGTGAGATCGGTAAGTACCTAACTCTGTGGCTAAGAGGTGGCACGAATAATAACACATGTAGATATCATTGAGGGCGTCAATCTGGCGACCAAGAATGAGATGGTTCTCCACACTGAGGGGGCGTGCACCATCACCAGTACCGATATGACTGGTAATCTGACGGCGACCGATTGCTCGGTGGACGATAGTACCGTTGGCTGTACGGTTGAGGGTTCCGACAGCAGTTTCGGAACCGGCTTCAACAACGTTGAGGGAGGAGTGTGAGTTCCGAGCTCGTCTCTCCTGAGCCCGCCAGTTACTGACCAGAGCGCTCCCAGGTATGCAATGGAATGGACCGACGACTTCATTAAGATCTGGTTTTTCCAGCGTGACGACATCCCGCAGAGCATCAAGAATGGAACGCCGGACACGTCTGCTTTCGGAACTCCCATGGGCAATTTCCAGGGCTCCTGCAATATGACAGAGGAGTTCTCAGCTCAGCAGTTCATCTTTGACACGACCTTCTGTGGTGACTGGGCCGGTAACGTGTTTGGCACCTCGGGATGTACACTGAGCAACCCGAGTGATGTACTCGACAGCTGTGTCAACTATGTCGCTTTGAACCCCACCGACTACGAGCAGGCCTACTGGGAGATCAACTCCATCCAGATCTACCAGAAGACTACCACTGCCGTCTCGTCGTCGGCAAGCGTTTCCCAAGCTACCACCGCTGCTACTCCCACTGTCGCAGCGACATCTTCTTCAGCATCCGCAACAGCCTCCTCCTCCTCCTACATCACTGACTGCGTCGAGTATACTGAATCTGGTGCAAGTCCATCTTCCACTCCCGCCGTCTCTGCAACCCCTGCGTCCTCTGACTCGGTCACTGCTTTTGTATCTCCCACGGTCACTGGAGCTGCTACGGCCAAGGAAACTATCACCACCGTGATTGTCACCGACTATATCGATATCTGCCCGACCGGATTTACCACTAAGACCATCACTCACACAGTCACCTATTGCCCGGCTGATGTCACCTCGGGAGCAGTTGCCCCTGGTTTTACTACCACAGTGACTGTGTGTACGGCCTGCGCGGCGACTCCGACCTCGGTGACTCTCACGGTTCCTGTGACTCAAGTTTCTGCGACCGCCACTTCAGCTACCTCTGTTTCGCCAGCCTCGTCTGCTGTTATCTCTGCCTCGGTGACCGGCGCGAAGTCTACGCCTAGCGGCTGGGCTTCAGTTGGCGCGGTGGGTTCGCGCACCAGCAAACTTCCCAGTCCGTCCAGTGGAACCCCCGTAGTCTCCCCGGCCGCAGTCGTATCTCCATCATCCTCCAACAGTGCCAATGCTACGTACACTGTCAGCAGTGTCTACGCTTCTTCGTCCATCCTCGTCACGTTCCAGGCTACGCCGACAACTGCAACACCAGCGGGATCGTCTTCGGCCAGCGCTTCGGCGGCTGCGGTCTTCACAGGCGCAGCTAACAAGCTGACCACTGGCTTTTCTGCGGTAGTTGGTTCGGTTGTCCTGGCATTGATGATCTGAGATGGGATGGTTTCTGTTCTTTTCTCTTCGTTTGCGGTTACCTTCATGGTTCTTGGATATACGTATGGGTTTGCTTGGCAATGTTTGATCAATACTCAACATTCTATTCTCTCTATTTTAGATTGCAAAATGAGAGCCTAGGGCTCGTTTTCTCACGATTTTCCCCCTTCGTCTTTCGTAGATTTGAGAATAAGCGAGCTTGATTGTGCCCAGTAGTAATCTACTAAGGGTAGACGCTACTGATATTGTCTACCTTAGTGGGAGTTTCTTTTAGATCGGACGTCTTGTCAGTACCCTCTTAATCGATCGCTAGTCGTAAAGGGATAACAACAGTTCTAGTTGCAGTGATAGCGCCGTTGGAGAGAGAACAACAAAGTTCACTGGTACTCTACAATATCAACTTGGCTTCAGCTGTCAACACAGTCCCTGTTTTATTTCTGTCTTTTTCCCCCCATGTCACCACAGTGAGCTGTATGAGAATCTGAGACGGTTACAAAATCTACTTCAGATAGAATTGGATCCAATTCATTACTAGATATACGAAATTAAATGAGTGATAGTAAACGAGTCTGACAACTTCCTATGACCACGACAACATCTTCGATCTCATCCCAGTCAACAATGTGTATTCATCAATATGTGTTCCATCTCCATTTCATTTTAGGCGATTCCGGCACCAGAAGGTTTAGATACAGTTCCTTACAACGCGAGGCAGCTGCCGGAGACCTGAGTCTGAGGAGGTCCAACGTCGACCGTTCCAGCACCCACAATAACGGTGTTGCTGCCGTCAATGCCTTTAAAGCTGCAGGTAGCGCCCCCCCAGGAGGAGATATGGGAGACGCTCAATGGATTCGCTATGGAAAGTTCACAAGTTAGTACTGTACATACAATGTGAAACGTACTCGAGGTCGGGGAGTTTCATGAACTACAAATCTTGGGCACATACTGATAGCGACCTCAGAACCATCAGCGATGAACGACTGAGTGAAAGAGGCTCCTGCAGCTCCGATGAAGGTGACCTCGGCACTGAACTGCTTCTTCTCGGCAGGAGCCGCGCTGGACACTGCAGCAAGAATCCCAAAGACTGTGGGGATACCGGAAAACTTCATGATGGTCGATGGATTGACTGATTGAAGTAATAGATTTTTTTTTTCTTCTTGTTTGAGCAGAAATAACTTCTTTATATTGTTTTGCTGTCTGGCTACATCTACAAGGAAGAAAGTGCAGCAGCTTATATATACCCGTGAGTCTATATTTGCCCAGACCTGCCGAACGCCCAATTTCTAATTCGGGAAGAACAGCAGAAAGGTATATGAGAGCTGATGATTACTTCAAAAGTGCCATGGCATGTCATGGCCACCTTCTGTCAATTATCGTTGAGCTCGTGACGGTTCTACGTTGTCATGTATGAGCTGAAAAGCCACCGACCATATATTTTACCCTATACGCTACATATACGAGGAATCCCGATGATAATTTTCTGTAATAGGCCACAATGGCCATTAGGCCCTAACTTCGTATGTCGTATTAAATATAACCTTTTTCTTACGTGAGAATGATTGAAAGCTGATGGTCCTAACTTCGGCTTCAAGGACACAGCCTCCACAAGATGATTGAGCCATCAATGGAGTGTCTGGTATATATGCCGTTTCCTTAAGACATTTATTGAACATAACCTATCATGTGAGTTGAAGATCAACTTAAAATTGGCATATGATGTTGTCACATGGTAAGCTTACTGGGATGGAGGTAAGATTCCCCGAAGATTCAAATTGACTCTTAGTGATAGGATGGTAAGGCTGCTGTCTATATCATGTTAGCACAATGGTTGAAAGGGAAAAAAATGGGCGAACCGGGTTGAGTCTATCTCATTTCACTCCAGGATCCTCGTGGCTAAGGAGATACCGACGAAGCTCCTAGTCACTATCAATATGAGTGAATCTATCTCTAAGACTTCACCAATCCTCGGAATGATTTGCGTCCAGCAATCCTGACAGCCTGTCCGAGCAACTCCGGTGAAAAGATTTTAGTGTTACGTTGAATTCCATAACCCTACGGAGTTCTGCACAACTTTAAAATAGAAACTGGGATTTCTATTGAGAAAACTAATTTTATTCAAACTCTATATGCCTTTCAGAAACTTATCTATCGAAGAGCTTTGACCATCTTATCCCAAGATCTCGAAGCGCGCACCGCATGTTCAGAGAACTCTCGTCATTGCAGCGCAACAACTCTTCTGAGACTTGGTTTAGGTCATCGTAGAATAACTCGATACCCATGAAACCAGTCTTGGCAATGATGTCCAGTTTTGTCTTTAATGAGTGCAGACCCGGTGCTCCAACGCTAATAGTAGCTATGGCCGGTTTCAATGACGGATATCCTTCTGGCTCGGATGGTGGAGGGCTGCGAAGAGAGGCTTCCCAACTGAACGAGGACATGATTGAAGGGGAAGGAACGGGTATGCTGTGATATTGGCTCTGGTGTTGTGAGAGACACACTAGGTATAGAATGAAAGTCGGTGTGTATTTTATATGCTACCGCTTGCGTAAAACGACTTCTGGACCGATAGGTAAACATGTCTCAGAGTGACTACCGGTATGCTTCCCGCAAGATCATGAACTGGACGAGTCTTGCAAGATCTACCGGAAACGCTTATGATCAAACCTCCTGCTGATCAGCATATCGACAAAGGGTTTTAAGGGTTGGAACCATACTCTTAATTTTGGCTCCACCACCGTTGCTTTAACGGTTCCAGGGTGCAGAAGTACTAGGCGCGACACCAGACTGCCAGATTATTCCAAAGACCCGGACATTGGAACTCAAGCTGGACAAAGAGGAATAATAATGGGCCAGTGTTCAACTCAACTCAATGCCATCACTAGTCAGCATCCCACTATATAGTTAATTTAGCTTGCCCTAGCTAGTTTTCCAATGCAAGCTTTCCTTTACTTCCTTCAAATTTGGTAATATTACACAGAATGTCTATCTTCGACGACAAGGAAAGCCGAGCCGGCGGGATTCTGTCGCGCGCTGAGTCCTTTTCTTACCGCCCAATGCCAGAGCAGATCTACAGGTACATCAATAGAGTTAGCCGAGAAAACCGGCGCTGATAGAGCCCTCATAGGTATTTTCATAAGCGGCCAACTCCCTTTGTAGTTACTTCTACGGAGCTAATTTGAAGATAGTTTGTCTAATGCGCGTCATGACCGCCCTCGGGTTCTGTTCCAGTCCAGAGCCTGAGGTATACGGAGCTAATGAAAAGACCGCTATCATGTCTCAGCCTACAGGACGGGACGGTGTCCGTTGTCTGTAAGTTCAATCGTTTCAAACTCTACCATTTATCATTGATGCTGACATCCGGGTTCCTGAAGTTACGATCTTACAGTACCTACTCTAGCCAAGCTCCCAGCGGCTACATGGTTATAGGAATCTCAAAGACTACTCGCATTCCCCAATGCAATGGGCCGTGGGCTTAAGCCAGTTTGAATGGTTAGCTCGCGATGAGAGCAAGCAGGCACTCTTTGATTCATACATGTCGAGCCGCCGCCAGGGAAAGCCGAGTTGGTTCGAGACATACCCAGTGAACCAGCTGTTGGACGGTGCTATACAGCATGAGGTGTGTGGAAAGATCCGAAAATCAATGGCGGGAGCTGCTGTGTTCCGCAGGGTTTGAGATTATAAAGATATGGAGGAACAACCCCGGCATGGAGGCCGTGATCGAGGCGGTTCCAATGTCAGCGTAAAGTTGTTTTTTTTGACCTTTGCATCATGTCTTTTGAATGTCATCATCAGCGTATTTCCGCACTTGCCTACTAATGAATAGAAGAGATCACTTGCCGCATTTGGTGGAAGCAATTCTCCTTGTTGTTTACCAGTCTGCTTTCTTCTCAAGGGGCATTGATTACAAATCATGACAGTTGGACAATGGCTTACATATATGGATATCTACTTCCCTCTCGATCAAAAACAAAGATCGCATCTGGCCCACAGCAAGCTGGCAGGAGGCTACCTCATCACGTTCCGAACTGCCGTTTCCAGCAGTAGCTTTGTGTATTGCTGGTGCAGCCAAAAGATGTGCGCCGGCATAGGCTCCCCTTCAGCCTTTCCCAGTCCCTGGTAGAACACGCTCTTGAGTCCGAACTCAGCCACTCCTTCCTCTGGCTTGACGACGGCAGACATTTCGAACAGGCCATCGGATGCTCGAACATCGCGCTTCAAGGGCGAGTCACCGCATCGAACAACAATCCTCTCAGGCGTCTTCTCGATCACTTCGAAATGGTCGGTGATCTGGGTGCCAACATCGTAATTCGAAGACAGGAGCTCGGATTTCGACCACAGCTGGTTCGCAGTCAAGGGCCCCTGGTACTTGCGGGCGAGGTACGCGCGTTGAATCGCATATCCTGTGAAAGTAAAAGACAAGGCACTCGCTTAGCAGGTCATTGATCTATTTGAAAGACAGGGGAAAGCTACTTACCGGCACCTCCCCAGACACCGGCGCAGAACTTCTCTACCAGCTTGCCCTTGTGCTCCAACAATGTCGGGTCAATCTGTGATAGAGGGACCTTCCGGACGAAGAGATCATGCGTCGTCGGGTTCTGGAATGGGTTGTATTTGCGAAAGTGAACGGAGTTGAAGAGGTAATCCGACGCAGGCAATGGCGCGAGTTCGTCATTCCGGGTCGCGAAGAAGAAGGCACCGACGGTCGCAGCGCCGCCGACGGTGGTCAGCTTAATGAACTTGCTGAAGATACCCATGGTGGCACTGCTGGAGATCAATCAGAACGACAAGTCTGAGAAGCAGGTGAAATTGGTAAGCTGTCTCGATAGCTAACTTACCCGGAGTTCAGTTTGTTCGGCGCGGTCGGCGTCGATCCGAACATCGTCACTGGTCAAATCCCCGTCGTTGAAGGCCAAACACCATCCTCGTCTTCATTCGAACAAAACATTCTGGGATATCGCATACTACGAGAGTATCATCTTAGCTAAAATCGGTTACGCGACCGGTCCCAACCCGTGGTCCAAGCTCTTCAACAGGCAACATCATCGTTCAATCGGCCGTAAGCTTCAGACCCTTCCCTGACTGTCAAGAGAGCTAAACTACCATAGGGAACAGAGATTGCCAGTTGAATGTTACTGAATCCCGGAGAGATCTGTGTGAATTAGCAATATCAATGTACAAACCCGCCCTTCACGATCGAAGAAAACGGACATTGTGCGGCGATCAAGAGATTCATACGATTCAATAAATGCGATTGCCGATCCAAGGCCATGATAGTCTTTGTCCTGCTTATTCTATTCGCTTACATACATTGAGTCTACACGAGACAATCTCGAGGGATTTTATTGCCTTGTCCGAGGATTGACAGCATTCGTCAACGTGGAGCTCAGCAGCCCAACTCATGACCCCGTTTGGATGGGTCTCTTTACTGCGTGGATGCAAACACAATACTGGGTCTGGTGGGCGCGAACATACTTTAGCTCGCTGCATATACAACTGAAACAACCTCCTATCCTGTTACCTCGAGTTCTTCACAAGAGTTTCGAGACCCTCTATGAACGACGCATTGTGGTGTTAAGTATTTTGCACGAGTCGCATCGACTTAACTCTCAAGCAGTGCTAAACCGGCTGATGTCATGGAAATCTATTGATTTATTAATCTTATCTATATAGATTCACAGAAGAAGACCTCTATGATGGATTAATCACTATCTAAAATAACCACCTCAGCCTCTGCTTCACCAATGCTCTCCACGCTCAGTTGATCGCCTTTGTTCACATTGCTGACGAACGCGCCATCTCCCTCCAGCAGAACAGCTTTCTCACGCCCATCCAATCTGATCCTAGCATTTCCTCCTTTGGTCATGGGTACGTGCACATACACCTTCCGATTGCTTGTACTGGTTGTGGCATTCTCCTGAGGTCCACCGACTGTCCACTTGAAGCGCTGACCAACAGGGATCAATCCCGCACCCATCACGAAATCAGCATGGATTGGAATTGTGTCGGGAATTGTGGGAACCGCGGCCTCTTCTTCGGCTGCAGAGGCATTTGGACCAGCTTCCAGCGGAGACAAGATGGGGAGGAAGGCTTTCCGCTTCGCAGCTTCATCAAATGTCCTCGTGTGATATTGCGGTTTCAAACCACGTTTCCATGGAAGAGCCCAGATTTGAAGGAAGTGCACCTGCTCAGTTGGGTGTTCGTTCATCTCGGAGTGAGCGATGCCTCGATACTAATATCAGTATTGACCAGTAAATGATAACCGATTTCGGAAATGCATACCTGTTCCACCAGTGGTAAACTGAACATCACCTCGCTTCATCCGGTAAAAGTCTTTTCCTTGTGCAACATCCGCACCCTTCTTAATCATACTATCCCGATGCGTGAGCTCGCCAGACAAAATGTAACTGAAGATCTCCGCATCGCGATGAGGGTGCGTTGGAAAACCAGTCTCGGGTGCCACTCGGTCTTCATTCAAAACACGCAGGTTTCCGAATTGTTCGAATCGTGGATCATAGTATCCAGCGAAGCTGAACGTGTGGTAAGTGTTCAGCCAGCCGTGATCAGCATGGCCGCGTGCACTGGACCGACGTGGGATGATAGTAGCATGAGAAAGCTTGGACATGACGTTCTTGATAGGTGAAGTGGCAGTAGAAGTCATATAACTTGTATATCTTTGGTTCTTCAGATTCGCAGGAAATATGGTGTTCAGTGCTGTTTTCGATAGATCAAGGACCTGTGTTGGGAACAGAATTGCGATTATGGCCGCGAACCCAAAGACAAGAATGCTTTTCATATAGTGCCCTCCTAAGATACTACGAGGTTCTCGAACAATTCCAAAGACAGATCTGAATTGCGAAAGTCTACCTACATACTGTCTGTAACTAACTGATTATAGAGAATTATCTAATGGGCGCCAAGCTCACCTTAGTTAAGTTAATAAGGATCTGTCAGCATGAGATAATACCCTGGCCACAAAAGCGGCTAGAGAGATCTCGAACTTAGTTAGTTGCAATTGATTCTAACTGGCCAATATGAATTAGGGGTCTTCTGCAGCACCCCACAGTGTGTCAACAACATAAATGGGGTTACCCTATTAAGCAGTCACATGAGCTGAAAAATCAGTAATTCAAATACTGAAGCTCTAGGCACTGGCAGAATAAAAAATATATATATCTTATTACTACTTACCCTTCATGAGCAACACCTAGGCTACACCAACAAATACCTTCAATATGGCCCTGCTAGACGATCCTGATGTTTATTGTTACAGACCAACCAGACAGGCAGTGGAAATACATGAAGAGGATAGATGAAACCCTGCAGGATGACAACAGGGGATGATCAATCATGTGACAAGAAGAAAGTCCAAAATCACATGACAAGGAATAGTCCATGAAGGACTATGAAGAAATAGTCCACAAGGAACTAGAGAATTGTAGTTCAGCAGAAATTATCAAGAGGAAGTTCATACAGAACTATAAAGAATCACAGAAAAAGAACTAAATTATAAGTTATATAAAAACACTCATCCACACTCTACAGATGTATTTAGTTCTTTGCACTTAATATTATATTGTTTATTTACTATTTATTACAGATCAGTAAGAATTGTATTGAAAAAATTACAATTTGATTAGACTTTACTTCTGACTTAGTTATCATCATTCAGTTAGACTCACTGAGTTACACAACATACAAAGCCTTACTCAAAGAACTGTGGTAAACAGACTGCATCAACTGTCTAAGAACAAGACTTAAGTAAGTTTAGATCATTGAGAAAAAACTAAATTAGTGTTCTGTTGAGCCTTCTCTAACTAATAGTGTAATAGAATAGCTAGGAAGAATTCTGAGGTGGTAACACAAGTTCACTGGTTTAATTTTCTCTTCAATAATGAATGGTTTGATTTTCTTGCTGTCAAGTTTACTGCTTAGTTATTTCATTTTGATGTTTCTGCATAGCAAGTATACTTTCTTCCCTCTCTTCAGGTTAGATTCTCTCTAGTGAGTTTTGTTGTAGTAAACTGCCATTCTGAGATTCATAAATTTAATATCTTTCTGTAGTTGCTTATGCAATGTGTGTAGCTGTGTCACTTTCTTTTCTGCTTTATAGTTTGTTTTCTGTGTTTTCCTTGGTTCACTATCAAATTCAGAATTATATTTAAAATTGATATAAAACAGTGTTTTCTTAATTGTTGTGTTAATTAAATTGTTGTATGCAAACTGTGTTATAGATAGCAATTCAACTCAATTGCTCTAGTTATAATTTGTGTAGTTCTGTAAATATTGCTCAATCATTTAATTTATTTTTTCTGTTTGTCCATCTGTTTGTGAATGATAAACTGTGCTGAGTCTATGTTTAATGCCAGTTATATTTATTAATGTTTTTCATAACTTTAAGGTAAACTGTGAATCTCTGTCTGTTGTAATTCTCTTCAGTGTGCTTGCTAAACATATATCAAAGTAGTAAATATACTGTGTCAATAGCTGTCATGTCTGTTCTCATTGGTATTGTGTATATATATTTTATTAATTTATTCACTACTGTGAGAATAATATTATATGTAATTCTATTTATCTTTGATTCTAGTAGTTGTGTGATAAAATCCATAGTGATTTATTCCCAAGGTTAAATGAATATTACAAGTGATTATAGTTCTCTATATAATAAATGTCTTGCTGTCTTGTTTCTCTAACAAGTATCACATTTCTTGAGATATTGATATATTGTTTATTGCATATTTGGGAAATAAAAGTTTTTTGATATTAACTTTTCTGTTTTTTTCAATCTGAAATGTTCTCTGATTAGCAATTTATAATGTTTTTTAATCATCTCACTTTTTGCTGTAAATGGTATGTATATCAATTTATAATAATAAATTAATTCATTTTCTTCTGTAATCTTGTTAGTTTTTTCCTTGATCAATCTAAAATTTTTATTCTTTGTAATTTCTTGTTGGATAATTTGCATCAGTTTGTTGTCTTAACTCTCAATTGTTATTATTACTGCTAATATTACTATTTAATTGTTATACATTATTATTCTATTCTTCTGAAATCTCAATAGTGCTAGTTTTAGTTTAAAAACTTCTTTCTTGTGATTTGATTGTTTGTTAAACACATTTGCTTGCTTGTTTTATTCTTTACTATAATATTCAATTGTGAAGTTGTAATTTGCTAATATTTTTGCTCATTTTGCTTGTCTTCTTATTAACATTTTAGTTGTTATAAAATAAGTAAAGTTCTTGTAATTTGTGATCATTTTGATTATATGCTTGGCTTCTTTAAAATATACTTTCCACTGTCAAAATGCTGTCACTATGGCCAACAATTTCTTGTTGTGAATCTCATAGTTAAATTTTACTAATATCATCTTTCTTGAGTAATATGTCACTAAGTGTAGCTTCTTATTGTCATCTAATTGTGACATAATTGCTTTAATTGCATAGTCTGATGTATTGATTTTAATAATTATTTTCTTTACTAAATTGTGCTGTTTGATTACTAATGCTGTTATTATTTTCATCTTGATTTCTTCAAATGCTTTTTGTTATATTTTTATTTATTAAAACTTCTTCTCTTTTTTTAAGAGGTTGAATAGTGGTCTTATAATATTTGTGTATCATTCAATGTATTGTCTGTAATAGTTCACCATTTCAATAAATGCTTATAATTCTTATAGATTTATTAATACTAACTAATCTCTAATTGCTTGAATCTTTTGTTAATTTGTCTGTATTTCTTTCTAAATAATTCAGTGTTTTAGAAAATTTGTTTTCTGAACATGAAATTTACATTTCTTTAGCTTAAGTTATAGCTTTGCTAGTTGTAGTTTCTGCAGTATTATTCTGATGTGCCTAACATAATTTTCAAAGCTCTTGAAGAATATTAAAATATTATTCAAATATGCAATAATGAAGTCAAATAGATATTTGCCTAATACTGAGTTAATAAATTGCTGGAATGTCACTAGTGCATTTGTAAGTCTAAAAGATATAATTTTATACTTGTAGTGTTTAAACTTGATTTTAAATGCTATTTTTTATTTCTCTTCTAACTTAATTTGTAGCTTGTTATATGCATCTGCAATGTCAAATTTTATAAATCATTTTGCTTCTTGTATTGCATTTTATATCTCTGTGATTAATAGTAATAAGTATTTGTCTTTTATCATGATTGTGTTCAGTTATCTATAGTCCACACATAGTTGTAAACTTTTATTCTTCTTTAATACAAACAAAACTGAGTATTCTGCTGGTGATGTTAATGATTGCACATAACTTTTTCTTAAGTTCTCTTTAATATATGCTTTTAATACCTCTGATTCTTTCTCTAATAACTAGTAAATTAGTTTGCATGTCAACAGTTTCTCTTTCATTAAAAGTATCTTGTGGTCAAATGATTTGTGATTTGGCAATTTTTCATTGATGCTAAAATTAAAGAGATTCTGAAATTGCTTATACTTCTTTGAAATTGTTAGTTTTGTTGCTTTTTGCACTTCTTTTTTACTCACTGCAGTGCTATATAATGTTTGACTATGTTGCCTCTTCTGAGTTTATATGTTTTTCTGTGTAGTCTCATTCATTGACTCACTTTTTGTAGGTTCTTTAAAATTTTCTTGTTTTTTCAATTTAAAGCTGCTAATTGTTTTTTTTAACTCAGTCTTTTTCATAGCTAACTCTATCTTGCCTACTTAACTTTTAGAGGCCTGAGTGGTTTTGTTTTGATTTTATTTTACATATACATTTTGTAAATTGTATTTCATTGTATGTTCAATCAATCTCTGAGTTGTGTTTTCTCAGTTATAGTACTCTAAGTACTACATTATACTCTTTAACTTTGGTCATATTAAAATTAAGTAACTTCAAATGATTTTGAACTAAGACTAATATCAGTTCTGTTTCTGTGATCAAAAGCTGTCTTAAATCTTTTTCATTAAGTTCTGCAATTGATATTAGCTATTATTTGGCTTTTTTTAAAATCTGTAACTTCTTTATAAATCTCAAATTTATAAAGTTTTCTGTGGCTTCTAAGTCAACTAGCACTTTAGCTGTTTGGCCTATAATTTTAGCCTGTATTTTAATATGTTAGCCTCTAATTGTCACTGCTATCTGATGTTGCTGTTTTTATTATCATCTTCTAATTTGGTTTTTTTGTAAAAAATATACATTGTCAATCTTTGAGTTGTAATGTGTTAAACAGTAGTTCTTTTAACATACTGTCTAATGCATGGTTTAATGTCATGAGTGTTTTTAATACTTTATGTATGAACATTTTAGTTTATTACAGTAAGCTAATGTTTCTCTCTGTGAGAAATTTCTTTAAGTTTTGGTCTGCTAAGCTTTTTATTCATGACTACACTCTTCTTTTGAGTTTAGCAAAGTGAAATTTGTTACTTGTGTCTCAGTCTCAGTTATTTTATTGTTTGATTTTTTGTTAGTTTTAAGCAATTATTTACTGTCTTCTGGCTTCTTGAGTGATTTGTTGGCCTTATGCCATTTTTTTAATTCTGGTTTAGTCAGGTTTTTTTGTAAAACTACTATAACTGTCTTCTCAATTTTATTGTCTGATAGTATTGTTTATTACTTTATAAGTTGCTTTACTACTTCAGATGTCTTCTAAATGTCTTGTAAATGTTTATCAATTTTGTTTTGTACTTTTTATACAGTTTTTAGTAATCTGAATGCTTGTTCAGTTTGTTTAGTCTTTAAAAAAACTATATTCTTGTCACTATCATCTCAAGTCATTTCTTTATATTGCATTTATTCTTGGCTTTTAAAAACTTCATTGTAGTCAATTTCTGGCATTTTTTCATTGGTTGTCTTTAACTCTTGTTTTAGTTTTTTTGATTTCTTGCAATCTTTTGCATAATGTTTTTCTTGATTGCAGTTGTAGCATTTGAATTTCTTTCATTCTGGGTTTTGACTAACTTTGTCATTTTGTCATGGTGCTGTAATGTTTAGCTTTATTGACTTTGGTTTATAGAAATTCTTTTTCTTAATTAATTGTTTCTTGTTTGCTTCATACTGATTTATTTCTTTGTATTTAGTGTTTTTTCATTGCTTTACATATTTTTGTGCTTGCTTTTGTTCAAACATTCTGTTATTGATTTTGATTAATAACTTAATTAAGTTGTTAATATTTTCTGGTTTGTTGACTTGTGCTATTTTATCTTGCACTTTTTTCTTAAGTTCTTGCTTATAGACTACTATTTGTGCTAATAATCTTCATCTCAGATGAAACATAATCTGTCTAAACTGTATTGCATATTTTATAGCTGATTAGATTTAGTGCAGATGTTTAAGCTTCTGCTTTATTGTTTTAATTTTATTCACAATGCTAAATGCTTTATTTAATTTAATCTGAAAGTTTATATAGCTTTAGTAAATTCATTTAGTGATTTCATCTTAGTCATTCTTTAGATTCAAATTCTTATTCACCATTATTGAGTTAATTTATTTAAACACTGGTTCTCTTATAAAATATTGTCAAGAATATTTTATTATTGTTATTGGTGATGTTTATCATTTAAAAGTATAAATTCAACTGAGTGATGAATGCTTGCAGCTTGTTTTATTTATTGTAATAGTTTTTAAGTTTTGATAGCTTAACTTTATGTTAAAATTCTTCTTCTGCAGTTTGCATAATCACAATAGTTTTTTGCAGCTGTTTAATTATTTTCATAAGTTCTTAAGTTGTAGAAGTCTAGTTCACATTGTTAATTATTATTATTTGTCTGGCATGTGTTGCTTGATTGTTGCTTAACATATTTAAATCTTGAATATTTAAGCTTTTAATAACAGAGTCAAAAGCACTCAATGTGTTACCACCTCAAAATTCTTTCTAGCTATTCTATTGTACTGTTTGTTAGAGAAGGCTTAATGAAACATTAATCTAGTTTCTTCTCAATAATTTAAATCTACTTAGATCTTGTTCTTAGGCAGTTGATATAGCCTGCTTACTATAGTTCTTTAAGTAAGATTTTGTATGTTGTGTAATTCAGTGAGTTTAACTGAATAACAATAGCTAAGTTAAAAGTAAGGCTTAGTTAAATTATAATCTTTTTAGTATTATTCTTACTGACTTATAGTAAATAGTAGATAAACAATATAATATTAAGTGTGAAGAATTAAATACATCTGTAAAGTAGAAATAAGCATTTTTATATAATTTATAATTTAGTTTTTTTTCTGTGATTCTTTGTAGTTTTATATGAGCTTTTTCTCAGTAGTTCTTACTGAACTACAATTCCCTAGTCTCTTATGGACTATCTCTTTATAGTTTTTTATAGACTATTCTTTGTCACATGATTTTAAACTTTTTTCTTGTCATGTAATTAATCACTTCTTGTTGTCATTCCACAGAGTTTCATTTGTTTTCTTTATGTATTTTCACTGCTCATCTGGTTGGTCTGTAACATCAGAAAAGACTTAATCTAAAAAAAAAGTATACTTACTACACAGAAATATTAAAACAAAGCAACTAAATAGTAAACTTGACAGCAAAAAAATCAGACCATTTATTATTAAAGAAAAAATTAAACTAGTCAATTACAGATTGAAAATTTCAAATAGTATAAAAATACACTTAATTTTTCATATCTCATTATTGAAACCAGTATCACAAAACACTTAGATGCAAAATGAAGAAATCAAAACTACAGAAAAAGAATATAAAGTTGAAAAGATTTTAGATAAAAGAAAAGTTAATGAACAAATATAATATCTAGTGAAGTGAAAAAGATATAATATTTCAGAAAACACTTGAGAATCTATCAAAAATTTAATAAATTGCCAATGTCTGATGAAAAAATATTAAAATTAGCAAAAGCTCAAAAGCCAGAGCTTAAATTATGCATTATTTAACTTAGAGTAAAATTCTCTGCAGTGGCAGCTAAGCAACACTATTCATTCTCAGTTGCAAGATGATTTAGCTCAGCCAGTTTTTTAGCAGAAGAAAAATTCTTTTTATTCAAGTTATTTATTACAATGACATCATAATTCAACATTTTTAGACTATGCTCTTTTAAAACTTTTGTTGACAACAAAGGCAAGCATGCTTAGCAAAGACTAAATTCAGCTAAAATTGCAGCTTCTGAAGTTTAAAATTGATAGTAAAAAGCTCTTTTTAAAGCTTAGACTTCATATACTCAAGCTTATTTTATTTTTTTATTATAAAAAGAATGTTCACATTTGCAATCACAATAAGTGCACTCAGCACACTTTTTATCTTTGAAAATCATAATACAAAAACAAGAAACAAAAAGGCAATAATTGCACAGAAAAAATGAGTGATAACCACTGCAACATATATAATTATACTGACACTTATAATTAGCCTTAGAGATAGACAACATGATAGGCTTAAAAATATTACTTACAGAAAAAAGTTAAAGTCTCAATAGTGACATGAGCAAGTAAATGTGTCTTTAAAAATAAAGATCTTAAAAGAAAAAAGTAATATTATAAATCAACTATAAAGAGGCATAATTATAACACTCTAATAAGATAAGACTTTACAGTGTAGCACTAAAGTAAGACAGACAAAATCATATGACAAGAAAGTATATTTTTGGCAGTAAATAAATCTATAATAAATATATCAAGATAGATATACCACAGTATATTTACTGAGGAGATTATATTATAAGAAAATATATTTAAAAAAAAACTGAATATATAAAAATACTTATTTTCACTTTGCAATTGTATTTAGTTCTTTACACTCAATGTTATATTTGTTTTATTTACTATTTACTATGAGTTAGTAAAAACAATACTAAAAGAATTACAATCTGACTAGACTTTACTTCTGACTTAGCTATTGTAATTTAGTTATTAGTTAAACTCATCAAGTTACATAACATATAAAGTTTTATTTAAAAAACTGTAATAAGCAAACTATATTAACTGTTTACAAAAGATCTAGACAAACTTAAATTATTAAGAAGAAATTAAATAAGTGTTCTGCTTAAGCTTTCTTTAACAACAGTATAATAAAATAGTTAGAAAAAATTCTAAGGTGGTAATAGTGTCTCTTCATACAACACAGATAAAGCTATAACTCTGTGTGCACACATGTAAGCTTGTTTGCAAACTTACAGTAATTGTATATAATTTTTATGAGCTATCAAAATTCTGACAGTTAAAAATCAGTTCTATATATATCTTCACTATAGAGCTATATCAGTATTAGTTTTCTTACACTACTTTGTATTGCTAGTAGTATACTTTGTATATTTTAACATTTCTTACATATATACAGTAATTAAATGATATCAATAATGCAATTTATTAGATATAATATTAACCTAAATAAAAAAAATATATTATGAAAATAGCTCATTATTGCTAATTATATAACTTTTTTATAAAACTATATAGAACAAAGAAGCTTTAAAAACAGTTCTTAAAAATGAATTTTTTTTCTTTTAAAGAATAACTGCATTCATAGCTTTGTGCTTAGTAATAAAGCACTTTGTATTTAAAATGATAATGTCTTAATGAACTTTTTGTCTATAAACTTTGATGAATGAGTCTCTATACTAGTGATTAATTTGAGTGTGTCTGAGTTTCTCTTATTTTTAACAACTTTTTTCTAAATATTGTTAATTTATTCTTTAGTACAAGCAGGCTTTAAGCCTAGAAGAGACATACACTCAGTGTGCTTAATCACAAATGATTTTTTTAGCACTGCTTATATTAACTTGAAAAAAAAATAATGTTTGTTAGTAAAATAAGTTTATAGTCAAAGAATTTACTAAGTTAAAGTGTACTTTTTTCAAGTTCTATTAGCTAAGATATTAATTATAAAAAATGGCTAATAATAAATGACTTACTTTTTATAGTTAATAAATTACACTTTTTGTTATAAACCAACCATAAAAAGACATGACTATAACACTCTAATAAAATGAGACTCTATAGTGCAGCACTGGAGCAAGGCAGACAAGTCACATAATGTGGTATACAAAAAGATATACTAACTAAGAAATGGTATACTACATAGTATGTGATATATGATATACAAGAAAGATATATAGCATACTAAAAAGTATATTAGAAGATATACAAAAAATTAAATATATAAAAATACTCATTTCTGCTCTACAATTGTATTTAGTTCTTTGCACTTAACATTATATTTGTTTTATTTATTTTTACTACAGATCAGTAAGAATAGTATTAAAAGAATTACAATTTGACTAAGCTCTACTTCTAACTTAGCTATTGTTATTTAGTTTAAACCCACCAAGTTATACAACATATAAAGCTTTACTTAAAAAACTGTGGTAAGCAGGCTACATTAACTATTTATAGAAGATTTAAATAAACTTAAATTATTAAAAAGAAATTAAATAAGTGTTCTGCTAAGCTTTCTTTAATCAACAGTACAATAAAATAGCTAGAAAGAATTCTAAAGTGATAATATGTTAAGTGCTCTTAACTCTGTTATTGAAGACTTAAATATTTAAGATCAAATATGTCAAGCAACAGTTAAGCAATATTTGCTAAATAAACTACAATAATTAACACTGCAAATTAGACTTCTACAACTCAAGAACTTATAAAAATGATTGAATAGCTGCAAAAAACTATTGTAATTATACAAACTGTGAAAAAAGAATCTTAACATAAAGTTAAGCCACTGAAACCTAAGAACTATTATAGTGAATGAGATAAGCTGCAAGCATTCATCACTTAGTTAAATTTGTATTTTCACATAATGAACATCATTAATGACAATAATAAAATACTCTTGACAATATTCTATATAAGAGAACTAATGTTTAATTGAATTAGTCTAATAGTAATTAACAGAAATTTAAACTCAGATAAAAATAGTCAAGACAAAATTACTAAACAAATTTACAGAAGCTATACAAGCTTTTAAATTAAACTAAACAAAACATTTGGCATTGTGAATAAGACTAAAACAATAGAGTAAAAGCTTAGACATTTGCACCAGACTTAATTGGCCACAAAATATATAACATAGTTTAAATAAATTATATTTTATCTGAGATAAAAATTATTAGCACAGATAGCAATCTATAAGTAAAAGCTTAAAAAAGAAGTGCAAAACAAGATAGTGTAAATTGACAGACCAGAAGACATTAATAACTTAATTAAGTTATTTATCAAAATTAACAACAGAATATTTAAACAAAAGCAAGTGTAAAAATACACTAAACAATAAAGAAACATCAGATATAAAGAAATAAACTAATATAAGTTAAATGAGAAATAATCAATTAAGAAAAAGAATTTCTATAGACTAAGGCTAATGAAGTTAAATGCTATAGCATTATGATAAAATAACAAAATCAATCAGAATCAAGAACAAAAAAAATTCAAATGCTTTAATTGCAATTAAAAAAAACATTATGCAAAAGACTACAAGAAACTAAAGAAACTAAAACAAAAGTTAAAAGCAATAAATAAAAAAAATGCCAGAAAGCAACTACAATGAAATTTCTAAAAGCTAGAGATGAACACAATATAAAGAAATGACTTGAGATGACAATGACAAGAATATAGTTTCTTCAGAAACTAAACAAGTCAGACAAGTATTTAAATTGCTAAAGATAATATAAAAAGTATAGAATAAGATTAACAAGCATCTATAAGAAACTCAGAAGATGCCTAAAATAATGAAGCAACTTATAAAACAATAAATAACACTATTAAACAATAAAATTAAGAAGACAATTATAGCAGTTTCATGAAAGAACTTAACTGAACTAAAATCAGAAAAATGACATAAGGCCAATAAATCACTCAAGAAGCCAGAAGACAATAAATAATTACTTAAAATTAACAGAAAACTAAGCAATAAAACAACTGAGGCTGAGACACAAGTAATAAATCTCACTTTGTTAAACTTAGATAAGTGCAGTTATAAGTAAAAAACTTAACAAATCAAAACTTAAAGAAATTTCCTACAGAAAGAAACATCAGCTTATTATGATAAGCCAAAATGCACATGTGTAGAGTATCAGAGACACTCACAACACAAAATTATACATTGAACAGCATGTTATAAAAATTACTATTTAATGTACTATAGCACAAAGATGAAAAGTGAACATTTTTCACAAAAAAATTAAACTAGAAAATGACAACAAGAGAAATAATATCAAATAGCAGTAATAGCCAAAGATTAACACATTAAAATACAGGCTAAGATTATAAGCCAATCAGTTAAAGTGTTAGTTGACTTAAAAGCCACAAAAAACTTTATAAATCTGAGATTCATAAAAAAGTTATAGCTGTTAAAAAAATTAAAGCAGTAGTCAATATTAATTTCAGAACTCAATGAAAAAGATTTAAAACAGTTCTTAACCATAGAGACAGAAATAATATCAGTCTTAGTTCAAAATCATTTGAAATTACTTAACTTTAATGTAACCAAAGTTGAAGAGTACAATGTGGTGCTTAAAGTACTATGACTAAAATGATATAATTTAGAGATCAATTAAACACACAATGAAATACAATTTACAAGATGTACATGTGAAATAAAGCCAAAATAAAATTACTCTTAAGCTCTCAAAAGTTGAATAAATGAAATAAAGTCAGCCATAAAAAAGACTAAGTTAAGAGAAATAATTAATGGCTTTAAATTGAAGAGACAAGAAAATTCTAGAAAATTTACAGAAAGTAAGTCAATAAATGAGACTATGCAGAAAAACATGTAAACTCAGAAAAGACAGCATAGTCAGACACTATATAGCACTGCAACAAATAAAAAAAAATCACAAAAGATGACAAAACCAACAATTTCAAAGAAGTATAAGTAATTTCAAAATCTCTTTAATTTTAGCATTAATGAGAAATTATCAAACCATAAATCATTTAATTATGAAATACTTCTAATAGAAGAGAAAAAATTAACATGCAAATCAATTTACCTAATGTCAGAGAAAGAAGCAAAAATTGCAAAAAAATACATCAATGACAAATTGAGATAAAATTATATTGAACTAATGACATCATTAGCAAAATACTCAGTATTATTTGTGCCAAAGAAAAACACTAAACTACAATTTTGTATTAATTACAAACAGTTGAATGAGATTATAATTAAAAACAAATATCTGTTACTGTTGATCACTGAAATATAAAATGTAGTATAAGAAGTGAAATGATTTACAAAATTTAATGTTGCAGATATATACAACAAAATACAAATTAAATCAAGAGACAAATGAAAAATGGCATTTAAAATTAAGTTTGAACACTATTAATATAAGATTATGCCATTTAAATTAACAAATGCACCAGTAACATTTCTGTTACCACCCCAGGATCCTTTCTAGCTATCCTATTGCACTATTGGTTAAGAAAGGCTCAACAGAACACTTAACTTGGTTCCTCCTCAATGACCTAAATCTACTTAGGTCTTGTCCTTAGGCAGTCAATGCAGCCTGCTTACCACAGTCTGTTGAGTAAGGCTTTGTGTGTTAGGTAACTCAGTGGGTCTAACTGAATAACAATAGCTAAGTCAGAAGTAGAGCTTGGTCAAATCATAATTCTTCCAGTACTGTTCTTACTGACCTGTAGTAGATAGTAGATAAACAATATGATAAATTGAATGCAAAGAACTAAATACATCTGCTGGGTGGGAATGAGCTCTCTTATATATTCAGTCCTCCATATACCTTTTCATATACCACTTCATATACCATTTTATATACCAATCTGTATACCACTTATTTCTATGTTGTATACCATTCCTGCTTCTTCATGTCTTGGCATGGTTGGTATATCAAATTGTCATGTGATCTTATGATTGTCTCTTGTGTCTGTCTTGCTTTAGTGCTGCATTGTAGAGTTTTATCTTATCAGGGTGTCACAGTCATGCCCCTTCATAGTTGGTCTGTAACATCACTCTCTCTCTTTAAGGTCTTTATTCTTGAAGACTCATAAATAAAGTGCTCACCCTCATTGCCATCATGATCCTGACTTTTTTCTGTAAGTGATGTCCTTCTTTCCTCATTATGCCTCCTCAATGTAAGTGTGTGTTGAAGACTGACTTTCTTCATAATCAGTATCATGAAAACTGTCATCACTCTGAAGAGATCAAAAAGAACAGTTTCATTGTTGAGTTTTCTTGTCAATATTGTTTCTCTCATGGTATCCCTTGCAAAATGAATGGTTGTTGTAAAAACTGTGCTGTGTGTACCAAACACAGTCAAAAATGTGAAAAATGCTTTCATAGTGATAAGAAGTGATGTAATCTTCAATCTATTGAAGATAAGATTCAATATGAACTTCAAGATGCTAATAAGAAATTAGAACATCTCCAATCTGAAATGAGCTGTGTACAGTCTCAACTGGTTTCAGTCCTTGCTCATCATTCTCATCTTCACAAGCATCAAAAGTTTCTGAAAGAGTGTGGTTCCAAAATGTCTGATCATAATGCTCATGTTCTTGAAATTCTTGAAGAGCTGAATTCCTCTGAGAATGTCACTGAATTGTGTTGTATGGCTAATAAGAATAATCATTAATGTCAAGAGCTATCAGCTACTCTTGATAATTCATCAATAAGTCAACTCTTTTGTGATCTGAGTTCTAGTTTCTGAACTTCTGCTGGCCTTGATATTTCTTCATCAGATGTTAGCAATTCATCAAATTCTTGATGAGTTCTCAAGTGTTTTCCAAGGTATTGTACTTCTTTCACTTCACTAGGTATTGTGCTTACCTGTTGACTTTTCTCTCATCTAGAATTCTCTTAACTTTGTATTCTTCTTTCATGGTTTCAATTTCTTTGTTTTGTCTCTGAGCATTCTGTGGTGCTGGTTCCAATAATGAGATATGAAAAATTGAGTATATCTTCATGCTGTCCAGTAGTTTCAATTTGTAGTTCACTGGTCTGATTTTTTCTTCAATAATGTATGGTCCAATTTTCTTGCTGTCAAGCTTGCTGCTTGGTTGTTTTATTTTAATATTTCTGTGTAGCAAGTATACTTTTTCTCCCCTTTTTAGGTTAGGTCCTCTTTGGTGGGTTTTGTCATAGTAAACTGTCATTCTGAGGTTCACAAATTTAATATCTTTCTGTAGTTGCTCATGCAATGTTTGTAGTTGTATAACTTTCTTTTCTGCTTCATGGTTTATTTTCTGTGTTTTCTTTGGTTTGCTGCCAAATTCAGAATTATACTCAAAATTGGTATAAAACAGTGTTTCTTTAATTGTTGCATTGATTGAATTGTTGTATGCAAATTGTGCTATGAATAGCAGTTCAACTCAATTGCTTTGATTGTAATTTGTGTAGTTCTGTAAATACTGCTCAATCATCTGGTTCATTCTTTCTGTTTGTCCATCTGTTTGTGGATGGTAGACTGTGCTGAGTCTATGCTCAATGCCAGTCATGTTCATTAATGTCTTTCATAATTTCAATGTAAACTGCAAATCTCTGTCTGTTGTAATTTTTTTCAGTGTGCCATGTTCACTAAACACATATCAAAGTAACAGATATGCTGTGTCTGAAGCTGTTGCATCTGTTCTTGTTGATATGACATATGTATATTTTGTCAATCTATCCACCACTGTGAGGATAGTGTTATATGTGACTTTGTTTTTCTTTGACTCTGGTAGTCATGTTATAAAATCCATGGTAATCCATTCCCAAGGTCAGGTGGGTACCACAAGTGATTGTAATTCTTCATATGGTAAATGTCTCACTGCCTTGTTCCTCTGACAAGTGTCACATTCCTTCAAGTATTGGTATATTGTTCATCACATGTTTAGAAAATAGAAGTTTCTCAATATCAATTCCTCTGTCTTTTCTCTCAATGGTCATTATTGCTGCTAATGTCGCTGTCTGGTTGTTGTATATCATTGTTCCGTCCTTCCGGAATTTCAATAGTGCTGGTTTTAGTTCAAGAACTTCTTCCTGGTGATTTGGTTGTCTGCTGAGTGTGTCTGCTCACTTGTTCTGCTCTCCGCTGCAATGTTCAATTGCGAAGTCATAGTTTGCCAATTTGGCTCCTTCAAGATATACCCTCCACTGTCGAAACACTGTCACTATAGCCAACAATTTCTTGTCATGAATCTCATAGTTGAGTTCTGCTGATATCATCTTCCTTGAATAATATGCCACTGGGTGTAGCTTCCCATTGTCATCTGGCTGTGACATAACTGCTTCAATTGCATAGTCTGATGCATCTGTCTCAATGATTGTTTCCTTTGCTGGATTGTGTTGTCTGATTACTGGTGCCATTGTCATTTTCATCTTGATTTCTTCAAATGCTTTTTGTTGCTCCTCTGTTCATTGGAATTTCTTCACCTTTCTTAAGAGGTTGAATAGTGGTTTTATGATGTCTGCATATCATCTGATGTATTGTTTATAGTAGTTCACCATTCCAATGAATGCTTGTAATTCTTGTAGATTCTTCAGTACTGGCCAATCTCTGATTGCCTGAATCTTTAGTCAATCTGTCTGTATCTCTTCTTGAGTAATTCAGTGTCCTAGAAAATCTGTTTCCTGCACATGAAATTTGCATTTCTTTAGCTTGAGTCATAGCTTTGCTAGTCATAGTTTCTGTAGTACCATTCTAATGTGTCTGACATGATCTTTGAAGCTCTTAGAGAATACTAAGATGTTATCCAAATAGACTATGACAAAGTCAAATCTATACTTGCCTAGTACTGAATTAATAAATCTCTGAAATGTTGCTGATGTGTTTATCAAACCAAAAGGCATGACCTTGTACTAATAGTGTTTAAACTTGGTTCTAAATGCTGTTTTCCATTCATCTCCAGGTTTGATTTGTATTCTGTTGTATGCATCTGCAACATTGAATTTTGTAAACCATTTCACTTCTCATACTGTGTCTTGTATCTTGATGATCAACAATAATGGGTATTTGTTTTTGATTATAATCTTGTTCAGTTGTCTGTAGTCAATACAGAATTGTAAGTCACTGTTCTTTTTTGGCACAAATAACACTGGGTATCTTGCCAATGATGTCACTGGTTCAATGTAGTCTTGTCTCAGTTTGTTGTCAATGTATTTTTTTGCAATTTTTGCTTCTCTTTCTGACATTGGGTAAATTAGTTTGCATGTCAGTTTCTTCTCTTCCATTAGAGATATCTCATGGTCAAATGGTCCATGGTCTGGCAATCCTTCATTGATACTAAGATTAAAGAGATTTTTAAATTGCTTATATTTCTTTAGAATCATTGGTTCTGTCACTTCTTGTGTCTCTCTTTTGCTCACTGCAGTGCTGTATAGTGCCTGACTATGCTACCTCTCTTGGGTCTGCATGTCTCTTCACATAGTCTCACCCATTGACTTGCTGTCTATAGACTCCCCAGGCTCTGTCTGTCTCTTTGTCTTAGGGCCATCAGTTGTTCTCTTTAACTCAGTCTCTTTTGTGGCTGACTTTATCTTGCTTTTTACCTGACTCTCTGAGGCCTACAAGTGATCTTGCTTTGGCCTTATTCTGCATGTACATTGTGTGAACTGTATCTCATTGTGCATTCAGTCAATCTCTGAATTGTGTTGCCTTAGTTATGGTATTCTGAGTACCACATTGTATTTTTCAACTTTGGTCATATCAAAGTTGAGCAACTTCAAATGGTTCTGAACTGAGACTGATATCAATTCTGTCTCTGTGGTCAGAAACTGTCTCAAATCTTCTCTATTGAGTTCTGAAATTGGTACTGACTATCATTTGGCTTTTTCTAAGATCTGTAACTTCCTCATGAATTCTAGATTCATAAAGTTTTCTGTGGCTTCTGAGTCAACTAGCACTCTAGCTAGCTGGCCCATAATCTTAGCCTATATCTTGATGTGTCAGCCTCTAGCTGTCACTGCCATCTGATGTCACCATTCTTGTTGTTGTCTTCTGGTTCAATTTTCCTGTGGAAAATATGCACTGCTGACCTTTGCACCATAGTGCCTTATACAATGGTTGTCATAACATGCTATCCAATGTATGGTTTAGTGCTGTGGGTGCTCTCAATACCCTATGCATGTACATCTCAGCTTATCACAGTAAGCTGATGTTTCTCTCTGTGAGGAATCTTCTTAGATTTCAGTCCAATGAGTTTTCTGCTCACAGCTGCTCTCTTCTGAGTTTAGCAAAGCAGAATCTATCACTTGTGTCTCAGCCTCAGCTGCCTTATTGCCTGGTTTTCTGTTGGTCCTAAGTGACCATTCACTGTTCTTGCTTTCTGGCTTCTCAGGTGTCTTTTTGGCCTCATGCCATTTTTCAGTGGTGGAATTCTTGTTGTTCTCTATTAGTTCTTTGTAGATTTGCTGCATGCTTTATTCTTGCACATATTGTCTGATGATTTCATCATCTGAGTCATCTTGCTCTGCCATTTTCTTCAGTTGGTGTTATTGTTTCTCTTTTCTTCTGTATCATTTGATACTTGTGATTTGACTTGTGATTATCTCAACATCTTTCAAAGTGTCATTTGTGTCTTCATATAGTTCTATTGCTGTCATCTTTACAATGTCAATGATGGTCTCAATTATAAAATCTGTTTCAGTTCTCATGCACCTCACAACCCATTGTTTTTTGGTGCTGTTATTGTAGCTGGGTTCTTCAGGTATCTTTCAGAATACTTCATTCATTTCTTCTGCAATTTGTGTCATGATCTCATGTGGTCTTGTGGTTTCTTCAGGTGTCTCAATTGGTTCTCAGTCTCTTTCTTTGTATTCTGAATGCTGTAATCCTTCATATTGTGTTCATTCTTGGCCTTCAAGTTCATCACTAAAGTCAATCTCTGAAAAGTCATTGTCATTAATTTTGTTGCTTGTTGTATTAAGCTGTTGTGTCTTTTTCTTAGGTGATCTGTAGTGTTTAGCTATATGCTCTTTCTTCTGGCAATTATAGCATATAATCTCTTTCTTTTGCTTGTTCTCTGGCTTGGTCTTAGCCTTGTTTTTCTATTATGTCATGTCCAATTCCATTGATTGTGGTCTGTAAGAGTCCACTTTAGATTCTCTGTGTTGTTGTCCCTGATTGGTGTGCTATAAATGCCATGTAGGTTGTCCATCATTTCTCCATTATTTTGCTTGTTGCTTAGCCAACTTTCACTCATAGATTCTGTCATCAATTTGTATGAATTATTCAATTAATTTGTTAATGTTAGTAAGTGGCTCTTCTCTGGCTAATTCATTCTGGACTTTTTTTCTCAGTTCTTATTCATAAGTCACAATCTGCACTTTGTTTTCTCATTGCAAGTGAGACATAATCTGTCAATACTGCATTGTGTACTGTTTGGCTGATTCAGTCTGTCAAAGTTGTTGCAGTTTCTATTCCATGACTTTGGTCTGATTGATTACTTCAAAGGCTTTATTCAATTCTGTGGTGAAATCTATGTATCTGCTGAATACTCACTTAGTGATTTCATCTTGGTTCTCTTTGTTGTCTCAGTTTTCTTTTCTGTTCTTCACAATGAGATTGATTCAATCAAAGGCTGATTCTCTCATGTAGAATATCACTAGCATGATCTTATTGTAATCTCTGGTGATTCTGGTCATTTCAAAATACAATTCAAGTTGAGTGAGGAATGCCTGTAAACAGCAAGATTGTCTATTAAATGATTTGGGTTTTGGTGGTTTAAGTTGAGTCATAGTGGTCTATTATATGTGTTGTGGTTTATTGAGCTTTTAAATCATTTCTTAAAGCTGTTTGAGTCTTTTTTCAATATCTTTTGTGTTGTTCTTCTGCATCATTGTGCACAACTATTCAATCTCTTTCATCAATTTCAAATTGTCCAGCTTGTCATCATCCATGGGGGTTGTCACTAGTGGTGGCTGTGCTGGGGTTACTAATTCTGCAGCTGGTTGCTTTTCTGTGGTCTTGAGTGCTGACATGATGACTTGCTGTTTTTGATTATAATATTTAAGCCTTTGATAACAGAGTCAAAGGCATTCAATGTGTTACCACCCCAGAATTTTTTCTAGCTATTCTATCACACTATTGGTTAGGAAAGGCTCAACAGAACACTTAACTTAGTTTCTTCTTAATGACCTAAATCTACTTAGGTCTTGTCCTTAGGCAGTTAATGTGGCCTGCTTACCACAGTCTGTTGAGTAAGGCTTCATGTGTTGAGTAACTCAGTGGGTCTAACTGAATAACAATAGCTAAGTTAGAAGTAGGGCCTGGTCAAATCATAATTCTTCTAGTACTGTTTTTATTGATCTGTAGTAGATAGTAGATAAACAATATGATAAATTGAATGCAAAGAACTAAATACATCTGCTGGGTGAGAATGAGCTCTCTTATATATTCAGTCCTCTGTATACCTTTTCATATACCACTTCATATATTATTTCATATACCAATCTGTATACCACTTATTTCTATATTGTATACCATTTCTGCTTCTTCATGTCTTGGCATGGTTGGTATATTAAATTGTCACATGATCTCATAGTTGTCTCTTGTGTCTGCCTTGCTCTAGTGCTACATCATAGAGTTTCATCTTATCAGGGTGTCACAGTCATGCCCCTTCATAGTTGGTCTGTAACAATTTCAGAGATTTATTAATTTAGTACTAAATAAGTATTAATTTAACTTTGTAATTGCATATTTGAAAAACATTTTAGTATTCTCCAAGAGCTTTGAAGATTATGTCAGACACATCAGAATGATACTACAAAAACTACAACTAGTAAAACTACAGCTCAAGGTAAAAAAATGTAAATTTTATGTTCAGAAAATGAATTTTTTATAACACTAAATTACTCAAGAAGAGATATAAATAAATTAACAAAAGATTTAAACAATCAAAGATTGGCTAATATCAATGAATTTATAAGAATTACAGGCATTTATTAAAATGGTAAACTACTACAGATGATATATTAAATAATATACAAATATCATAAAACTACTATTTAACTTATTGAAAAAGAAGAAAGAGTTTTAATGAACAAAAACACAACAAAAAGCATTTGAAGAAATTAAGATGAAAATAATAATAACATTAATAATCAGACAGCACAACTTAGTGAAGAAAACAATTATTAAAACTAATGCATTAGATTATGCAATTAAAGTGATTATGTCACAGTTAAATGACAATAAAAAGCTACACTTAGTAACATATTATTTGAGAAAAATGATATTAGCAAAACTCAATTATGAGATTCACAACAAGAAATTATTGGCTATAGTAACAGCATTTTAATAATAAAGAGTATATTTTAAAGAAGCCAAGCACATAATTAAAGTGATTACAAATTACAAGAATTTTACTTATTTTACAACAATTAAAGTGTTAACATAAAGACAAGCAAGATAGGCAAAAATATTAATGAATTATAACTTCACAATTAAACATTGTAATAAAAAACAAAATAAATAAGCAAATGTGCTTAGCAGACAATCAAATCACAAGAAAAAAATTCTTAAATCAGAACTAGCACTATTGAGATTTCAAAAGAATAAAATAATAATATACAACAATCAGACAGTGACATTAGCAGCAATAATGACAATTGAAAGTTAAGATAATAAACTAATACAGATTATCTAACAAGAGATTACAAAGAATAAAAATTTCAAATTGATTAAAAAAAAAACTAACAAGATTACAAAAGAAAATAAATTAATCTATTATCACAAACTGATATACATATCATTTACAGCAAAAAATGAGATAATCAGAAAATATTATAAATCACCAATCAAAGAACATTTTAAATTGAAAAAAACAAAAGAATTAATATTAAAAAACTTTTATTTTTTAAACATGCAACAAACAATATACTGATATCTTAAGAGATGTGACACTTGTCAAAAAAACAAAGCAGCAAAACATTTATTATACAAAGAATTATAATCACTTGCAATACTCATTTACTCATAAAAATGAATCATTATGAACTTTATTATGCAACTATCAGAATTAAAAATAAATAAAATCACACATGACACTATTCTCATAGTGATAGATAAATTGACAAAATATACATACTGTTATAGACCAACCATGAAAAGGCACAACTGTGACACTCTGATAAAATAAGACTCTACAGCATAGCACTAAAGTAAGGCAGACTTAAGAGACAATCACAAAATCACATAATGATTTAATATATCAACTCAGTGAAACACACAGACTGGTATACAAAATGATATACAGTATAGTAACAAGTATAGCAAGGCAAGTGGTATATGAAAAGATATACAAAAAACTAAATATATAAAAGAGCTCATTCTCACCCTACAGATGTATTTAGTTTTTTGCACTCAATATCATATTGTTTATCTACTATCTACTATAGGTCAGTAAGAACAGTACTGAAAGAATTATAATTTAACTAAGCTCTACTTCTGACTTAGCTATTGTTATTCAGTTAAGACTCATCAAGTTACTCAATGTACAAAGTCTTATTTAACAGACTGTGGTAAGCAGACTGCATTAACTGCTTAAGAACAAAATCTAAGCAGGTTTAAATTATTAAGAAGAAACCAAGTAAAGTATTTTATTAAGCCTTCTTTAACAAACAATACAATAGAATAGCTAAAAAGAATTCTAAGGTGGTAACACATTGAGTGCCCTTGACTCTGTTACTGAAGGCTCAAGTATTATAACTAAAAACAGCAAGTTATTATGTCAGCACTCAAGATAGTAGAAAAGCAATCAGCTGCAGAATTAGTAATTTCAGCACAGCCATCACTAGTGACAACATCTGAAGACAATGACAAACTAGACAATTTAGAATTGATGGAAAAAATTAGATAGTTGCACATAATGATATAGAAAAACAACATAAAAGATATCAAAGAAAGACTCAAACAGCTTTAAGAAATGATTTAAAAACTCAATAAATCATAATGTGCACAACAGACCACTATAACTCAACTCAAACCATCAAAATCTAAATCATTTAATAGGCAATCTCACCATTTACAGGCATTTCTCACTCAGCTTGAATAATTGTATTTCAAAATAACAAAGATCATCAGAGATTACAACAAAATCATGCTAGTGATATTCTATATGAAAGAATTAACATTTGATTGAATTAACCTCATCATGAAAAACAGAAAAGAAAATCAAGACAATAAAGAAAATTAAAATGAGATCATTAAGCAAGTATTCAGTGAATACATAGATTTCACCACAGAATTGAATAAAATCTTTAAAGTGATTAATTAAACCAAAATTATAAAACAAAAACTGCAATGACTCTGACAGACTAAATCAGCCAGACAATACACAATGCAGTACCAACAAATTATATCTCACTTGCAATGAGAAAACAAAGTGTAGGTTGTGACTTATAAACAAGAACTAAAAGAAAAAGTCTAAAACAAATTAGCTAAAAAAAAACTACTCATCAATATCAATGAATTGATTGAATAATTCATACAAATTAATGACAAAATTTATAAAAGAAAGTTAGCTAAGCAACAAGCAAAATAATGAAGAAATGATAGATAGCTTACATGGTATTTACAGCACACCAATCAAGAACAACAGCATAAGAAACTTAGAGTAAACTCTTACAGGCTGCAATTGATGAAATTAAATGTAACACAATAAAAAGACAAGGCTAAGATTAAACTAAAGAGCAAGCAAAAGAAAAAAATCATATATTATAACTGCCAGAAAAAAGAGCATATAGCTAAACACTGCAAATCACTCAAGAAAGAGACACAATAACTTAATACAACAAGCAACAAAATTAGTGATGATGACTTTTCAGAGATCAATTTTAGTGACAAACTTAAAAGCTAAGAATGAGCACAATATGAAGAATTATAGCATTCAGAATATGAAAAAAGAAACTAAAAACTAATTAAGACATCTGAAAAAACAACAAGATTATATAAAATCACAATGCAAATTGAAGATGAAATAAATGAAGTATTTCAGAAAACACTCAAAGAACTTAGCCACAATAACAGCACTAAAGAGCAACAAATTGTGAGACACATGAGAACCAAAACAAACTTCATAATTAAGACCATCATTGACACAGTGAAAATAGCAGTGATAGAACTAGACAAAGACACAAGCAACACTTTAGAAGATGTTAAGATAATTATAAATTAAATCACAAGCATCAAGCAACACAAAAGAAAAAAGAAATAACAACATCAAATAAAGAAAACAGCAGAGCAAAATAACTCAGACAACAAAATTATTAAACAATATGCACAAGAACAAAGCATACAACAAATTTACAAAGAACTAATGAGAAACAACAAGAATTTCACTACTGAAGAATAATACAAAGTCAGTGAAATATCTGAGAAATCAGAAAGTGAGAAAAAATCATTTAAGACTAACAGAAAATCAGATAATAAGACAACTGAGATTAAGACATAAGTAATAAATTTCATTTTGTTAAACTCAGATAAGAATAGTTATAAGTAAGAAACTCATTAGACTGAGACCCAAGAGAATTTCCCACAGAGAGAAATATTAACTTACTGTGATAAGCTAAGATGTACATGCATAGAGTATTAGAGACACTCACAGTACCAGAACATACATTGAACAGCATATTATAACAACTATTGCATAAAACACTATAATGCAAAGATCAGCAGTGTATATTTTCCATAGAAAAATTGAATTAGAAAACAATAACAAAAGTAACAACATCAGATGATAGTAACAGCTAGAGGCCAACATGTCAAGATACAAGCTAAGATTATGAATCAGCCAGCTAAAGTGCTAGTTAACTTAGAAGCCATAGAAAACTTTATAAATTCAAAATTCATAAAGAAGCTACAGATTTTAAAAAAAGCTAAATAACAGCTAGTATCAATTTCAAGACTTAATAGAGAAAATTTGAGATAGTTTCTAACCACAGAGACAGAATTGATATCAGTTTCAGTTCAGAACCATTTGAAGTTACTCAACTTTAATGTAACCAAAGTTGAAGAGTACAATGTGATACTCAGAATATTATGACTAAAACAACACAATTCAGAGATTGACTAAACACACAATGAGATATAGTTCACACAATGTACATGCAGAATAAGACTAAAATAAAACCACTTACAGGCTTTAGAGAGTTGAGTAAGAAGCAAGATAGAGTTAGCTACAAAAAAGACTAAGTTAAAAGAAACAATTAATGGCCTTAAAACAAAGAGACAGACAAAGCCTAAGAAGCTTACAGACAGCAAGTTGACAGATAAAACTATGCAAAAAGATATGCAAACTCAAGAGAAGCAGCATAGTCAAGCACTATATAGCACTGCAGTGAGCAAAAAAGAAGCACAAAAAGCAATAAAACTAACAATTTCAAAGAAATATAAGCAATTCAAAAATTCCTTTGATTTTAGTATTAATGAAAAATTGCCAAACTATAGACTATTTGACTATAAGATATCTCTAATGAAAGAAAAGAAACTAACATGCAAACTGATTTACTCAATGTCAGAAAAAGAAACAAAAGTTATAAAAGAATACATTGATGACAAATTGAGATAAGATTACATTGAATCAATGATATCATTGGCAGAATATCTAGTATTATTTGTACTAAAGAAAAACAGCAATTTACAATTTTGTATTGACTATAGACAGTTGAATAAAATTACAGTCAAAGACAAATACTCACTATCATTGATTATCAAAATATAAAATGCAATACAAGAAGCAAAATGATTTACAAAATTTAATATTGCAGATGCATATAACCAGATACAAATCAAACTCAAAGACAAATAAAAAACAGCATTTAGAACCAAGTTTAAACACTATCAGTACAAGATCATGTCTTTTGAATTAATAAACACATTAGCAATGTTTCAGAGATTTATTAATTCAGTACTAGATGAATATTGATTTAACTTTGTTATAGCTTATTTGAATGACATTTTAGTATTATTTAAAAGCCTTGAAAATCATGTCAGACACATCAAAATGATATTATAAAAACTATAACTAGCAAAGCTACAACTCAAGCTAAAGAAATGCAAATTTCATGTTCAGAAGACAAACTTTCTAAAACATTAAATCACTCAAGAAAAGATACAGACAAATTGGCTAAAGATTCAGGCAATTAAAGATTGGCCAATACTGATAAATCTATAAGAATTACAAGCATTCATTGAAATAATGAACTACTATAAATAATACATTGAACAATATACAAATATCATGAGACCACTATTCAACCTTTTAAAGAAGGAGAAAAAGTTTCAATAAACAGAAATAAAACAAAAAGCATTTGAAGAAATGAAGATGAAAATAATAATAACATCAATAATCAAACAGCACAATTTAGTGAAAAAAACAATCATTGAAACTAATACATCAGACTACATAATTGAAGTAGTGATATCACAGCTAGATGACAATAGAAAGCTACACTCAGTGACATATTACTTGAGAAAGATGATATTAGCAGAACTCAATTATAAAATCCACAATAAAAAATTGTTGGCCATAATGACAGCATTTTAACAATAAAGAGTATATCTTAAAGAAGCCAAGCATACAATCAAAGTAATTATTAATTAGAAGAATTTTACTTACTTCATGACAACTAAAGTGTTAACATGAAGACAAGCAAGATGAGCAGAGATATTGGTGAATTATAACTTCAAAATTGAATATTGTAGTAAAAAGCAAAATAAACAAGCAGATATGCTTAACAAACAGCTAAACCACAAAAAAAAAGTTCTTAAATCAGAATCAGTGCTACTGAAATTTCAGAAAAATGAAATAATGACATATAATAAACAGACAGTGACATTAACAGTGACAATGACTATCAAAAGTCAAGATGAGAAACTGATACAAATTATCAGATAAAAAATTGCAAAAGATAAAAACCTCAAAATAATCAAAGAAAAGACTGACAAGATAACAGAAGACAATAGATTAATTTATTATAATGAATTAATATATGTATTATTTACAGCAAGAGAAAAAGTGATCAAGAGATATCATAAGCCACTGATGAAAGAACATTTTGAAACTAAAAAAACAGAAGAATTGATATTGAGAAACTTTTCTTTTCTAAACATGCAACAGACAATATACTAATACTTAAAGAAATGTAACATTTGTCAAAGGAACAAGACAGCAAAACATCTACTATATAGAGAATTACAATTGCTTGTAGTACTCACTTAATCTTAAAAATAAATTACTATAAATTTTATTACATAACTACCAGAGTCCAAGAAAAACAGAGTTACATACAACACTATTCTCACAGTGGTGAATAGATTGACAAAATATATATACACCATACTAATAAGAACAAATGCAACAGCTTCAGACACAGCATATCTATTACTTCAATATGTGTTTAGTGAACATAGTACACTAAAAAGAATTACAATAGACAAAGATTCACAGTTTACATCAAAGTTATAAAAGATGTTGATGGACATAACTAGCATTAAACATAGACTCAACATAGTCTATCATTCATAAACAGATGAATAAATAAAAAAAATGAATTAGATGATCAAGCAGTATTTACAGAACTACACAAATTACAATCAAAGCAATTGGGTTGAACTGCTATTTATGACACAATTTGCATACAACAATTCAATTAATGCAACAATCAAAGAAATACTGTTTTATATCAATTTTAAATATAATTCTGAATTTGGCAGCAAACTAAAAAAAACATGAGAAATGAATCACAAAGCAGAAAAGAAAGTGACATAGCTACAAACATTGCACAAGCAACTACAGAAAGATATTGAATTTATAAACCTCAGAATGACAGTTTACTACAATAAAACTCATCAGAAAAAACCTAACTTAAAAAAAAGAGAAAAAGTATACTTGCTACACAAAAACATTAAAATAAAACAACTAAGCAGCAAACTTGACAGTAAGAAAATTAAATCATTCATTATCAAAGAGAAAATCAGACTAGTGAACTACAAATTGAAACTATCAGACAGCATGAAGATACATCTAATTTTTCATATCTTATTATTGGAACTAGCACCACAAAACATTCAAACACAAAACAAAGAAATTGAAACCATAAAAGAAGAATACAAAGTCAAAAGAATTTTAGATGAGAGAAAAGTCAATGGACAAACACAATATCTAGTAAAGTGGAAGAAATACAATATCTCAAAGAACACTTGGAAACTTATTAAGAATTTGACAAATTGCTAACATCTGATGAAGAAATATTAAAACCAGCAGAAATTCAGAAACCAGAACTCAAATTACAAAAGAATTGACTCATTAATAAATTATTAAAAGTAGTTGATAGCTTTTAACACTGACAATTATTCTCATTGGCCATACAACACAATTTGGTTGCATTCTCAGAGAAATTCAGCTCTTCAAGAATTTTGAAAATGTAAGCATTATGATCAGACATTTTAAAACCACACTCTTTCAGAAATTTGTGATGCTTTCAGAGATAAAGAATTTTGAAGAACAAAAAAGCTTGCTACTTTTCAGCCTTAGTTAATTCAGCCTCTAGTCTATCTTCAGTGAATTGAAGATCACACTATTCTTTATTACTATGAAAACACTTTTCACATTTTTGACTGTGTTTAGTACACACAGCACAGTTTTTGTAACAACCATTCATTTTGCAAGAAATACTACAAGAAAAACAATATTAACAAGAAAACTCAACAACAAAACTATTCTTTTCAATCTTCTTAGAGCAACAACAGTTTTTGTGATACTGATCACAAAGAAAGTTAGTTTTCAATGCATGCTTACATTGAGAAAATATAATGAGAAAAGAAAAACATCACTTACAGAAAAGAGTTAAAATCACAATGGCAACAAAGGCAAGCACTTTACTTATGAGTTTTCAGAGATGAAAACCTTAAAGAGAAAAAGTAATATTACAAATCAATTATAAAGAAGCACAACTGTGACACTCTGATAAAATGAGACTCTACAGCACAGCACTAGAGCAAAATAAATTCAAAAGACAATCATGAGATCATATAACAATTCAATATACCAACCCAGTGAAACACACAGACTGGTATACAGAATGGTATACAGTATAGTAACAAGTATAGCAAGGCAAGTGGTATATGAAAAGATATATGAAGAACTAAATATATAAGAGAGCTTATTCCCACTCTACAGATGTATTTAGTTCTTTGCACTCAATATTATATTGTTTATCTACTATTTACTACAGGTCAGTAAAAACAGTACTGAAAGAATTATAATTTAACTAGACTTTACTTCTGACTTAGCTATTGTTATTTAGTTAAGACCTATCAAGTTACTCAATGTACAAAGTTTTACTTAATAGACTGTGATAAGCAAATTATATTAACTGCCTAAGGACAAGACCTAAGCAAATTTAGGTCATCAAGAAGAAACCAAATAAAGTGTTTCATTGAGCCTTCTCTAACAAACAGTATGATAGAATAGCTAGAAAGAATTCTGAGGTAATAACATATACACAATATCAATAAAAACAAATGCAATAACTATTGACATAGCATATCTATTACTTTGATATATGTTTAGCAAACATAGCACATTAAAGAGAATTACAATGAATAAAGATCTACAGTTTACATTAAAATTATGAAAAACATTAATAGATATAACTGGCATTAAGCATAAATTCAGCATAGTCTATTATTTACAGACAAATAAATAAACTGAAAAAATGAACTAGACAATTAAATAGTATCTACAGAATTATATAAACTACAATTAAAGCAATTGAATTGAACTGTTACTTATAGCACAATTTGCATACAACAACTGAATTAACATGACAATTAAAGAGATATTGTTTTATATCAATTTTAAGTATAATTCTGAATTTGGCAATGAATCAAAAAAAACTAAAGAGACCAACCACAAAGCAGAAAAAAGAGTCACATAACTATAAATATTGCATAAGCAATTACAAAAAGATATTAAATTTGTGAATCTCAAAATAGCAGCCTACTATAATAAAACTCATCAGAAGAGACTTAATCTAAAAAAAGAAGAGAAAGTATATTTAATACACAAAAACATTAAAACAAAACAATTAAGCAGCAAACTTGACAGCAAGAAAATTGAATCATTTATTATTAAAGAGAAAATTAAATCAGTGAACTATAAATTGAAACTTCTAAATAGTATAAAAATACATCTGATTTTTTATATCTCATTATTGAAACCAGCACCACAAAACACTCAAACACAAAACAAAGAAATTAAAACCACAGAAGAAGAGTATAAAGTTGAGAAAATTCTAGATGAAAGAAAAATCAACAGACAAACACAATACTTAGTGAAGTGAAAAGAATATAATATCTCAGAAAACACTTAGAAATCTATCAAGAATTTGATAAATTGTTAACATTTAATAAAAAAATATTAAAACCAGTGAAAATTTGGAAACCAAAACTCAAATTATAAAAAAGCTAATTTATCAATAAATCATCAAAGGTAGCTAATAACTCTTAACACTGATAATTGCTTTCATTGGCAAAATAGTTAAGTTTAGCAATATTCTTAGCTAATAAAAGATTTTCTTTATCAAACTTATTTATAATCATAGTGTCATAATTTAGCATTTTTAAAATATACTCTTTTAGAAACTTTTGTTGTTTGCAAAGGCAAAAGTGATAAGCTAAAGCCACTAATAGCTGAGACTGAAGACATTTAAATTTTATGTCTATAGCACAAATGTCTGACTTAATTTTATTCTGAAAACAACATAGTTTATTTCACTTATAATCACTATAAAACTGTTTTTTGCATTTGTGACTATGATAAGTGCAAGCAGCACAATTCTTATTTTTCAAATTCATAATGCAAAAAATATTATGACTAAGGCATCAGTTACAAGCCACAAAAGCAAGATAATTAAACTGTTGAATTAAGTCAGCCTAGTGACAATACTCTCAGTAATAATTACAGTGAGAAGGCATGACAAAGAAAAGAAAAATATTACTTACAAGAAAGAGTTAAAGTCACAATAGTGACACAAATAAGCATTTTATTTATATTATATCTTCAGAGATGAAAATTTTGAAGAGAAAAAATGATGTTACAAACCAATTATAAAAAGGCATAACTATAACACTTTGATAAGATGAGACTTTACAGTATAGCACTAGAACAAGATAGACAAGTCACATAATATAATATACAAAAAAAATATACTAACCAAGAAATGATATACTACATAGTATGTGGTATATAGTATACAAGAAAGATATTGTTACCACCTCAGAATTCTTTCTAGCTATTCTATTGTACTGCTTGTTAAAAAAGGCTCAACAGAACACTTTACTTAGTTTCTTCTTAATGACTTAAACCTGCTTAGGTCTTGTCTGTAGGCAGTTAATGTGGCCTGCTTACCACAGTCTATGGAGAAGTAATGTTACAGACCAACTATGAAAAAGCACAACTGTGACACTTTGATAAGATGAGACTCTACAGCATAGCACTAAAGCAAGACAGACATAAGAGACAATTATGAAATCACATGACAATTTAATATACTAACTTTGCCAAGACACAAAGAAACAGAAATGATATACAACATAGAAATAAATGGTATACAGATTGGTATATAAAATGATATATAAATTAGTATATAAAATAGTATACAGAGAATTAAATATATAAAAGAGCTCATTCTCATCTAGCAAATGTATTTAGTTTTTTGCATTCAATCTGATTTCATTATCTACTATCTACTATGAGTCAGTAAGAATAGTACTGAAAGAATTACAATTCAATTAAACTCTACTTCTGACTTAGCTATTGTTATTCAGTTGAGACCCACTGAGTTATCTAATGTACAAAGCCTTACTTGATGAACTGTGGTAAGCAGGCCACATCAACTGCTTATGGACAAAACTTAAGCAAGTTTAAATCATTAAAGAGAAATTAAGTAAAGTGTTCTGTTGAGTCTTTCCTAACAAGCAATACAATAAAATAGCTAGAAAAGATTCTGAGGTGGTAACACATTGAATGCCCTTGACTCTGTTACCAAAGGCTCAAGTATTATAACCAAAAATAACAAGTCATTATGTCAGCATTTAAGACAGCAGAAAAGCAACTAGCTGTGGAATCAGCAACCTTAGCATAGCCATCATCAGTGACAACATCTAAAGACAATGACAAACTAGACAATTTGGAATTAATGAAAGAAATTAAATGGTTGCACACAATGATACAGAAGAACAATATAAAAAATATTAAAGAAAGACTTAAACAGCTTTAAGAAATAATTCAAAAACTCAATAAACTACAACATGCACAACAGACTATTATAACTTAACTTAAATCACTAAAATCTGAATCATTTAATGGACAATCTTGCTGTTTACAGGCATTCCTCACTCAGCTTAAATTGTATTTCAAAATGACAGAGATCATTAAAGATTACAATAAGATTATGCTAGCAATATTCTACATGAGAGAATTAGCATTTGATTGAATCAACTTCATTGTGAAGAACAGAAAAGAAAACTGAGACAATAAAAAAAACTAAGACAAAATCATCAAATGAGTATTCAGCAGATACATAGATTTCACCATAGAATTAGATAAGGCTTTTAAAGTAATCAACTAGACTAAAGTCATGGAATAAAAATTGCAACAACTTTAACAGACTGAATCAGCCAGACAATACACAACACAGTATCAATAGATTATATCTCACTTGCAATAAGAAAATAAAGTGCAAATTGTGACATATAAACAAGAACTAAAAGAGAAAGTCCAGAATGAATTAGCCAAAGAAGAATTACTCATCAACATTAATAAATTAATTAAACAATTTATACAAATCAATGACAAAATCTATAAAAGAAAGTTAGCCAAGCAACAAGTGAAACAATGAAGAAATAATGAACAGTTTACATAGCACTTATAATATATCAATTAAAAACAACAACAGAGAGAATCTAGAGTGAACCTTCATAGGCTGCAACTGATGGAATTAAATATGACACAACAAAAAGATAAGGCCAAAATTAAGCTAGAGAATAAACAAAAGAAAGAGATCATATACTATAACTGCTAGAAGAAAGAACATATAGTCAAACACTGCAAATCACTCAAGAAAAAGACACAACAGCTTAATATAACAAGCTATGAAATTAGTAACAATGACTTTTCAGAGATTGACTTTAGTGACAAACTTGAAAGCCAAGAATGAGCACAATATGAAGGGTTACAGCATTTGAAATATGAAGAAAAAGACTGGAAACTAATTGAGATGCTCAAAAAGACAATAAGACCACACAAGATCATAACACAAATTGAAGATGAAATAAATGAAGTATTTTAAAAAACACCTAAAGAACCCAGCCATGATAATAACACCAAAGAGTAATGAATTATGAGGCACATGAGAACTGAAACAAACTTCACAGTTGAGATCATCATCAACACAGTGAAGATGACAGCAATAAAACCAGACAAAGACACAAGCAATGCTTTAGAAGATGTCAAGATAATCATAAACTAAATTACAAATATCAAACAATACAGAAAAAAAAAGAAATAACAATGTTAAATGAAGAAAATAGCAGAGCAAAATAACTCAGACAATAAAATCATCAGATGATATGCACAAGAACAAAGCATGCAACAGATTTATAAAGAACTAATGAGAAACAATAAAAATTTCACCACCAAAGAATAGCACAAAGCTAGTGAAACATTCAAGAAATCAGAAAGTGAGAAAAGATTACTTAAAATCAAAGAAAAATCAGGCAATGAGACAACTAAGACTGAGATGTGAGTGATAAATTTCATTTTGCTAAACTTAGACAAGAATAGTCATGAGCAAAAGACTCATTGAACTAAGACTCAAGAGAATTTCTCACAAAGAGAAACATTAGCTTACTATGATAAGCCAGAATGTACATGCATAGAGTATCAGAGACACTCACAGCACAAGAACATGCATTAAACAGCATGTTATAACAACTATTGCATAAGGCACTATGGTATGAAGGTCAGCAGTGCATATTTTCTACAGAAAAATCAAACCAAAAGATAACAATGAGAGCAGCAACATCAGATGGCAGCAACAGCCAAAGGCCAATATGTCAAGATACAGGCTAAGATTATGAGCTAGCCAGCTAGAGTGCTAGTTAACTCAGAAGCCACAGAAAACTTTATAAATTCAAAATTTATAAAAAAACTATAAATCTTAAAAATAGTCAAATGACAGCCAGTACTAATTTCAGAACTCAATGAAGAGAATTTAAGACAGTTTCTAATCACAGAGACAAAATTGATATCAGTTTTAGTTCAAAACCATTTAGAGTTACTTAACTTTAATGTAACCAAAGTTGAAGAGTATAATGTGGTACTTGAAATACCATGATTAAAATGACACAATTCAGAGATTGACTGAATGCACAATGAGATACAGTTCACATGATGTACATGCAGAATAAGGCCAAAATAAAACCACTCATAGGCCTCAGAAAGTTGGGTAAAAAGTAAAATAGAGTTAGCCACAAAAGAGACTGAGTTGAGAAGAACAACTGATGGCTTTAAAACAAAAAAATAGACAGAGCCTGAGAAGCCTACAGACAGTAAGTCAACAGATGAAACTATATAAAGAGACATGCAAACCCAAGAGAGGCAGCATAGTTAGACACTATATAGCACCACAGTAAGCAAAAGAGAAGCACAAGAAGCAATAAAACTAATGATTCTGAAAAAGTATGAGCAATTTAAGAATCTTTTTAATTTTAGTATTAATAAAAAATTGCCAAACCACAGACCATTTGATCATAAGATACTTCTAATGAAAAAAAAAATCAACATGCAAACTGATTTATCTGATGTCAGAAAAAGAAGCAAAAGCTGCAAAAGAATACATTGATGACAAATTGAGATAAAAATATATTAAACTAGCAATATCATCAGCAGAATACTCAGTGTTATTTGTGTCAAAGAAAGACAGTGACTTATAATTTTGTATTAACTACAAATAGCTGAACAAGATTACAATCAAAGACAAATACTCATTATCATTGATCACAAAGATACAAAATGTGATATAAAAAGTGAAATGATTTACAAAATTTAATGTTGCAGATGCATACAACTGAATACAAATCAAACCAGAAGACAAATAGAAAACAGCATTTAAAACTAAGTTTAAACACTATCAGTACAAAATTATGCCTTTTGAATTGACAAACACACTGACAATGTTTCAGAGATTTATTGATTTAGTACTAGATGAATATTAATTTGACTTTGTTATAGCTTATTTGAATAATATTTTAATATTCTTCAAGAGCTTTGAAAATCATGTCAAACACATCAGAATAATATTATAAAGACTACAACTAGCAAAGCTACAACTCAAGCTAAAGAAGTGTGAATTTTATATTCAGAAAACAAACTTTCTAAAACATCAGATTACTTAAGAAAAAATACAAATAAATTAACTAAAGATTCAGACAATCAGAGATTGGCTAGTACCAACAAATCTATAAGAATTACAAGCATTTATTGAAATGATGAACTACTACAAATAATACATTGAATGATACACAAATATTATAAAACTATTATTTAATCTTTTGAAGAAGAAGAAAAAGTTCCAATGGACAGAAACAAAACAGAAAGCATTCAAAGAAATGAAGATGAAAATGATAATAACACTAGTGATTAAACAACACAATTTAGTGAAGAAAATAATTATTGAAATTAATGTATCAAATTATGCAATTGAAGTAGTGATGTCACAATCAGATAACAATGAAAAGCTACATTCAATGACATATTACTTAAGAAAGATGATATTAGCAGAGCTCAATTATGAGATTCATAACAAGAAATTGTTAGCCATAGTAATAACATTTTGACAGTGAAAAGTATATTTTAAAGAAGCTAAGCACACAATTAAAGTGATCACAAATCACAAAAATTTTACTTACTTCACAACAACTAAAGTGTTAACATGAAGACAAGTAAGATGGGCAAAAATATTAGCAAATTACAACTTTAAGATTGAATATTGCAGTGAAAAGCAAAATAAACAAGCAAATATGCTCAGCAAACAATTAAATCACAAGAAAAAAATTCTTGAACCAAAACCAGTGCTATTGAAGTTCCAGAAGAATGAAACAATAACATACAACAAACAAATAATAACATTAGCAGCAACAATGACTATTGAGAATTAAGATAAGAAACTGATACAGATTATCAGATAAGAAATTACAAAAGATGAAAATTTCAAAATGATCAAGAAAAAAACTAACAAGATAACAGAAGATAACAGATTGATTTACTACAATAGATTAATATATATACTGTTTACAGTGAGAGAAGAAGTGATTAAAAGATATTATAAGTCATCAACAAAAGAACATTTTGAAACTGAAAAAACAGAAGAATTAATATTGAGAAACTTTTATTTTCCAAACATGTGATGAACAATATACCAATACTTGAAAAAATGTGACACTTGTCAGAGAAACAAGGCAGTAAGACATCTATCATACAGAGAATTACAATTATTTATAATATCCACTTGACCTTGAAAATGAATTACCATAAATTTTATCATGCAACTATCAGAGTCAAAGAAAAATGAAGTTACATATAATACTATTCTCACAGTGATGAATAGATTGACAAAATATACATATGCAATACCAACAAAAACAAATGCAACAACTTCAAAGATAGTATATCTACTACTTTGATATGTGTTTAGCAAACATGGTATACTGAAGAGAATTATAACAGACAGAGATTCACAGTTCACATCAAAGTTATGAAAGATGTTGATGAACATGACTGGCATTGAGCATAGACTTAACACAGTCTATTATCCACAAACAGATAGACAAATAGAAAAAATGAATTAGACAATTGAGCAGTATTTACAAAACTATACAAATTACAATCAGAGCAATTGAGTTAAACTACTATCCATAGCACAATTTGCATACAATAATTTAATTAATGCAACAACTAAAGAAACACTGTTTTATACTAATTTTGGGTATAATCCCAAATTTAGCAGTGAACCAAAGGAAACATAAGAAATGAACCATGAAGCAAAAAAGAAAGTGACACAGCTACAAACATTGCATAAGCAACTATGAAAAGATATTGAATTTGCAAATCTCAGAATGGCAGTTTACTACAATAAAACTTATTAGAGGGGATCTAACCTAAAAAGAGAGGAAAAAGTATACTTGCTATATAGAAATATTAAGACAAAATAATCAAGCAGCAAACTTGACAGTAAGAAAATTGAATCATTCATTATTGAAGAGAAAATTGAAATTATTAAACAGCATAAAAATACACCTGATTTTTCATATTTCATTATTGGAACCAGCATCACAAAACACTCAGACACAAAACAAAGAAATTAAAACCACAGAAGAAGAATACAAAGTTGAAAGAATTTTAGATGAGAGAAAAGTTAACAGATAAACACAATACCTAGTGAAGTGAAAAAAATACAATATCTTAGAGAACATTTAGAAACTTATCAAAAATTTGATGAATTGCCAACATCTGATGAAGAAATATTGAAACTAGCAGAAATTCAGAAACCAGAACTCATATCACAAAAAAGTTGACTTATTGATAGATTATTAAGAGTAGCTAATAGCTTTTGACACTAACAATTATTCTCATCAGTCAGACAATATAATTCAGCAGCATTCTCAGAGAAATTCAGTTCTTTAAGAATTTTGAGAACATGAGCATTATAATCAGACATTTTAGAATTATGCTCTTTCAGAAACTTTTAATGCTTGTGAAGATGAGAATGATAAGCAAAGACTGAGACCAGTCAAGACTGTACACAGCTCATTTCAGATTGAAGATGTTTTAATTTCTCATCAGCATCTTGAAGTTTATATTGAATTTTATCTTCAGTGAATTAAAGATCACATCATTCTTTATTACTATAGAAGTGCTTTTCACATTTTTGACTATGTTTAGTACACACAGCATAGTTTTTGCAACAACTATTCATTTTGCAAGAGATATCACAAGAGAAACAATATTGACAAGAAAACTCAATAACAAAACTGTTCTTTTCAATCTTCTTAGAGTGATGACAGTTTTTGCAATACTGATCATAAAAGAAGTCAGTTTTCAACACACACTTACATTGAGAAGACATAATGAGAAAGAAAAGACATAATGAGAAAGAAAAGACATCACTTACAGAAAAGAGTTAGAGTCACAATAGCAATGAGGGCAAGCACTCTATTTATGTGTCTTCAGAGATGAAGATCTTGAAGAGAGAAAGTGATGTTATGAACCAACCATGGAGGAGCATAATTGTGACACTCTGATAAGATAAGATTCTACAGCACAGCACTAAAGCAAAATAGATATAAGAGACAATTATGAGATTACATGACAATTCAATATACCAACCCCACCAAGACACAAAGAAACAGAAATGGTATACAACATAGAAATAAATGATATACAGATTGATATATAAAATGATATATGAATTGGTATATGGAATGGTATACAGAGGACTAAATATATAAGAAAGCTCATTCTCATCTAGCAGATGTATTTAGTTTTTTGCATTCAATCTGATTTTATTATCTACTATCTACTACAGGTCAGTAAAAACAGTACTGGAAGAATTACAATTCAATCAGGCTCTACTTCTAACTTAGCTATCATTATTCAGTTGAGACCCACTGAGTTACCCAATGTACAAAGCCTTACCCAATGGACTGTGGTAAGCAGACTGCATTAACTGCCTACAGACAAGACCTAAGCAGGTTTAGGTCATTAAGAAGAAACCAAGTAAAGTGTTCTGTTGAGCCTTCCCTAACAAGCAGTACAATAGGATAGCTAGGAAGAATTCTGAGGTGGTAACACCACCAGATGCAGTGCCTGCTGGGAGAAATCCCAATGATGTGTGGCCATGAAGCATGGACTACCTCTGGGTCAAGTCAGCCAGGGCAATCAGGGACTGTGGTTATGTTCCTGCATAGATGTTTCAAGAATCAATATGGCCTTTGGGAAATGTTATCCAGAGACCCTCCAGTGGATCCATATTTGATGTGTCTCATATCATGTTCTTCTGCAGTCATTCTTCCCACTGAGCGGCTGTAAAACTGCTGCTGATAGACTTCTCCTCAGCCCCCTCAGTTTTAAATCATGGTCAACACACTTCAGACATGGTACATGGCAGTGAGGATTGAACTTACATCAAAGAATACAGTGGGGGAGACATGGACGCCCACAACACAGTTTACCCCTTAGTTGTCGCATTTTTACCTTTGTCATGAATTTAATGTCTTTAGTGACACCATTGCCGCTATTCAGACCGCCTTCTTCACCAGGTTTGTTGCTGATGATTAGTAGCTTAAGGACCTCACTCTTGTCATATCTTCTACTGAGTTTCTAAGTTCTTGGGAATCATAATAAAACAAACAAAGAAAAAGAAAAATGCTGGTAGACTGCCGTTGCTTGCATGGACATGGATATAACTAGTCGATCTCGATGAACTTACAGGATACCTCCAGGAAAACATCAAACGGGACGAATCACAACGCAGAATTGATGTGTATAGTCACGAGATTACTTATTGCAAAGTCTAAAAAGATGACTTCGTCCATGTCTATAGTTGTTTTGGTGAGGAATCCGCCATTAGGTGTAAGTTCAGTGACAAGCCTTAACCTAAGCTTTGTGTATGAAACCCGCAACACGCCTTGTCGATCACCCAGATATTCATATCAAGTCACTACTACTGAATTTAGGGCAGTCTTCCCATCTCCGCCTACTTCACGAGCCTCTCTACTTAGATATATGAGACCTACAATGCGGGATATCATAGTCTCGGAACTACCTCCCATTCGTCCCCGAAGTCATTCATTGACCCTGATAGCGATAGGGCCCGGACTCCGGGGAAAAAGAGGTCATAGCTACTCCGTACAGTATGCGGAGCTCGCCGAGAAACGAGGGGTATGGATATCGGAGTTTTTCTGTGACATGGTTGAAGCAGTAGCTAGTAAAGTCTGCGGGAAGCGATACGATAGAAGCTTCCTGTAACAGAAAGGAGGACGAGCAAAGCCTTGACCAGGGGATAAAGAAGTTTGCTCTAGATAGTTAGCAGGATAAAACAGGTACAAGCCTTATCGACGGCGCGTGGATAAGCCCATGGCAAGGGTCCTTAAGTTATGCCTGAGTTATTGGTTTTTTGGCGGTGTTCAGGGATGCGATGTTGTTATCGCGTCGACATCGCGATGATCTGATAACCATCTATCCCTGTCCTATATAGAGAATAGATAAATTAACCAAGTCCAAAAATGGGAAACTGGTCCCTCTCTTTGGATACCTTTGCACTCCCGACTTCGAGCCTGACTGACTCGTAGTCTCCCTTGTTCCCTTGCCGGCCCGTCCGCAGAGACAGTCCACGGTACGGTTAGGGCAGTCAGTGAAATTAAATCTAACCTACTGCCAATCTGCCACTCTTCCACAACGAATGGAGGTCAATGACAGTTCCCGAGGGCCGGTCGCTCCCCGCCGTTCTGGGAGTTGGGTGGACTATGTCGAAACTAAGCCAGGAGGCCGGGAATCCGGGCGGGTGCTATTACCACAACTTCAGTTTACTCTAGTTATGTAGTGGCTGTATAATGTTTTTTTGTTGTTTGTTAGTACATACTGCCATAAATAAAACCTACAGACTGAAACATTTACTTCTCTTGAAGCATGAGGCTTGATTGCTTGAAGCTAATTTCCAGTTCTAGAAGCATGTTGATGGGGTCTGGACTGAGAACTAGAAGTCGCTTAAAATATTCGGGACCAAGAAAGCCTGTCGGCTTCGTGGCGGATAAACATAAGATATTTAAGGCGCTATGTCTCTTTCTTGGGATTGCAATTTCGATGCGACGGTGTTGATGGTGAAACTAGATAGAGACAAGGCTGAGCATGGAAGATTCCAGATGAAACCTGGACTTTCTTGTTATCGGAAAGACTAGATGCTTGCGCAGGTGTATACTTTGTACTGATGGGCTGGTTTCTAGAAGCCCAAATACTAAAGGCACCGGTGGAACACTGGGGCTTCCCTTCCGGCAATGACGCTCCGTTATGGTATCTGTAGGTCTCAATATGCAATTATAGACAACTAGAAGATTAGCCCTAACTGTCAACCTCAACGCAGAAGAAGGGCTGTATTCAGCTCAACAGAAAACAAACACAGTCAAGAAGTCTTCCATCGAGGTCCATGAAGACACTGCTAGTAGTGTGAAGGTCTGAACAACGTCACTCTTGAGTCCATTGTTGGATCCTGGAGCATGGAAGTGAAATCAGGAGCTGAATAGCTTTTTAGGATAACATCTTTATCTGCTTAATTGTTTGAACATCTAAAGCTATTGAGATCTATGTAGAGGACTCAAATACTGTCTTCATTATTATTATTTTAAGAAATATCCCTGAAACTCGGACATCAGGTAATCAAAGAACAATCTACAAAGACTTCAGGTTTAGCCCGTCTGGAACTACAACATGTCTAAATGGCCAACAGCTGAGAGTGCAAATGGCAGCCCAGGCGCGTGCTAAACTGATACCTATAACCCCGGCGCCTGCAAATGGTAGTCCTGCCAATGGAAACGTAACCCAGCCGGCAATGCCATATACTTGCCACACCTGTGCCAGACGCAAAGTATAATGCGACAAGGTGGCGCCGATATGTTCCAGTTGCCGTAAGAGCAAGCTCGAGTGCTTATATCAAGAGCCTGCACTACAGCGCCGGAAAAGGCCATTGAGTGGAGATGTCCTGGAAAGACTCGCTCGGTTGAGCGCATTTTACGCCATCATGGTTTGCTAGATGTCAACGTATCCCCTTCCGTCAAAGAGAAACCACAAGATCCAATATCTTTCCACTGGAATGAGCCTGAGGCTTCGAGGACGGGTGAACTACTTGCTGGAGAGGAGAAGTCAAGGTACATTCGCGGGAATCCCTGGAATAATCTCGGGGAAGAGAAGGTGCGGCGCGTGTTTGATGAAAAAGAGCAAGAGTATGAAGAGCTTGTCTGTCTTCCTGGGGATTTGGCATCGGATCCTTTGACCAGCGCATTCATGGGCTCGCAGCGCGCCCTTACTCAGTTGCATCCAACCCACGCGAAAGCTATGATTCTCTGGGAAACGCATATCGAAAATGTAGAACCACTCTGCAAGATCTTGCACATCCCGTCTACCGCAAAAATGGGCACAATGATGTCGCAGCAGCCTGAAATGGGATCAAAAGCCAACGAGTGCCTGATGTTTTCCATAGATCACTTTGCCGTTTACTCCATGACCAACGAGATATGTGCCAATAAATTAGGCCATTCGCGCGCTACATTGATACAACCATATCACTTCAGAGCGCGGCAAGCTCTGGTCAACGCGGCTTTTCTCAAAACGAGTTCAATGGCGGTCTTACAAGCCCTTGTTCTGTTCCTTCTGTCTTGTCGGTACTATTACGATTCGCAAACATACTGGATCCTGACAGGCGTCGCAGTGCGCATAGGACAACATATGGGGCTTCACGGGGAAGGGAAGAAACTGGGCTTTCCACCATTTGATGTGCAGATGAGACAACAGCTGTTCTGCCAGGTTCTTCATCTTGATGCCAGAGCCAGCCAAATGGCAGGTACCACAATATTGGTTACGCCAAAAGCTTGGGATACTGGGCCACCCCTAAATATAAACGATGGTCCCCTCTAGTCTAATGGAAACACAACGATGTTGGTCGAGTACTTGTACTGCGAATAATCATGGGATATCACTAACCGCTCCTTCTCCTGCGGCTAATTTCCACGAAATTCTTGGTCCCGTGGCTGATAATATTGACGATCATTGCAGACCAGTTCAACCCTTATACCATGGACTGGGAGTTTTGGGATCAATTAATTCAGAGTCATCAGGAGCAGACTGATCAGTAGTAACAATGATAGATAACATGCCTACTGTTCTTTTATGACGGTTATATCCCAGTTATATAGTCTGTTCTGTTTCTCAACTGCCCACTCCCTAATAGTTTTCCCCGTAAGGTCTCTTGCATCGAGACTAGCGCCATGTTTCACAAGAAGATCAATGACATCTTCATGAGCATACATCCCAGATTTTTGGACATATAGACTTAGCGGAGTTCTCCCTAGGCAGTCTTGAGTATTCACATCTGCGTCCGCTCCATGCCTCAAGAGGATATCCACTACCTCCAAACTGCCTCTCTGCACTGCAAGATGCAGCTCAGTGTCTCCCATAGCAGTTTGAGATAATTTAGCCCCAGCTTGCAAAAGAATATCAACAAATAGCGCATCAAAACTTCGGCTTGCATGGTGCAAAGCAGTCAAGCCATCAGAGCTCCGGCAATTGACATCTGCTCCCTTTTCAATTAGAAAGCTCATGACGGATGTTGCACTATCGGTATGCGGCGCATGACACGTAACCAAAAGCAAGGGTGTCCATCCATCGTTGGTCGCCATGTTCTCTAGATGATTCGAATATCCCTGTCCCTGTGAAAGTGGCCAGAGCAGCTCGACCACTTCCATTCGTCCAGCCCTGCATGCCACATGAAATGGTAGAGCACCGTTATCATCCTGCATCAACGGGTTGGCACCATTTTCAAGCAACAATTGTATCGTCTCGAGGGGCGCCTCGTCCGCAGCGACATGGAGCAACAACCCTCCCGGGTGGTGGTATCCGCCCTTAAAATAGGGTTCAGATGCCAATCGCTCGTTCACCACGCCTCCTTTTTATAAGAAGAAGCGGACGATTTGCGGATCGCCATTGTAAACTGCCAGCATAAAAGCAGTAATCCCAAAGTAACCAACGGCCTGTATATCTGCGCCATAGTCCAGTAGCATCTGGATCATCTCCAACCCCTTAGCGCCCAATATGGCTTTGTGAAGGACTGTGAGGGGATGATACGAGTCCTTGATATAATTTGGATCGGCTCCTCGCGCGAGAAGAAGCCGAATGACTTGGATCTGGGCATCCCAAAGAACCTCCTCTGGACGCAGCACCATCTCATGTTCATCCCATCGACAGTAAGCAGCAGCCTGTGCTAGGCTTTTGTTGAGGATCTGTTGAGGAATCTGGCCGGGATAGTGCTGCAGAAGAATCTTGAGTGACCTTGCATGACAATTGGCAGCTGCGTCAGCAATTGCCTGCTCCCATTCCCGGGTAGTGATCTTGTCGGGTGGCAGTTGTTCGATGAGCAATTGGAGCACATCTGCCCCATCCCAATAAGCAGCCGTCACAAAGGCAGTGCGCCTTTCTTCTAAGCGATAACCATCGCTTATCCACGAGTCTGTAATATCTAGCCGGGTGGGGTCCGCATTGGCGTCGAGAAGGATGTGTGCAATTTCGACTCTGTTGTGTTCTGCTGCAAGATGCAGTGGTGTTTTGCACTTGACAGTATATGGGTCAACACCCTTTTCTTCCACACTGAATCCTCGACCGATTAAACGCCACACCACTTCCGGATGTCCACCTTGGATCGCTTTCTGTAGCGGAGTTTCCCATTCAAATTGTAAGTCCTGCGCATCCGGCTCATCAAGAAGCTGGTTTAGCGCTTCCCAGTCACCATTCTTCGCATGATGCAAAATAGTTTCGGTTAGCTTCTGTCGCTGCTTCAAGGGAGATAATGTCGTATGAGAAGCCATGTGATGACTCGTGCAGTGTTTAGTAAAGGTTATTAAAAAATCAAACAAAACCTGTCAAATTTATTCAGTCGGGGAGAGGATTCTACTGTCGTTTTGCCGAGCGCAATTCTCAATCCTGACAGGGATACATTAGCTGACTTTAGTGCGCTGCCCGACATGGCTGGACGCGGCGTAGTTTACAGGAATTAGGGATACAGCTTGTACTCTGGTTGGGTCAAAGATGAACGGGAACCACACTAGAAACCATGGAACCAGTTCAACTAGTAGGTCATGATGGATCTCTCAACCAGAATACTATGTCAACTACAGCGGGTGGAGTAGTTATATACTTAGTTTTAAGACCGATCTAGGATAAATTTGGGTGGGCTAGAACCAAAACGGTGGGAATCACTACTAAGTAATTACTAAGGTTGGGGTCCAGATTGCCATGCTGCGCCGACAATCCGGCCCTCTCGAAATTCTCCATATGATCAATGAACCCTCATCAGTCAGGTCTCATAAGCCATCTCAAGGACTCGCGCATCAGCATTCTCTCATGGCTGTGGTAGTCCCAGACCTGCCTGCGCCTGTAGTGCCCGGTGTGGTACCAGCAGTGGTCCCAGTCTATGACAAGGAGCCAGAAGTGCCAAAGATCAACGCCGCCGAATATGTGGACCGGTCGCGCTTCCACCAGCGTCTCACACTGCCCGCGACAGACAGCCATGGCGAACTGACAGTGTCATACGCTGTTGGCGGTTGTCAGGATGCTTCTGCGCCCACGGTGCTCTTCATCGGCGGCTTGTTCGGCGGGAGGTACATGACCGTGATGAGCGACTATATCTGCGAGAAGATGGGCATCAGAATCGTGGCTACGGACAGGTAAATCACGGTTGGTGCTCTGCAATGTCTGAAACACTGGCTTAAAGGGCGCAAACAGGCCTGGCATGGGACAGTCAACACCGGTGCCTGTCAATCAGAGGATGCCCGTCTGGCTCGAGACGGTGCCGGTGCTGCTCGAGGCCATCGGCGCAACTCAGGTCGCGTTGGCTTCGCATAGCTGCGGCGTCATCTACGCGCTCAACACGCTCTACACCATGCCTCATATCCTCCGCCCAGAGAGCCGGGCTCTGTATCTCTTCGCCCCGTACGTGCCGCCGGCCCACTCAGGCGTCCAGATGCTGAGCGCCGCGTCAATGATCCCATCTTCCGTGATCGGCCATTTCGACTCCGTCATCAGCTTCGTTAATAACCGTGTGGCGGAGCCGGTTGGCTTCTCCAGCACGATCCTGACAAACATCTCGAAGAAGGCGACAAGCCTGTTCAGCGACAAGGAGGAGCGGCAGCGCCAGAAAGACCAAGAAGAAAGCAATCAAGGCAACCTCAACGGCCGGCTCAGGAAATACACCGGGTGCAATGATGCGAAAGAGCTGATGGCCCTCAGTAACGAGATCTTTCACCGAGTCTTTGAGGAGGACACGAGCGGCGGCAACGATGAGTGCCTTGTCTGCCTCCGCAAGCCGGGAGCGGGCCCTTGGGGAGTTTGCGACAGCTACGAAGGCTTCCCGGAGAAGCTGGACGAGAGACTGAGAGAGGAGTTCTGGAAAGATGACGACCAAAGCATCAAGGTTACGGTCAAGGCTTTCTGGGCGGAGAAGGACTCTCTGGTAGGCAAAGGAGGAGAGAAATACTTCAACGCCTGCTTTGAGCCTTTTGCAGAAACCAAGGATGCGGCGTGTCTGGTGTATCGCCAGAAGCCATGGTCTCACACCGACCACGACTCCATCACGTACCCTCACATGCTGGCGCTGCCGGCAGCGCTAGAGGAGATACTGGGGACAAACTCAGGAGAGTTGAAATGAGCAGAATAATACTAGTAACTTGGCTGAGATGCATGGCAATTGCAATGATCTACAGTGCTTGGTGGCTTTCCAATATTAGCTTCTTATCATCATTGCTAAGCGCTAGCGAAGTGATATACTGGAGGCAGAACACAACAGAGGTTGGGGGTTTTGAGGACATAAAACAAAAAAAAATAACTTAGGCTTTTACTCAGATAACAGATTACGCTCAGCTCAGTCTGTAACAGTCTCAAGGCAATTTATTCAACTAGCTAAGCCACTCTATGAGTGCATTAAATTTTGAAGAAAAAGAAAAAGATCATATAAAACTTAAGGAGGATGAGGTGTTTTTAATGTTCACATTTGTGACTAGGGTTAGGGTTTAGGGTTTAGGGTTTAGGTTAGGGTTAGGGTTAGGTTAGGGTTAGGGTTAGGGTTTAGGGTTAGGTTAGGGTTAGGTTAGGGTTAGGGTTAGGGTTTAGGGTTTAGGGTTAGGGTTAGGGTTAGGG
>JAPVCG010000053.1:0-71519 GCA_029606305.1 Paecilomyces fulvus
CCCCCCCCCCCCCCCCCCCCCCCCCCCCCCCCCCCCCCCCCCCCCCCCCCCCCCCCCCCCCCCCCCCCCCCCCCCCCCCCCCCCCCCCCCCCCCCCAATACATCAATCCCACTTCATCACCCATCTTAAATTCTGTCGCCGGGTGCAAGAGAATAAAGCGATCCGTCCCCCGATCTTCAAACCAGGAGTTGTCCAGCAACCCCTCGCACCGAGTCAGAGAGTGAAGAAAATAGAAGAAAACGGGAGCCTCTGCATGCGAATAGGCACGTTTGAGAAATTGCACCAGATCAGGATTCAGACGGTCAGCGACCTCCACTGGAGGCGAGTAACGTTCCCACCATGTCTGAGAGGGACAGGATTCAAGACTCCGGCCAGTACCCACCCATCCTATTCGGAATATTCTGTTGTGGAGATTGGCGCAGAGTTCATAGTTGAGTTGTATTGCTTCGACTTGGGGATGCTGTCTTGCTGGGAACGATGACATTGCGTGGGATAAGAGATCTACATTCAGTTAAGCTGCCGAGGTTGAGCGCCCGATAAGAAGACAACAAAGCAACAGCTTGCTAACGTCCATCTAGCTAGCTTGTTATCCATCAATCCACGCCATCATGTCGTTCCCTTTCAAGATAATCGAACACGTTATTCCAGGTCAGCATATTCGAGAATATCCCCAAAGCATCAAGGGACGCCAAGAGACAGCTCTACAGCTCTCCATCAAACAATATGTGCCTATCGAGAGGCCAGACCCCGTTCCTGAGAATGCAGTCACTATAATCGGAGTCCCTGGAAACGGTTCTCCAAAGGAAACCTACGAGCCACTCTGGGAGGACCTTCACAATCAGCTGAAGAAACAATCTGTGCCATTACGAGGGATATGGGTAGCAGATCCATCGAACCAAGGCTCAAGCGGGGTTCTGAACGAAGATGTCCAAGGAGATCAGAGTATGTCTTGATGTTACACTTATATAACCAGCTGGATGGTCTGGATCGATGCTAAATGTGTCTAGCCAACTGGTATGACCATTCGCGCGATCTTCTACACATGGTCAACCACTTTCGGGATGAATTTTCTCGCCCTATTATCGGTGTCGCGCACAGCATGGGCTGTGCTCAACTGTGAGTCAATCCTTTCAGCCCCCCCCTCATGATTTACACGACCGCAGTTGTGTTGACTAGATACGGTACAGGGTTAATCTGTCCATTATTCACCCCCGCTTGTTATCAACCCTGATCCTCTTCGAGCCCGTCATCCTCGAAGTAGCCTTTGGTGGTCCCAACCCCGCCGTGATGGCCAGCCGACGAAGAGACTTCTGGGAATCACCCGAAAAGGCTGCAGAGTCTCTCAACAAGGGTCTTCGCAAGTGGGATCCCCGCGCTCGAGACCGCTATCTGCGCTTTGGACTTCGCGCAGTGCCCACGCCTCTCTACGATCCCGCCAAGGACCCCAAAGTCCCTCAGACGGGTGTGACTCTGACTACGACAAAACACCAGGAAGCCTGGAACTTTTCGATCCCTAACCTGGGACCAGAGTCGCTTGACAGACTCTTACTTCCAGACTGGGACCCAGAGCAGGAGCGTCCGTATCTCTTTTCTCGCCCGGAGTGCTGGTCTGCAATGCGGAACCTGCCCTTTGTCCGACCAAGCGTCCTCTGGGTTTTTGGTGGTCGCAGTTTCCTCTCTCTGACAGATGCACAGGATTCTAAAATGCGCGTGACGGGAACAGGTATCGGAGGAAGCGGTGGAGCAGCAAAGGGAATGGTTGAAAAGGCCGTCCTGCCGGATGGTAATCATACTCTTGTGTTTGAGAAGCCAGATTGGTGTGCTTCTGTCACTGCTGATTGGATCCAGAGGTGGTGTAAAGGCTGGTTAGAAGATGAGAAGTTCTGGAGGGAATATAAGAGTAAGAACTCTGACGCGGAAGGATTGAGGCTATCGAAGGAAGCATTCCAAATTGCCCAGCTGCCTGTTGGGACCAAGAGGACGGAAAAGCCAAAGGAAAAGCTATGATATGGGGGCTCAGGAGAGGTCTTAGGAATAATGAATTTTGAACACATGTACAGCTTTCCAAAGTGAATTGATTTTTGATTGAGAATTTAGACATGGAAATCGGCTGGTTTCTACTTGTCTGCACTTTTATATTCTATTGCCTGCTGCAACGTAAGAAATCTAAGGATAGGGCAGAGCTTGTGCTTGATATCGCCGACCCCTAGGTCTTGATCCAGCGTGTGCAAAAATTGTTGGAATCTTGGCACCTTTTCGAATGAAAAGCAGCGGCTTACCGTTTGGAATAACAAAACTTTTAATATACATTATGCGACCACCATTAGATTAGAGAAAGAATAATCGATATTATTGTTTATTTATACTATATGGAATCTTTTCCTCTTATTAATTAATGAACAACATGAAGTTTTAGAAATAGCTGAATTGCCCAAATACTCACACATTTACTATCAGGATAAAGAATTTATAGATTTTACTAAATAAAATATAGAAATACATATATATTGATATCTATATTTTTACATACTACTGGGAATTTACTTGTAATCCAATGGTGGTGGCGTAATACCTATTAAAAGTTTTGTCATTCCAAACAGTAAGCCACTGTTTTTCATTCAAAAAGGTGCTAAGATAAATTCCAACAATTTTTGCACACGCTAAATCCCTCTCCTTTAAAAAGCGGCTGCTCCCCCCGCGGAAGCGGCACTTTTCTTGCAACTCAAAAATCTTCAACCGGATCATCTCTGACAACCAATACATCTGATCCCGGTTTAACCACGAAAACTGGTTCCGAATGGATTAGGTGTTCTAATCAGGATGACAGATTAGATCTATCCCCCTTTGGTTTGAGCGCTGTCTCAGTTGTCTGCTCCACGGACGTGTCTCCAGAATAGGCCGGATACAATATTCTGCCTTATTTCCCCTAATTATTTGAATCTTGCTGGAACTTCCCACAACCTATTTTGTGTGCACCCAATGTGCCCGTAACCCCGCCCGCAATGTTCCAACCGGGTGAGATGTGGCCTCTTTGGGGCTTCGGTTATACTAGAAACTACCACCAAATATGTATCCATGACCCGCAGTTTAATATAGTCGCATCGTGTATTCTTTACACACTCAGTCAATTTTGGAACTTTTCACTATTATTTAGCTTGAATGTGGCGGATAGTGGGTGAGGCTGCTGAACCAGAACGGGCTGAAGCTCTTCTTAACCTTCTAGGTACCCACTTTCGAGGATCTCGCGCGCCGTGAGGCGAGTATTTGGATCCGGGTTTAAAACTCCGACTAAGAACTGGATATCTTCACCTGAAACACCCTTCTCGACCATTTCATTTGCCCACATGTACGCTTCTTCTGGTCGTGGTGAAGGCAAAAGTTGAGCGCAGTGCTCATCCTCAGCATAAAATGGCACAGAGGCTAGGTCAAAGTCGATTGCTAGCTTATCACGGATGGCCTTTTCCTTTTCTCCCAGGGTTCCAGTGGAGATTGAATCATACATTCCCGGCGACTTGAAATCAACTTGAGCTTGCAGCAATTGGGTCAACTATGGATCACAAGAGTCAGTAGTTAAAACATATACAAGGTATCTGCTACTTGGAAGCGAAGAACTGACAATTATTCCCCAGGACCAGATGTCTGTGCTCTCAGTCCAAGCTTTTCCGAAGTAAACCTCAGGGCTCCGATACGTGATAGAGGTGATTTCTCTAGTAGATGGTCTGCTGACTGTGGAATGCATCAGAAGTGCTGACAAGAATGGCCAAAGAGTTCACTTACTAGCTCCACAATCTGCAAGTCTGACGATAAGATCACGGACATTCTCATTCGGTTTAGAGTGATCAAATCCGCCCAGTGCAATATTCTCCATCTTTAAATCTAAAGGCATACCATATTTAGCTTCAACACCAATTTCTTTCCAGCCCCTTTTATTGCTTCATTCTTACCAGTATGAACCAGGCCTTTCATATGCACTGTAAGGATGCCCAGAAGAACGCCCTTCATGATCCATTTGATCTCCTTTGTTGTGAACGGCCTCACATTTCGAGCTTCCCAGAGTGAGTCTGTGAATGCCTCAAGAACCATCATTGGCCCACCAGGCTCTGAATCGGGGATATAGTCAACGAGTTTTCGAATCATTGGATCTTTTGCAAAAAGCCTTTGCATCTCCAACTCGTGTTTGAAGGCAGATAGTGCATTGGACAATGACCTGTCATTAGCATCGTCTTCAGGAGGTCGTTTGACGACATATTGGATATCAGTGTTCGAATCATCTACCGCGAGCCATACATTGGGACTTTTGTCATGAATTCGCGTTCCAAGAGGATGAACAAGCCGGTACCGTCTTCCTCCTTCCCCCTGGCAGGTCAACCCAGAGGTTACCATGCTAGAAAGTGATGCAGAGGGGAATTTGAAGGGCAATCTGAGTGTATATACTTGACGAGGTCGTGGAAAACGTGAAAGCAGAGTTCGAAAGGGAAAATATGTGAAATGTGGATATGGTGGTTGCATGTTGACGTGTGTTGAACAGTTCACTCGTTTGTAGGTGTGACCTGGGCGCATAAAATCCTTCCCCCATGGCGCTTCGGCACAGGCCACATTTTACTCGAGCGATAAAAATAACAATCAATAACTACACCACTGTTATGACAAAAGTTTGAACCTTTCTCAGAATGCCAAGATTTAGAAGAGGATAAATATCTGGATAATCTCTTGTAACAGATGTTATCACCCAATTATTGCAAGCATTAAGCTATATATTGTGGCCCACTGAATATGAGGTGCATTTAAAAGTCTCGGCCTTGATGTGTCTTACCAAGATGATGGGCTATTTCCTCACATGCCCAGGCTACCTTTGTCACAGCTCGCGCCTCAAGTGTTGATGTTCAAGCTCTGTTATCCAATACCTCACCATCTACCTCATCCAAGCCTCACCTCTCACACCCAATTACTTTAGCCAAGCATTAACTGTGCATAACAAGGTGGCGCTTAGCAAGATATGAGAATATTATGATGTAGATAATGTACTACGGCACTAAAGTGCCTCTTCAGGTGTATGAGACACCCGAACCTGCCGGAGTGCAACAACTGCACTGCACAGGAATAGAAAGACCAGATGAACACCATCATCCAAAGGCTATTGCATGTAAATTTCCATCTTTTTGCCCTGTCTGTAAGTGTATCTTGAAGTAGGCCTGTGACTAGGGGTTAAATATGGGTTCAAACTCCCCCCTAGATCTAGTTAGTCTTCAAGCAAAGCAAAGTAAGCAAGACTGAATAGCTAGTAACTCATCTAGCACTTCAGATAGTCAATACAACTAGTTGCTATGCTTTCGTGCCCTATGATTCGACACACACTTACGACTGGTTACATCCGAAGGACTAGTGAAAATATACAAGAATCACCTGGATAAACACAAGGGGACCACAAGAGATTATCGACGCATAATGCAGTAGAAGAGTAGTTTGAAATTAAAGTATCCTCTGGAGTCTGTGGGCCGGTTCATGATGCATCGATGGTAACTGGGATGCCTGGTATGCGCTTTACTACGCTAAACCAACATACAAAAGCAAAAAATAAAAAATATACGCTTCTATTCTAATATTATACTAAGATTCACTTCAAATCGCTATCAGTATCCGGTTTCCGTACCCAAAATTATTGTCTCATCGATGAGAAAGAAGATAACATGGGTATTCTGGCCAAAACACTGTTAACAAGAATGCCCCTCTTAGATGAGAGGACATGTGGACAGAAGAAAATTTGAGCAATAATTATGACATGTACATGATCTGAAACACGATTCAAATCAAACTGCACTGCATCCCGCAGACCATCTACATTGGAATTTACAGAAGGACCATGCTGGCACCGGCGACCATTGCGGTCGCGATGTATACGCCGAGCTGGATCATGCCAAAGCCCAAGCTGGCGGGAGCAACCATGTGAGCAGCAGCACCCGTGGAGGAAGATGAAGAGGCGCTACCACTGCTGCTGCTGCTCTTGCCAGTGGCGGTAGGGGCGGAGGTGACAGTACCAGTACCAGCAGTGCCGGCCTGCTTCATCAGGTTCTGACAGGAGCCCGTAGCCTTGACCGGGGACTTGGTAGAGGCAGCACCGCCAAAGTCACAAGCAGAAGCACCACTGCCCTTTGCCTTCTGCTCCTGGTAGTAGCGGTCCATCACGAAGGAGAGCTGCTCATTGGCCTCGCACATGCTGTACGCGCCGTAGTCGCCAGTGGTAGCATTGGCGGTGATCCCGTCACAAACGCCCTCATACCCGCAGACGACACCAAAAAGCTTGCCAAGCTGCTCGCTGCCAACATTGTCCTTGACCACGCAGGTCAGAGAATCAATCATGCACTGACAGAGCTCGGGGTTAGGAGAGGGAGGCAGAGGGCTCTCCTTAGCCTGCCAGTTGCTTCCGATGGTCGGGCAAGAACGAAGGGCAGTGTTGGTGGGATTGTACTCGGACTTCTTCACACCAGTCGGGGTGGCCTTGGCGATTTCGCTTGAGTAGTACGAATAGTCTGGGAGCTTGCTGACAGAGTCGCCGTTGACCTTGACGAGACCATAGTCGTTGGCTTCCTGGAAGTACATGTAGACGATACCACCGGACCACACGTCGTTCATCTGATCACCGTATAGGGCTTGGACCTCGGTGAACTTACGCGGCTGGACAGCGTTGCAACCGTACTCAGCAAAGAAGACGGGGACAGAATAGGTGGAAAATTCCTTGGTGCGAACGTCGTATCCAGACTTAGTGAAGCTGGAGTCACCGCACCAGGAGTAGATATTGTAGCCCCAGAAATCAATAGCGTCGTCCGTAGTGCCACAGTCAAAGTAGTTGGCCATGTCTTCACGGATGCTGGAATCGTCGTTGGTCGCATAGCCGACACCCATGGGACGGTAGTTCTTTTGCTTGATGTATGACTTCATGTCACGCACAGTAGCCTTGACGAAAGCACTGGCATCAGTGTTGCTGTTGTTGTTCGATACTTCGTTACCGGCAAAGAATCCAATGACATTGTTGTACTGAGCCATCGCATCGACGACGCTAGTGTAGCGCGTCCATAGCTCATCGTTCCAGGTGGGAGAATCACGGTTAATCGATTCGGATGGAGCAGACAGATCGGCAATGACGTAGATACCAGCATCACTCAGTAACTGCATGCACTCCTTGTGGTCTGCTTTCGGGTCAATGGCATAAACACGGATGGTGTTGGTCCTGATATCCTGGAAGATGGGGATATCACGCTTGCAGCCAGCGACATCCGCCAGCGGGTCCTGGTAGTCGTTGCTGCCAGAGCCACCGCTGTAATCCTGCTGGTAGGCGACACCACGAATGTAGAACTGGGTGTCGTTGCTGCTATAGAAGAACTTGGAGCCCTGCATGGATTGTTAACATTCTGGACTGTACGGAAAACTGAACGGTTTTAACAACGGTTAATATTGTACCGTACCTTAATGATGATAGGGTCCACGTCCGCCAGCGCAGCACTGGCGAAAAGAGACGCACCCGCGAGTATGGACGAGAGCTTCATGGTGTACCACCGAGATCTACTGAATCGAAAGAGAAAACGAATGTAGCATAGGACTCCGTTCGGCCAAGTCACAGACACTCTGGACTACCTGAGCTGGAAGTATCCTCGTCTGATTCCTTGATAGCCAGCAGGGACGATAAGAGCGGTGCAATTGATGCGATAAAGCGAGTGAGGGAGGTCCTAAGAACAACGAAGGACGCGCAGAATATACTATAGATATGCTGAAAGAATGTAAGCATTCCCGTCGTCTAGGAAAAGAGGGAGACTGAAAGAATCCATCGTAGCAGGATGATGGAGGGATGGGGGTTTCTTTCAAGTCCCAAGACCTCCAAGGCTTCCCCTTCATTCAACAATATCATCCATACACATTCTCTGGATGCGGGGCTGCCCCGGAATTTCCAACCTATCCGGGACGAGCGATCGCTACCGGGTCGCTCCTTCCCCTTTTAGGCCACCTCTCACAGACCCACCTGCACCGTTTCTGGACTGTCGTTGCTCTTTTGGGATTTTCTTCTCCGCCCTCCTTGCACTGAATAATTCAAATATCTGCTCTGTTCTCCCGCTGATCGGCACACTGCCCCAATGCCTTCAGTGACAGGTCGACATCATCTCGATTTTGATCTGCTGGAGACGCGCAATGGTCCCGGCCCGCATCGCTTATCGTAACTTCGGTTGACCTCAGCGCGTGGTTGATGGTGGATTAAACGATTCAAATACTTATTCTGCTCGGTCCGTGCTGTGCAGAGTGCTATAAAAAGAAGATCTGCTGCCTCAGGCTGTCAGGCCTTTCAACTTGGTAGGCCAATCCAGCTAATTTGATTCCAGGGGACTGCGAACCTGACAGATTAGACATGAAATGACGCCTATTCAAGAACGCGAAATATTCTCCACAGTACCTCATCTGATCAGTACATTGAATATGGCGTAGTGAAAGGCATTAATGGAGTTGTTGTAGCGGACTACTATGAATCATCAGTTGCTAATATAGTCCCAGCGCTGGTTATGGTAGACCATCAGCGCATCTGGTTTTTATTGCTCCAATAGATATGATTGATGCCAGGCGTAATCGAATGATAAGAGAAGAACTTCAACGCATCTGAATTGCTATTTGCAGACCATTGATGAGTCCAGGATTCCATCCGGGAGTCGATAGAATTATTTTACCTATTACACTTGCGGAAAGGCCAAGGGTCAGGTCCGGTTGAACCGCACTTACAGTAGGACTTCAGACTCGAGGTATTACCGATGTTTGGAACATCCACACGTCCTGGCCGAGAGGTTTCAACTGTCTGATTTCCAGAAGGAGAATAGTCTTCGATATGAAGAGCACGCCCTGATGGTTGCGGAAGTCAAGAGTGAAGTTAGATTGAACCTCATTTCGGGACTTCTTGGGACCGGTGGTTCCCGACGTAATAATATTCGGAGATTCAGACCGTAGGGCATGGAAGGCAAGAGGCAAGACTGGTTGAGCCTCATTCTTGTCATAGGGCTACGAGCCCTACTAGGACTTTCCACGACTTGGTAAGAGCATCCCCAGCCTTGGAGCCTGTCTTACTAAGCTCTGGATCTGACAAGCCCACAAGGTCATCATCTCTTAGGCCTTGAAAGAATTAGAGTAGTCCGTAGTATACACACGCCGTACTCAAATAAAAAACAAAAAAAAAAAAAAAACGTCGAGCTTCCAAACTCAAGACCATCTGGTGTTGGCTTAGGCCTCGAGCTCACTTTAACCTCTGCGGTTCGTTCATACCCCGAGCATAGCATGAATAGCTTGATGATCTTCAGCCCCAGAACATTCTGGACGTTCCAGAATGAAGCTATCTAAGGGACTTACGACGTCGAAGCCATCGTCGACGACTAATACGCTCCGCAAGTTATCTAGTTAGTTGGTTAATTATTATTGATTACGGAGTAGTCCATTTTAAAACCAGGACCGTTCCTGTAAGCAAAGTTGGCAGCGGCACCATGGCTTCAGGTCTCTGTTCTGGACATGCCCCTTTTTCATGGCGGTTTCGGGGTCGCGTTCATTGGACAGAAGCCAGCGGGTCAGCGGGACGGCTAGCGACCTCGACTTGCCACTGTGTTGGGTTGGTTGTCAGGTAAAGCGGCGCTCCGAATGGTCCTGAGTGAATGAGTTTCAGCTGCTTGGGGGATTATGCAAACCATGGGTCAAGAGCGTCGTCAGTTTCCTACACACACACACACACACACACACACACACACAAGGTCCTATAACCTCGACTGCTGCAGTGATTATGCGGAGATCAGTCAATGCATGAGGCGATGTGCAGTTCATCTTCGCAGGGAACCATTGAGAGGTTTGGAGGAGGGCATGTGGTGATGACATCGAGGGACTGCTATCATTAGAACACATGTCCCAACTGGCGGGCTTGGCACAAATAACGGTCCTGGGCGACTACTGGAGAGATCAGATTGGGAGGCAAACCAGGAAATGAGACATGATTCCCAGTTCTGAGCAAGTCAGGAGAGAAATCGCAGAGGATTATTCTTTCCCAGCCATCAGTGCATTAGTTAGAGGGAGTCTAACTCCGTAGAGAGCTTGTTCGACGATAAGGTGGATCGTCCACGTCGCGGGTGGCTGTCACCCGAAATAACAACGTTCCAGCTCTGTCGAGTCCTCCCTTACTCGGGTCAAGCCTGGAAACCGTGGCAACTTTTTTTCGTACCTCGAAGTTCAAAACGACCAGGACGGGCCCTCTCTGACAAGGAAAGAAATGAAAGTTGAGTCCGTCGGTGGATCCTTGTCGCAGACAGCCAGATAGGGGAAGATTGGCGTGGGTTCATGTCTGAGACCGTCGTCCGGGATGGCGGCCGGATCATGGATGTGAATGAAAGCCTGCCCACCGCGTAATTCAGTAATACAATGCGGTACGGACGACGACCCTTAGCCCTAGTCTTGGCGTGTATTCGAACGATGTAATTAATCTGACGAAGCAATTTCTGGAACCCTCTCAGATTCATGTTCTAGCGTGTAATTCTTCGGCTCTCCGCGGAAGCAGCAAGCAAGCCTGTAGACGAGTTGGTCATGAGCATGCTCATAATTTGTGAGATTGAAGACGGTGATCCGCATTAATATTGCTGAAGGTAGATGCATCCAGATGGCGACAAGTGTCGACGGAGAGCAAATACACTTGCAGATGATCTATTAGTACTTCGTAGAATGGTGGATACCTCCACTGCTAGAGCTGGTGGACAAGAGAAAGCGGCATCCACCGGAGACCATGGACGACAGCCGATGATATTTTGGCTGTAGCATCTTCCACCCACTTACGATGATGGACGAGTATCATTTCCTGTCTATCTTCCTCACACCATGCTTTGTCTATGCTGGCTGCATGTAGAGTACTCTAGGGCATGCATCTGGGAATACACAATGGGCGGGAGATAAAGCAGATAGTGCACCTCACCAGGACCTACGGAGCGATCATTACGTAGAAATCAGTTCTGGAATACAGCAACTAACCTCTGCCGCTAGGAGATGGAGTGATGCTTGTTCTATCGCCCTCGGTCTCCATTGCAACCAGAGCCGGTCGACAGCAATGTGATCCCGTCATACCGGTCGGTAACGATTTGTAAGATTACTGTTCCATACAGAATAGAACAGGGTCCACTGGGAGTTTCTTGTCGCGATCCCTTGGCGGTCAGGTGGTGGGCCCCGGTTTCAGGGGCGGTCTGCAGTGGCCTTCTCGGGCCAGGGAATTCAGACCCATAGCGCGACACCATTGGCGAGCCTCGTAGCTGCCCCTATTCCACTTTTTATCTCACGGAATGACTAGTATCTGATAGATACCAAAGTTACGGGCCCTGACCGTACCAGGGACATACCAACGATTCTCGCGGTGAAAGGCTGTTGCTATGTACCTTGCAAAATATCAGATGGATGTTGTTTTTCATATTCTGTTAATCTGTTGAGTCCGTGGGATCGACTCCTTCGAGTTTGGATGCCGGCGGAAAGGGCGTCTGGAAGAAGAGGGGGGGGGACGATCTGGGACGACCGCTCTCTAATGGTAACCAGAACGATACACCACTCTAATAACGCGTAACGATACCGTTCTGGAACCGGTCCAGCCACTACGTGTGCTCTTTCGTAGATACAGCGCCCAAAATAACCACAGTCCCGTAAACCTGCCAATGCCAACAATTTCCCTACTCCACCGGCAATCAATCCCTTTCTCTTCTTCCATCTCCAACAAGGCGATCGTTCTTCCATCTTCTCTTTCTTTTTCTTTGGATGATTCCTACACTCTTTTCCTTCCAAACAATCTTACTGTCGCCGTCGACCGTACTCCTTTCCTTCTTTCTCCCATTCATTTGAGGAAAGTAGGACTGTTGGAGTGGGTCGTCTGCGTACGGCTCGACCCTAATACTCGCGACCGGAGCCGGTGCTTGGATAGTTTGGCTCAGCAACCACTGTTTATCACCCCCTTCGCTCGTTTCACAACAACCTAGGAGTTCAACGCGGCTGTCAGCATCTGCGTTGTACACCAACTCTTCGCAACCGTCAACGAGGTCTTAGTTTCGAGACAGAACCCTTGCCGCTCTTGAAGAGCCTGCGAGCTGCGTTCTTTTCGTTGCGTCCCGGGAAAACTTTCGCTTAGGGGCGATCTATCATCCTTTACATTCGCTACCATCGCCGGTCTATGGCAATTCAATATCGATCGAGTCTGTTCTTTTTTTCTTCTCCGCTATACGCTCGAGGCCTACACCTTTTTGACAGTATCATCGAGTTGAATGAGCAGATCTTGACGTGAGTGATCATTCAACCACGGAACGTGTCCCAGAGATCCAAGTCATCTCTGGAACCAACCCCGCGTAGCACTCCAGTTCTCATTGTTTTGCAGCTAGTTGCGTATTGAACGTTAGTCGCAACTTCTCGCCATGTCGGGCTATCAGGGCCATTACGACGATGGCTATGGTCACAATGGCCACGAGGGCCACGGCGATTCCTACTATCAGGATGAGCACAGTCAAGCATACTACGACCAGAATGACTACTCCCAGCACGGTGAAGCGTACTATGACCGATCGTGAGTGTACATCCAAGGCGACGTGATCTCTGCATCTGTAAATTCCACTAACAGCTGAACTAGCGGCTACGATGGCAACCATGGTGAATACTATGAGGGAGGCCAGCAAGGTTACCAGGACGAATACTACAACGACCAATACTACGACCAGGGTAACAATGGCCAAGGGGGCCAGGGCCGACGTCGTGGCCAGGATTCCGAGGATGATTCGGAGACCTTCAGCGACTTCACCATGAGATCGGAGACGGCTCGCGCCGCTGACATGGACTACTATGGTCGGGGTGATGAGCGCTACAACAGCTACAATGAGAGCCAGATGGGCGGACGAGGATACCGGCCACCCTCCTCCCAGATATCTTATGGTGGAAACCGATCATCTGGTGCATCCACGCCTGTCTACGGCATGGACTACAACAATACTCTTCCGCCAGGTCAACGTTCCCGGGAACCGTATCCTGCCTGGACGTCTGATGCCCAGATCCCCCTTTCGAAGGAGGAGATCGAGGATATTTTCATTGATCTCGTCAATAAGTTCGGTTTCCAGCGGGATAGCATGCGCAACATGTACGACCATCTGATGACTCTTCTCGACTCTCGCGCTTCCCGTATGACTCCAAACCAAGCCCTGCTGTCTCTGCACGCGGACTATATTGGTGGAGACAATGCTAACTACCGTCGTTGGTACTTTGCGGCTCACCTCGACCTCGATGACGCCGTGGGTTTTGCGAACATGAAACTGGGAAAAGCAAACCGTAAGACCCGCAAGGCTCGGAAAGCAGCAAAGAAGAAGGCACAGGAGAACCCCGAAAATGAGCAAGAGACTCTGGAAGCCCTCGAAGGTGATAACAGCTTGGAAGCTGCCGAGTATAGGTGGAAGACGCGCATGAACCGCATGTCTCAGCATGACCGTGCGCGACAGCTGGCTTTGTATCTCCTTTGCTGGGGTGAAGCTAACCAGGTCCGCTACATGCCTGAATTGCTCTGCTTCATCTTTAAGTGCGCGGACGACTACTACAACTCTCCTGAGTGCCAGAACCGCGTCGAGCCGGTTGAGGAATTGACCTATCTGAATGAAGTCGTCACTCCGCTCTACCAATACTGTAGAGATCAGGGTTACGAGATCATGGATGGCAAGTATGTCCGACGTGAGCGAGACCACCATCAGATTATTGGTTATGATGACATGAACCAGCTGTTCTGGTATCCCGAGGGTATTGAGCGCATCGTCCTGGAGGACAAGACCCGCTTGGTCGATATACCTCCGGCGGAACGATGGCACAAGCTCAAAGAGGTCAATTGGAACAAGGTGTTCTTCAAGACCTACAAGGAAACCAGATCTTGGTTCCATATGATCACCAACTTCAACCGTATCTGGGTTATCCATCTTGGCGCTTTCTGGTTTTTCACTGCGTACAACTCTCCAACGCTCTACACGAAGAACTATCAGCAGCAGGTCAACAACAAGCCACCGGCATCTTACTACTGGTCTGCCGTGGGTCTCGGTGGTGCTTTGGTCTGCTTGATCCAGATTCTTGCGACCCTTGCTGAATGGCTTTACGTTCCTCGTAGATGGGCCGGTGCGCAGCATCTGAGCAAGCGTCTTATGTTCCTCATCGGGATGTTTGTTATCAACTTCGGTGAAAGTGTCTACGTCTTTGGTATCTCCAAGAATGGCAAGGATAAGATTGCTCTCACCCTGGGTATCGTGCAATTCTTCATCGCTCTGGCGACGTTTTTCTTCTTTTCGGTTATGCCTCTTGGTGCGCTTTTCGGCAGTTACATGAAGAAGAACAGCCGCCAGTACGTCGCCAGTCAGACCTTTACAGCAAGCTGGCCTCGTCTTTATGGTAACGACATGTGGATGTCATACGGTCTCTGGGCCTGCGTTTTCGCCGCCAAGCTGGTGGAATCGTATTTCTTCCTGACTCTGTCTCTCAAGGACCCTATTCGCATCCTGTCTCCGATGAAGATTCGTCGCTGTGCGGGTGACCAGATCATCCCTAATGTCCTCTGCAAGCACCAGCCGCAGATTCTTCTAGGTCTCATGTTCTTCATGGACTTGACGCTGTTCTTCCTGGATAGTTATCTCTGGTACATTATCCTGAACACGGTCTTCTCGGTCGCTCGCTCATTCTACCTTGGTGTTTCTATTTGGACTCCATGGAGAAATATTTTCTCTCGGTTGCCGAAGCGTATCTACTCCAAGGTCCTCGCCACCACAGACATGGAGATCAAGTACAAGCCGAAGGTGCTCATCTCACAGGTGTGGAACGCAATCGTGATCTCCATGTACCGTGAACATCTTTTGGCCATCGACCACGTTCAGAAGCTTCTGTATCACCAGGTGCCTTCCGAGCAGGAGGGAAAGCGGACACTGCGTGCACCGACCTTCTTCGTGTCTCAGGAGGATCACTCCTTCGAGACGGAATTCTTCCCCGCGCAGAGTGAAGCCGAGCGTCGTATTTCCTTCTTTGCCCAGTCGCTATCCACCCCTATCCCGGAGCCGCTTCCCGTGGACAACATGCCTACTTTTACTGTTTTGATTCCTCACTACAGTGAAAAGATACTTCTGTCGCTCCGTGAGATTATTCGTGAGGATGAACCTTACTCTCGTGTCACGTTGCTTGAGTATTTGAAGCAGCTTCATCCTCATGAATGGGATTGCTTTGTTAAGGACACCAAAATTCTCGCAGATGAGACGTCTCAGTTCAATGGCGACTACGAAAAGAATGAAAAGGATGCTGCTAAGAGCAAGATCGATGATCTGCCTTTCTACTGCATCGGTTTCAAGAGTGCTGCTCCTGAATACACCCTCCGCACACGTATCTGGTCCTCCCTGCGCTCCCAGACCCTGTACCGTACTATCTCTGGTTTCATGAACTACAGCCGTGCGATCAAGCTCCTCTACCGTGTCGAGAACCCCGAGGTCGTCCAGATGTTCGGCGGAAACTCCGACAAGTTGGAGCGGGAACTCGAGAGAATGGCTCGTCGCAAGTTTAAGATCTGTGTCTCCATGCAGCGTTATGCAAAGTTCAACAAGGAGGAACGTGAGAACACCGAGTTTCTTCTTCGCGCGTATCCTGATCTGCAGATTGCCTACCTGGACGAGGAGCCTCCTGTGAACGAAGGAGATGAACCCAGACTTTATTCTGCTCTGATTGATGGCCACTCTGAGCTCCTTGAAAGCGGAATGAGAAAGCCCAAGTTCCGGATTCAGCTGTCTGGAAACCCAATCCTTGGAGACGGCAAGTCTGACAACCAGAACCACTCGATCATCTTCTACCGTGGCGAGTATATCCAGCTCGTCGACGCTAACCAGGACAACTATCTTGAAGAGTGCTTGAAAATCCGTAGTGTTCTGGCCGAGTTCGAGGAGATGAGTACCGACAACGTGTCTCCTTACACTCCTGGCCTTACGACTAGCAAGTTCGATCCTGTCGCCATTCTTGGTGCTCGTGAGTACATCTTCTCGGAGAACATCGGTATTCTTGGTGATGTTGCCGCCGGAAAGGAACAGACTTTCGGTACTCTCTTTGCCCGTACACTGGCCCAGATTGGTGGAAAGCTTCACTACGGTCACCCTGATTTCCTGAACGGTATCTTCATGACGACTCGTGGTGGTGTTTCAAAGGCTCAGAAGGGACTTCACCTGAACGAGGATATCTACGCCGGTATGAACGCTATGCTTCGTGGAGGACGCATCAAGCACTGTGAATACTACCAGTGTGGTAAGGGACGTGATCTTGGATTTGGCTCCATTCTTAACTTCACAACCAAGATCGGAACTGGTATGGGTGAGCAGATGCTTTCCCGTGAGTACTATTACCTTGGCACTCAGTTGCCTCTCGATCGATTCCTGTCTTTCTACTACGCCCATCCTGGTTTCCACGTTAACAATCTGTTCATCATGTTGTCGGTGCAAATGTTCATGATCGTGTTGATCAACCTCGGAGCCTTGAAGCATGAGACCATTCTCTGTCGCTATAACTCCAATGTTCCGGTCACCGACCCCTTGCTGCCCACTGGATGCGCTAACCTCACTCCGATTCTTAACTGGGTCAACCGCTGTATCGTCTCCATCTTCATTGTGTTCTTCATTTCGTTCGTTCCGCTGGCAGTTCAGGAGTTGACGGAAAGAGGACTTTGGCGCATGGCCACCCGTCTTGCCAAGCACTTTGGCTCGTTCTCCTTCATGTTCGAGGTGTTCGTGTGCCAGATCTACGCCAACGCTGTGCATCAGGATCTTGCCTTCGGTGGTGCCCGATATATCGGTACTGGTCGTGGTTTTGCCACTGCTCGTATTCCTTTCGGTGTCCTGTACTCCCGTTTCGCCAGTCCTTCCATCTACGTTGGCGCTCGCTCCTTGTTGATGCTTTTCTTCGCTACGACAACTGTGTGGACGCCTGCTCTCATCTGGTTCTGGGTCTCTTTGCTGGCTCTTTGCATCTCGCCCTTCCTGTTCAACCCGCACCAGTTCTCCTGGAATGACTTCTTCATCGACTACCGTGATTACCTCAGATGGCTTTCGCGTGGTAACTCGCGCTCGCACGCGTCCTCCTGGATTGCCTTCTGCCGTCTGTCCCGAACTCGAATTACTGGTTATAAACGCAAGCTCCTGGGAGTTCCTTCGGAGAAGCTGTCGGGAGACGTGCCTCGAGCACGCATCACCAACATCTTCTTCAGTGAGATTCTGGGACCCCTGGTACTGGTTGCTGTGACGCTTGTCCCGTACCTCTACATTAACGCCCAGACTGGTGTCAAGAACGCCACTGCAACAAACTCTCTCATCCGTGTTGGCATTGTTGCTCTCGCGCCTATTGGTATCAATGCTGGTGTGGCTGGTGCCTTCTTCGGCATGGCTTGTTGTATGGGTCCTGTCTTCAGCATGTGCTGTAAGAAGTTTGGTGCGGTGCTTGCGGCCATTGCTCACGCCATCGCTGTCATTATGCTCTTGGCTATCTTTGAGGTCATGTTCTTCCTCGAGGGCTTTTCCTTCCCTAGGTGTTTGATTGGAATGATCTCTATGGCTGCTATACAGCGCTTCGTCTACAAGCTCATCATTGCTCTTACCTTGACGAGAGAATTTAAGAATGACCAGGCGAACATCGCCTGGTGGACCGGAAAATGGTACAGCATGGGTTGGCACACCCTCTCTCAGCCTGGTCGTGAATTCCTGTGCAAGATCACTGAACTCGGCTACTTCGCTGCTGACTTCGTTCTTGGCCACCTTCTGCTGTTCGTCATGTTGCCGGCTCTTTGCGTTCCCTATGTGGACAAGTTCCACTCTGTCATCCTCTTTTGGCTGCGTCCTAGGTAAGCACAACTTGGTCCTCTTCTCCTATGTGACACGACAATTCCTTACTAATCGTATGACAGCCGACAAATTCGCCCGCCTATCTACTCCCTCAAGCAGACCAAGCTCCGAAAGAGGAGAGTCATCCGCTTTGCTATTCTGTATTTCACCCAGCTCGTCCTTTTCATTGTCCTCCTTGCCGCGCCTCTCGTCATTCGCAACATGGGCCTCTTAAATACCAACAAGTTCACGACCTCGTCATACATGGAGCTTGTGCAGCCGATCAACCAGGATAACAACGATACCGTCACCTACTACACAGGCAACAACCTCCCTGGTGGAGAGGACGCAGTTGCAATGACGACCACTGGCGCGACGGCTTCCGCTACCGGTTAAGATGGTCAGGATGATGGCGTTCTAGGTGTGAGGTCAGCAGACGGTATTTGCCTCTCACTTGGAAGATTGACTGTACAGAAGTGTTTGAAATGAAGGATTTCCGTGGAGTCTCATACTGAGGGTTCTCTTGGCCTTGTCTGCATCATTTCTCTTGTCACCAACCTTAATGAATGACCTCGATCTTTCCCATTGTTTTCCTTGTACCTTCAGGTGTTGACCCGGTTTGTTTGTTTCATGTGCACAATCGTGAGGCGTGCAAGTTTCCTGAACTACACCGCTTCTCTCGCTTTATACTAGTATTAGTCTCGAAATCAAGTTTGTGTGTTTTACTATAATTGAGGACTGGATCTCCTAGTAGCAATGGCGAGGTCGAGTCTAACGTTGTTCTCTGACAGGCCTCAATGCCTATGTTTATCTTGTAGTTTAGTTGCTTTATGGTCAAATCACATTAATAAATAAATAAAAAAAAGAACACACTCTGGTTGTAAGACCGTAACTAACACATCTACTCTTGTCAGCCGGGAAGTGACGATGGCCCTTGAGAACTCCGAACGGCCTGAGGCCAATGAGGTCACGTGTATTTGGATTCCCCCCTTCTCGTCTCCGAGCGACCCAGGCAACAAACAGGAGTGGAAGACTTCGTATTCCACATGGCCATTCACCCATGATCAGCGGTCCTTTCCTTTCGTTTTAATACTTCTTAGAAATCGTTTCTTTTCAGAGGGTGTTTTCTGTTACTTTCCAGTGCATGCAACAAATAATGCCATGATGGATCTCCAAGAAACCCAACGCCTCCTTGCCGTCTACCTCCAGGAGCTCGCGAATCAGTTTCATCGCGTCCCTGGTTCCGCAATCTTTCTACGTTACGTGAAGTCCAGCTACCAAAATGACCCTGTGCGATCCGCTGTGGAACTCTTCCTATTTCTGTTCGCGGTTCGGTACTTGCTCGCGCCCAAATACTCGACGAAGCCCGGCATCGTCAAGCTTTCCGAGGAGGAAATCGATGACCTAGTGGAAGACTGGACCCCTGAACCCCTCGTGGGACCTCCTAGTGCGCTGGAAGCGACCGAAGTTGAGAAGCGAACAGTCCTTGTTGGGTACGAAGCCGGCTATTGTCACGACCCTTGATCGAGGATGATTACTGACCATTGGATTCTGCTTTAGTCCTACGGGGCCCAAGTCAAAGTTGTCGAATGGCCGCACGGTCACTAATCTTGCATCCTACAACTTCTACAACTTCAATGGAAATGAGTCGCTTAAGGAAAAAGCGATCCAAACGCTGCGTAACTACGGTGTCGGACCTTGCGGACCTCCCGGTTTCTATGGTACTCAGGATGTCCATATGAAGACGGAAGCTGACGTCGCTACCTTCTTGGGTACCGCGGCGTGCATCATCTACGCACAAGCGTTTTCTACGATATCCAGTGTGATCCCGGCTTTCTCCAAACGTGGCGATATTATCGTAGCCGATAAGGGAGTGAGCTTCGCCATCCGAAAGGGTATCCAGATCTCCCGTAGTACAGTGCGATGGTATGAGCATAATGACATGGAGGATCTGGAGAGAGTCTTGGCCAAAGTCACCAAGGAGCAGGCCAAGAAACCTCTAACCAGACGGTTCATCATTACCGAGGGTTTGTTTGAGTCTTACGGTGACATGGTCGACTTGCCAAAGATTGTTTGTCCTCCTTTTCCTTGAGTGACTGCGTTTCCAATCGTTCGACTAACGTCAGTTGTGTATAGATTGAACTCAAGCTCCGGTACAAATTCCGACTCATCCTGGACGAGACATGGTCGTTTGGTGTCCTGGGAAGGACTGGACGCGGTGTGACGGAACATCAGAATGTCGACGCGGCGGAGGTCGATATGATCGTAGGATCCCTGGCGGGCCCGCTCATTGCTGGAGGCGGTTTCTGTGCTGGGTCAGAAGAGATTGTTCACCACCAGCGCATTTCGGCAGCTGCATATACTTTCTCTGCTGCTCTCCCTGCGCTATTGGCCACCACAGCTAGCGAGACGATCAATATCCTCCAGACAACACCGGAAATTGTCAAACAACTGCGGGAGAATATTAAGGTGATGTGGGCGCAGTTGGATCCGCGGAGCGACTGGATGTACTGTACCAGCGCGCCTGAAAACCCAATCATGATACTTGTCCTCAAGCGGGAGGTTGTAGCCGCAAAGCGCTTGTCTATCGAGGATCAGCAGTTTTTGTTGCAGGATATCGTCGATGAGGTTAGTAGGCCGTCTGAAACTCCTTGGAGAGGGGGTTTTGAGCTAGTTAGAGATTTCGAATGCTAACCTCGTCATATAGGCGCTTGCAAATGGTGTGCTCATCACCCGTCTTAAGAGCGTCCAAGACGGTCTTGAGCCGAAACAGGCTGTCCCTCCTGCACTGAAGATCTGCCTCACAACAGGCCTGACAAAAAGAGAAGTCGAGAAGGCGGGTACGATTATCCGCCATGCCATCACGAAAGTTCTCAGCAAGAAGAAATAAATCTCTATTGTCAATGTCATTCCTGCATGCACTTTACGACATCCTTGCCTGCAACTCAGTCATTCACCTACGTGTCATGAACATTCACCCGGCCCATTGTATTTTAATTCGTTTCTTTTGGTTCCGTTTTTTGCTCCCCATTGATGCGTTGAATGTACACTTTTACCAGAACATGGGGAGGTCTATAATACTTGCTCAGTGGGCCTGGTTGCTGGTATTACCCAATATGCGAAAAGGTTGGCAGCTGGATAGCACGGAAGGGGCACACCGTTTCTTCTCTCCGCTTTGGAGCCGCTGTCATTGCCCTAATTATCTATGGACACTAGGGGTATTGTTAAAAGGAAATTAATAGACATTTTTAATAACAGGGGTCTATACATTGTCTTTCCTACTTGTTCTATCGAGGAGCGGTTTGGCTGCCCGAGTTCGAGAATCTTCCGACATATGATACTCCTGAAGTCATTGGCCACCTACTGTTGTTAACGCATACTAATGTGGTTGTATCTGCGAGATCAAGGTATGCTGGTCACAAGGCCGCTAAGAGGGTCTGAAGGTCTGAAGGTGTACTTGCTGCTCCCCGAGTCAGTGGAGACACCGATCATGATGGCTAAAGGAAAAAAGACAAAGCAAAGTACGCATCACGCATAAGTTATTAGCATGATGAAGCGGTTGCTCCCATGGTTTCAAAAATGGTGAATGGTGCCAAGGAATGCTTGAATGGCCCCATGGGGAATACCATATCCCTGAAAGATAAGAGGGGAATTCCCTCTCAATAACTTTTTGAAGAGTTCTGGACACCTTGTCAAAGCATTCAGTGGGATGATCCAGGCTCTGCGGATCAATCATTAACCCATTCCTTGGGCGGCCGCCGAAATTACCTGTGTGCTCTAACAGTATCCAGCCAGCATTCCTGAAATCGTTCCACAGCAACACGCTAGATCCAAACATTCCTCATCAGCATCTCTTCAATAAGCTAGTGGATGAGCACTAACCCGGTTAATCTGGAATAAAATCTGTGGATACTTGTCATCCAGCGTGGACTTCATGTGAGTGTCAGTCCCCCGCTCGCACAGAAATCCATATTTAGCCCTGAGCGACTCCTCTCCCCTCCCTCACATTTCCTGTTATACTTTCTTTGGATTGTTTTCCTTGCTTCTGTTGCAGGACATCACTCTCCTTATCATAATATGTGTCTCTCATTAAGATAAGCAGGACATTCTTTGACTGAGATTAGACTGTTGACATCACTGCAGTCGCTACAAAACGCGTCAAACATCCTATCTATCTGAAGTTACGACTTCTGAACACTCATTTTGAACAATCATGAAGAACCTTGTACTGTGGCTTAGTGCCATTACACTCTTTCAGGGAGCAATTGCAATCCCTCATGGTATGTAGACGCGTTAAGTCTTGTTACTGTTAATCAACAGATTCTGACCAAAGGAGCAGGCAAGGATTTTCACGATGTTAAGCACAATATTGCTATGGAATATGTTCCTATTCCAACTGAGGTCATTGTCTGGGTGAACGAGTATGGCAGTACCATTCGTGTGGAGACCAAGGGTTGTGTCTCGACCAAGCCTGTAGAGGTCAGTGATTCAATGTGCGAACGCGCACGAACGAAGATGCAGATTGCTTACTTTGAATAAAGACTCTGGCTACGCCTACAGTGGCACCAGTTGTGCCTTCTTCATCGTGGACTCCTGTCTTTCATGTGTCGTTCTCTTCACCTGAGGTGTCTTCGGTTTCTGCGACTGAAGTCTCTTCGACTCAGGGGCCTAAGAAGCCTACTGTCTTTGCGCCTGTCCCTTCAGCTGCTCCATCTGCATCGTTCCATACGCCTCCTGTTGAAATCTCATCGCAGCCGCCTGTGTCTTCGCCCACAGTTCATCAGTGGTCGCATCCTCCACACTTTGTGTCTGGACCAGGATCTGCCTCGATTCCGACGAACGAGATTGGTATCTCTTACTCTCCTTATAACGGTGACAGCACCTGCAAATCCCAAGACGAGGTCGACAGTGACTTTGAGAAGATGACGGATTATGCCCTTGTCCGCATCTACGGCGTTGACTGCAACCAAGTCACAACTGTCACAAACGCAGCCAATAAGCATAATATGAAGATCTTTGCTGGCATCAATGATCTAACTGATGTGTCGGACAACCTGAAGACATTGATTGACGCTGCTAATGGCGACTGGTCACCATTCGATACCATCTCCATCGGAAATGAGCTGGTTAACAGTGGAAAAAACTCTCCCGGGGATGTCGTCAACGCTGTCAACTCGGCACGTCAGACCCTTCGCTCTGCAGGTTACAATGGCCCAGTTGTCACTGTCGACACATTCGATATCATGATCGAACACCCTGAGCTGTGTCAGGCGTCCGATTACTGCGCAGCCAACTGCCATGCGTTCTTTGATTCAGACATGACGCTGGAGAACGCCGGGCCTTACGTGAAGGACAAAGCTGAACAGGTGTCGAAGGCTGCTGGTGGGAAGCCAACCGTCATCACGGAGTCTGGCTGGCCTTCTGCAGGGCAGGCCAACGGAGCCGCAGTGCCTTCGAAGGAGAACCAGCGCACTGCTATCCAGAGCCTGAAGAACAGCTTCTCTGACGGCGGTATAATCTTATTCACTGCCTTTGATGACAAGTGGAAGCAGAATAGCCGCTACACTTTCGGCGCGGAGCAATACTGGGGTATCCTGTGAACATCGGTGCCTTTCGAGATTGAAAACCCCGGAAACGGAATTGCACGAAGCAATGTCTTTTAATTGATTTACGATTGACTTATCATTATGTCTTTCGTGATGTACATCACGAAGCCAGTTTCGGAACTGTTATCATTCCCTTTCTGCGGGATTGGGGGCTGGGCTGCACTGAGCCTTCATATTCACTTGTATTATGTATGAATCTAGAGCATTTTTTATCAATCTTCCCAGATTGATTCTACCATGAAAGTTTCCAGATCGTATTGCCACTGTAGATGTGCATGTTCACCGTCTTTAGCTCCCCCCATCCTTTGTCGACCTTACCTTCTTTTGTTCCCCGCTCATGTCAACAGTGACTCAACCAACAGTCTAAGTTAATCGTGTCGAAGCCTCCGCACAAGGAAACCAAGTCCGGCTATTCTAGAACATTTCAATCGGATAAAAGGCTATCTCCCGCCCACTAATGGCTGCTTGGAGATACACAATGCGTTGCTTTGAACCTTGATAATTCCCTTCCTTCTTTCTCCTGCATTTGGTGGCTTCAAGAGTCGTCCTGTCCTATAAGGAGTGAGCACAATAGATATCGAACTTCTGGAAACTCCAAGAACATATGCATCGCCTTCACCTGATAAGCAGAATACTCGCTTTACCGTCGATGAGGAGACACCACCGCCATCTGCGGTTTCGGTTTACGAAGGCCCTCCGGATCCCTTCACACACAGCACGGTCTCTAATCCTCACAGCAATCTCGACCTCAATGAGGACTTCCCCCACGGAGGGCTTCACTCATGGCTGGTAGTTCTGGGGTCTTTCTTCCTCCTCATGGCCTCCTATGGCCTGATGAACTCTCTGGGAGTCCTTCAGTCATACTCTGCGGGAAATTAGCATTATTTTGCTTGCAGTCCTAAATATGTCTGATTCCCTTTTCCTTTCACAGTGCAAGTGAAAACTGTATTGCTAACTTCCAGTATCAGAGCTTCTTGCGTTGGCCGCTTCCTCGTCGGTATTATTGCCGATCACTATGGACGACTGAATGTCCTCACTTTCCTGATTGCCTTGGGAGCAACATCCGTATTCGCCATCTGGTTACCGTTTGGTCACTCCTTGTCGGGCCTCTATCTATTCAGTGCACTCTTTGGCTTGGCCTCCAGCTCATTTCTCAGCCTGGCGCCCATCTGTATCGGGCAGATCTCAAAAGCGAGCGAGATTGGAATGAGGTTCGGAACATGTTACTCGCTGGTTAGCTTTGCGTATGTATATCACGGTCCTGGTGACTTTCTCTGCGTTGACACGATCGATCTATAGAACCTTGATTTGTATCCCCATTGGAGGAGAGATGCTAGAAAAAGTGGGCAAGCGAGCCATGGTTTCCTATCTTGGTAGCGTGTTGATTCTAGCTCTGCTGATATTCATCATGGCACGGTGGGCTTGCTTGAACTATCGCTGGCGCTGGAAGATGAAGATATAGGATATAAGGACGCATGAATGGATCAGGGCCTTGACCTGGAGGAACAATGTGGTCACACATGCAATAAGTAAGTGCACGATCCCTATGTCTTTGTCATCTCACGAGAATCCCCAAGCAAAAACTAATACAATACACCCTCAGAACCATCAACAAGGGAGGTCTGCGCCTTATAGTTGAAATAACGAAGTACCGAGGTCCGAAGCCTTCAAACAGTGTGCTCAAATAAATTTATGGGCTACGAATACTCTTGCAGAAGATGACGGCCAATGAACAGTCCTGAAGAACTTGTTTCACTTCAGACCCCATACTCTAGTCCCTGCACGGGTGCTTTGTAGTCCGCCGATGATAATCTTCTCCACGAGGATTCGTCGAGAGACCTTGCAAAGATAGGGCGTATTAGTTTTTCTCGATACGGCATGTCTACCCCGTAGAGCACTAGACTAATGGTCAAATCTTCATCTTATCTCCCCTACTCATCACCATGTGGCGCTGCAATTGACCTGCCGGGAATCTGCGCATAGTACAAAGTAGAGTATATTAAAAAAAATAGAAGTGGAGAGGTCGATAATCATCACGATCGTCTGCTTCGTGTTCAGTGTTCGCTAGATCGTCTATCCCGCGCTCGGTGACACGGCAGGTTTACATACGTAGAAGGGCGCAGGCCTGATAAGGAAACGGAGATGAGAATCCCAGGTTGCTTATCGGTCTGTTGGCATACCCAGAGCAGTAATCCAGTACTATCTATCTTTCTATCTATCGCTGGTTTAGCTGAGCGCTTCGAGATAAAAAGGCTATGGGCTATCCTTGCCCTTATGATCCGTGTTGGAGGAAGCTCTCATAGTCGCAGCACACTTCATCAACGCGACGGATTTCTTTTCTAGAATCCATCTCACGGCCATTGCGCCTATAATATCTCCAGCCAAAATGGATGAGAAGACCAAAGACCAGTCAATCTCGCCGGAACGACCTGTGAAAGACATTGCCGAGGGACGGATCCTTAATCAGGATGAGTATCGACTAGCGCAGCTGGGATACAAGCAAGGTGAGCATCATATGCTTTCTCTTCTTACAATTTGCGCGTACGCCTATCTCCAGCACCCAATGGGACTGATGAGCGTTGACAACGCTGGGAATGATATAGAACTATTTCGACATCTAGGCCTCTTCGAGAGTTGGGCAGCTACGTTTTCGGTTCGTGCTCCACCTCCATATTAAATCCGCTACATACTGACCAGCTAAACTGGCTTTAAGTCAATGAACTTTGTCTCCGGCATTCCTGTTCTGTTCAGCTTTATTATGGTCGCTGGGGGTAAGTCGTGGACGGATGGTGGATTCCACAGCAGAACCAGCACTCATAGAATAAGCATAGGACCGAAATCCGCGTTCGGTAACTGGACAATGGTCGGTGGTTTATCTTCTATCGTTTCGCTCGTCATGGCAGAGATCGCGGCCGCGCTGCCCACGGCAGGTGGGATATACTTCTGGAGCTATAGATTGGGAGGGCCGAAGTGGGGTCCGTTCCTGAGTTGGATGACGGCGGTAAGTGCATGGAATTGTTCCCAATTCAATAGAGAGGAAAAATTTTGAGAGGTAGGCTGATTATGTTGATTGACAGTGGTGGAATTGGATCGGTTGGATCTGCGTCGTCCCCGGTGTTCAGCAGGGAGCCACGGCCTTTCTCCTCTCAGCGTTAGAAATCAAGTATCCCAATGCTTCTGTTCTAGATAAGGGATGGTTTTCATGGTTGATAACGTAAGAGCCATTCGAGAGAAACATATTTCTTTCTTTCAGAGACTGATATGAGATGGAAACAGTGCCATTGGAATGCTATTCGTCATGATCCCAAACGTCACATCAGCGCGGATTTTGAAACTATATTTCCGCTTCGCGATCATCGTCTTCTTTATTCTTTTCATTCTCTACTGGACATGGCTTCCGGCAAAGGTACATAACCCTTCTCTTCCTCTATATTTTCATACTTAGAACAAAGTTAGAACAAAGTCCACATGCACATACTAACAACCCCTCCTCCAGGCATCCGGTCACTTCCAAAGCCGAGCTGAAGTATTCGATAAATTCTACAATGGCATCAACGACGGGCCAACCAAACAGGCTTCTGATTCGTATTGTTGGATGATCGGTATTCTCTTCGGAGCATGGTTAGTGATATATATATATATATATATCATCTCTCATCATCAATTCCCCCCAAACGGGTACAAGATAGGTAGCGCTAACTCTAGTTTGTTTCAGGGTCTTCTATGGATATGGTATGCTTAGCAAAGCAATGATTCATTTATTCTCAGTCAAATGTGTCGCGTACTAAAGATCCCCTCCAGATGCATCCGCACATCTAGCAGAAGAGACGCAGAACGCGAGGTGAGGAACCGCTTCAGTATCTCATCTCATCAATGAATTTACCCGATTTGATTGATTCGTTGATGAAATAGTACCGTGGCTGCGCGAGGAATGTGGATGTCAACGGTATCTGCTTGTAAGGTTCCTAGAAAGCGACTACTACTACTACACATACTGGTAATCGAAATAAATAACTAACTGAATATATATGACGATAGGGCTCGGCTCCGTCCCAACATTGATCATTATCCTCTTCTGCATGCAGGATTTCGACGGGATCATCAATTGTAGGTGTGACTTGTGCTTCGCGAAAATCGCAGAAAAGAAAATTAAAAAAAAGACTAATCCAGTCTATTTTCTACTTTACTTTTAGCAACATATTCAAACAGTTTCGCAGAGTATCTGATTCAGATCATTGGACCGAATGGTGCGATTGCTATATTATCTCTTCTATGGGTTGATTCAACCGTAAGTGCCAACTAACTCCCCGGAATCGACAACTAATCTAATCCATGAATCAATCCAGTGCGCTACAGCATCATGCTTCATGTCCGCCCAACGCGTCACATTCGCCATATCCCGCGACGGCGTCCTTCCCTTCTCAAGATACTTCCGCAAACTCAACAGTCGAAAGATCCCCGTCCACGCCGCGATTCTCGTCTTTGTCCTCAGTGTAGCCATCACATTTGCCGTGATTGGGTCCGAGGTTGCTTTTTCCGCCATCACTGCGACGTATGTTCTCTATATACTTCACATAATGAGAATACCTATTCCTGTTTAAGAATCTAAGTTAAGAGGGATCTTGCTAAATATAGAGCCACAATCGCAACCAACTTCTCATACCTGATACCCATCGTGGCGAGACATACCGTTGGTCGAAAACACTTCGAGCCCGCAGCGTGGAATCTCGGCCGGTATAGTCCCTACCTGGCTATCATTGCGGGGTTGTATATTATGCTCTTGTTCTCGGTGCTGCTATTGCCGCAGGTTTATCCTGTTACGTCGGTGAGTGGTTCATGTGTTTCTTTTTTTTGTGCTTGATGAACGAAATACGCTGATGGATCTTCAGCAATCTCTCAACTATGCACCGATCTGTATCGGGATCGTCACAGTTGTGAGTCTTGTGGGATGGATTCTTCCCTTCGGGCTTGGAGGGATGCACTGGTTTACTGGTCCCAAGAAGACAATAGAGGAGGAAGATATACCCTCCAACCCACCAGAGCCACTCACCGCCAAGGTATAAGATAATGAACCAAAGAGGTCTTTTGCGGGGACAGGGAGCATAGTATTGTTATATATCAGTCTTCGTTACTATTCTGATGTAAACTCATAGAAAACAAATCCAGTGAGACCCACAAAACCAAGAGTCAAAGAATAGGCATATGAATATTCTATAACCAGAAGAATCTTATGTAGAAGACACCGAAGTAGCTGCAATCTACGTCATGATCTGCGGCCATGTAACCAAAGTGGCGATATCGACGTGAACAGCGTACGCGTAGCTGCAATCACCGACCTATTGTCTAGAGACGGCACCTTTCGATCCCGTAAATATCGCAAAGTCTCTTCGCTACCTCTTCGCCTGCAATATATGCTCCCGTTGCGGTCCCCATATGCAGGAAAGGCGCCGTGTGCTCACCCGCAAACCACAACCCCCTGTTCGGTGCACCGATTCTCAAAGCGTCCACATAGCGACTGGCATCTTCCACTCCCGTGGGGAAGTTTGTGTAGCTACCATTTCCTGCAAGGTCATCACCGGCCCAATCAGTCGAACGGATCACTTGGGGCTCGCAGTCACGGTGGCCCGAGCGGTAATGTGGTAGGAGACTGTAATACGGTCTGAAGTAGGTTTTGAGATACTCGAATTGCTTTGCTGGGATAAGGTTGCGGACAGCGGCTGTAAGTTGAATCGCGGACGAACCCCAAGTGAAGAACAGCAGAGTTGGAGAGGCATACTGCGCGGGCAAACAGGACAGATCATAGGCTTCGAGGGGGGTTTTGGACGGATTGGTGACAGGCGCGTAGCGTGGACAAAGGAAAGTGAGATAGCCAATTGAAGCAGATGTATCGGCGGAGTCTTTCTTCCTGTCATTTCCATTCTCGTGTGAATGGGACTTCCTCCAAAAGGCGCGCGGGAATTTGATATAGATCTTTCCAGTGTAGAAGAAATTAGTATACGAACCTCATATAGAAGTTGACGAAGAAGTCTAACCTTTTCCAAGTTTCCATAGCCAATCCCCCGTATTGCCTTTGTCAACCTTGCTTCTAGTGGAGGTATGAAGACGTCCTGGTGGCATTTCAGCCATCCTAACGGTGCGGTGACGACGACATCGTCAAAAGGAAAGCTGCGTCCATCTTCAACTGTGACTACCACTCTACCCTTATCATCTGGATCCCGGTGGATTCTGCTTTCGATGCGCATCACTTTCATCCCTAACTGAATGGCATGACGCCTGCGCGGTATGTGAGCGACATGGTCCACGATTTTGCGATAGGAGGTCGAGACGAATAGATCCTCTGCGAATATGATTTCGTTTGGTCAATGTTAAAAGCGTATTCTTGACGGCGCCCGTTGAATCAATACACAGGCAGAGCGAAATGAGAAGGGTTGCTGAATATCACTCTAAAAATCGAGAGAAAGATACTCACCTCTAGCCGCACATTCTTCCATCCACATGGACCTCAGACTCTGCCTGAACACATCATCGCCAATAAATCCGCCCCAGAGTTCCGCCATTTCCAGTAGAAGCTTTCGATCCTGCTCATTGTTCGGGAAGTCCTCTTGTTCCACCCTCTCCACGAAGAAATCGAACAGACTTTGCGACGCTGGAATGCTGTCCCTGTGTTTCTTACTGTAATCAATAGCATCCTTGATGATCGCTCGTCTCCGCTCGGCGATGTAGGCAGCTCTGTTGTTCTCAACGAGGTTCTGACTTGAATCGTATACTTGGACGCCAGATCCCCATCGATGAAGGGGGATGTCTTCGTCGATGGCAATCTCAAGAAGTGGGTTATCTTCAAGGGTATGAATCCATTGGGCTCCCCTGATAGATAATTAGACCGGCAGCCAGGAGGGCCATCAACAACAAGACCATAGGGGAGAAAGAGCACCTACATATCAACCTCCCTTCCAATCTTATCACTCTGGCAGATCTATTCCCAACCAACCACCAACAAATCAGTACCTCATCCATCTCCAAATACCCAAGAGGACAACGAAACATACCCTCCCACCAATCCTATCCCTAGCTTCAAATATCGTCACACGAGCCCCCTTCTCAAGGAGCACAGAGGCGCATCTCAGGCCCGCAATCCCAGCCCCCACGACGCATATGTCCGGAATCGGCATTTTCTCTTTTTCTTCTTCTGGTATACTTGCTGATTTTAATATTGATGATGATGATGAATATGAAAAAGATGATGAAGATGGAGGTATGAATGGAACTGTGAATGCAGATTGTCGTTGAGATCTTCGCGTTTGTTGAGAGTGGCCAGTCATTTTTTCATCAAGGAAGGTACGATCTATGAGGATTTATTTCTATGGAGATAGATAGATTTTAAGAAAGAAAGAGCAGGTAACATGAAAACAAAAAATAAATTAACCAAGAAGAGTAGAAAACTCAGATCAGGAGGAGAGAATCGGACCAATTCTAATGAAAAAACGAGAATGATATCCTTCCAGAGAAAAGAGATAATAAGTTCTGCCCGAGCCACGACCTCCGTATATACTACCCCCATGAAACATCAGTCATCCGCGTCACTCAGACTGGACGTATACAGCGAATACGCATGGATGTCTGTAGCCGACAGATGTGCTACCATGTAATTCGTCCATGTTCAACTCATTGCAGGGCCTAGTGGAACATAGAACGTAGAACGAGTTTGATCAGTCTCATGTTCTGCAAAGAAAGCCTGCTCCGAACAGTTCAAGTTGGGCAGCAAGTTGTATCCAGCAAACTTAAGCATCGTGTGAGAGTATTTCTGAACAGCCAGTGAATTGTTCCTGATCAACTGCTGCTTACCGAATAACGAATTGTATCTGCCCATGAGGGTACTTTTGGATAATTTCGCAAGAAGTTTGATAGTACCAAGGACAGGATGCATAACTATACTTGGTTAATATCGCGAAGATAGTAGTTGTAAGGAAGAAAAGTTGTTAAGAGGCAGTATATACATCGCTAAACGCTCATCCGAGCAGGCTACACTAGTGACATCATGCCTGTAGCAGAGCCAATAGATGCTGTCCCTTGACAAGATCGAATCCGTATATATGGTAGCACGAGGCTTGGGCCAAGATGATGAAGGATAGGTGCTGTCGAAAAGCGTGAAGTCACAAGACGTTCGAAGGATGTAACGCAAACTTGATCCCCAAACAGTCCTTCAGGCAGGAATGAGAAATTGACATCTGCGAAGACTCGTTTCGATAAGGATACGAAGTCCTTCCTTTTACACATTTGTTGTACCCATAGTAGTCTATACCATGCTTCAATGTTATTGATTACCTATGTACATGTACCATACAACAATGTCAGCCTTTATCCAATGCTAACTTTCTGCATGACCTCTTCGATGCTGACAGGTGATTCCTGTATTTCTCCCGAGTGTGTCGAGATGATCACAATGGGGTCTTTTGATTCCGATTCCGATCTTGGCTCCTCTGCAGGAGATTCGGGCTGCAGATGTCTTGCACGTCCAGAACGACGTGTTTTTGGCGGTTCGGGCCTCTGTCCGTGTCTGTGTGGACTGACTCCCACACCCGTTACAACTGGGAGAGACCCGGTGCTTGAAGTCGGCGTGTGTGGATGGACGGAATGGGAGGACCGTCGTGGTGGAGGAACTGCAGGCGGAGGATGTGAAGTTGATCGACGTGGATGGGGCGGAGGCGGAGGTGTATTATGTTCGTCAATAGAAGCTTTCCTTTCATCGTAAGAGTTTAACTCCACTCCTCCAGGGGTCTTGCTGCCGTTGTCATTCTCATCTCTAGGACGTCTACCGCGCAATCGTCTCGCCAAGGGTGGCTCCGGTTTGATCTTAGGCTTGAGTGAGGCGCCTTGTGCTGCCAGGCTCTCACCAGTCAGAGTGTCGTTGATACTTGGCGTAATAATGCCGGGCTGTACCTGATGCAATGCGACCTCCACAGCGCTAAGTGAAGATGAACGACATGGCTCCAGATAAGGCCCAGCAGGCACTCCTTGCTTGGGATCCACAATTGAGCTCGTCTCTGAGGATGTCCTCTCGACCAGCCTTGTTGGTGACAAGTCAGGGGAAGAGCTAGCGTCCGTGCTGGTGGATAGAACAGACGTCGTCGGCTCTAACTGCTCTCCTACAGGGGACTGTGGTTGAAAGGAAGGCTGATTCGTACTTGGAGAGACAGCTGTAGGTGACTCTGCGAGCACCGGCTCCGGATCTCGTAGCCATTCAATCTTGCTGCACCTGGTGACAAGTCTCTTGGTCGTCTCGTCGACATCATTAAAATGAAGGATCCCCTCTCCGCCTTGGAACTGGTTATGGACCAGTATACTAAGCATCCGTTTCACCTCTTCTCGCTTGTAATAAGGCGGGTGCCTCAGCTGCGTGTGCGCTAGAAGCGGATAAAGGACTCGCAGGTAGGTATGCCGTAACGCCGATGCTTCTTCGGGAAGATCCAAGAGGTTTCGTATCAAAATGTCAACCAGAACCCGAAGGTCATTAGTGTAGAAATATTCGTAAGTTGGGGGAGTCGTAAAGATAAGATATAGGAGTTTTAGTGTCAGGAGTTGCAAGGACGTCTCATCTACTGACGTTAGTATTTCCTTGGGAGGCAAGTACAGAAAATATCCCTACCCTCTCTGTTCAGTAAAAGAATGATATTCTCGCCAAATGTCTTGTAGGCATTGCCGTGCATCGAGAGAACTTTTATTACGCGATTTGTCAGAGGAGTCGAAGTGGCTGGTGCTGTTGTCGGATCGTGCTCCGAGACCATGAATTGCTCATTCAGGACAAGCTGGGGTAGAGGTTAGCACATCCCGGGTATCAGGTCGCAGGGCGAGAACGTACCAGCACGCGAATGACAGGGTAGTGATATGGGTCATTGGCATCGTAGGAGAGTTCTTCGATGATTTCAAATAGGTATCGCACGAAGTCGTCGTCCACTTGAACTGTAAATCGTGATCACCATCAGCCAAGTGTTCGCGGCGCTCCCAAGATCCAACCCTTGATATGCAAACTCACTGAGATCCTCGACCTTGACCCTCTGAATTCGGGACATCTCGTAGAAAAGGTCCATCAGCAACCGATGAAGACCGGGCTCAAAGTTCTCATCCTTCCTGGGCAGCTGTATGAGCTCCACCAGGCGCGGGAACGAGCCCTCGTCGTTCATCATCTGGAATGTGATCTCATTCTGGCGGCCGTCGAAGAGAAGAAAGGAGGTAATTAGATGTAAGGTTTTAAGGTCATCTTCCTGTATGTTGAAAGTAGAGAGATCAGTATTCCATCGCAGACCGAACCCCAAAGCCAGGGATAGCGCACCTGAAGCAGGCAATAAACAATCTGTCGTCGAACGTAGTCCGCATGTGCAGCAAAGATACTCGAAGAGAAGAGCTTGTAGGAGCATCGCGAGATGTCATAGTCGGTGCTGAGGTACTCATCTGTTTATCGTTTCCGTCGTCAGCACCTCCATTCTGAATCATCTCCCGGGTTCCAATCAGGCCAATCCATATGTAGAAAAGGCCATCAAAATGGAACACAGAATATGGCAAGATATACAAACCTTTATACCTGGTCGTAAAGCTCAGGTAAGTCCGCAGCGCGTTGTCAATAACGACTTCGGAGTCGCATTGAGCGGAGACGATCTCTTGAAGCTCTGCGACGACAATAAGAAACCCAGATTAGCTTCAAGAACCAACATCACTTGCAAAGTATCGTTATGATATCCAGCATGTACTGTGCTCTTTGCTCCGGATATCACTCACCATCCCAGAATTGCTGCTCATTATCAAGGCTGTAGGAGATGTCCAACTCCATTTCCTACAGCTCGATCTTCTTGGTCGACCCAGCCTTGTCTCTCCGATCATCCCGTCCGATAGCGCCCTCCCGTTCGTCACGGTTCCTCGGGGCCTTGGTGCTGAATTGTTGAGGATCAAGACCCCGTTAAATGCTTTGCGAGTGGCAGGTGGGGAAGAATGAGGCCGGTCTTGCGATCGCCGTCGGTCGAAAAGTTTAGGGTCGCTGACTTTCCAAGGATAGCCCATGACGCGTCTGGACCAAGAATAGTAGAAAATAAAACAAGACCGAGTCTAAGTATCGATAGTCTTACTCTGTTCTTTCTCCATCCTCGACAGGGGCGTTATGGATTGCATTGACGTTCCTGTTGAATGGTTCTCGGGCTGCAGGAACAGTTTTGTCATACTCAACATGCAGCAAGAGATCCATTCCCCGGTTGCGGTCGGCTATCAGCTGAAAGCATCAACAGACTCTAATTTCCAGGGATCGCACTTGATAATCGCCATATCTCTACTGAAGCAGATAATCAACAACAATGGTGTACCTAGAGAGTCGTGTCTTAAGGCTCATACCGCCATCCTTTCTCAAATGGTGACACGGATGGATTATATCTATCGAAGCCTACGTTACATGCTAATCTATTTATGCAGTGGCCTCCTGAGGCGTAGAATATCATGAAATAACCATATTGAAGTATCCAGAAAGGAGATCGATACACATTATGCATTCACGTTGACAGAATAAGCAGCTAGTTGTTAATGTTCTGGTATCCATATTTATACAAGAGAAACGAAGAAGCAATAAACAAGCCAATATCGGCGGTCGTGATTATGTCGGGCGCTTGAAAGGATGCGCCTCGGTGTTCCTAACAACGCCAATATTAGAAGACTACATCTCTCAAGGGGCAGGGAAGGGAATTACTCACAGTACATATTCATCCAAGCTCACCACGCTTGGATCGCTGAACAGCAGGTAGAAATACTTTAGCGTCTCTGCAAGCCAGAAGGACTCCATGGAATCCGAAAATTCAGGCGCTGTGCTCGTAACGTCCTTGATGGCGGAGTGGGCCAGCTCCGTGCGGGTGTAGGCTGTGATCGCCTCATACATCTTCCACCCTTTTTCGCGCCAAGAGTTGTCACCGGTGAGTCGGTACATGATGAAGACCGATTCGATAGCTTCCGGTCGAAGAACGTATTGACGGGAAGAGATCTTGATGAACCCTGGAGGAATGCGCTCCTCCTGAATCCGAGCCTTGACGAAGTCCTCGTGGGACACAACGTTCGGCTTCTCAGGCATAGTAATGGTTGAAGCATGAGGCTGGACGGTGCTCTCAACCGTCTTAGTTGGCGTCTTCTCCTCATTCCCATGGAACTTGAGCTCGCGTCGGGAGATTCGATTCTCACCGTCGTGGGAAGAACGCATCTTAGGATCACTACCCTGAATGCTTTCGAGGTCTTTCTGAGCCTCCTTCGCAAACTTGACTCGCTGCTCATGCACCACATCTGCCTGCTTGAATCTAAATTCCGGGTGGGGATCTAATACTTCGTTGTATCTTGTCTCATTCCACACACATGAGGCCGGATTCTCGCATGGGAGAAGCTCAAAGCTCTCCGGCATGATGCCGGTAGTGGTCGACTCGTAAGACCAGACACAGCCCTCCGTGAATTTAGCAGCAAGATCCATGTCAGAAGGAATATTGAAGATCTTGGCGCCCACGGCGAACATGCCACCAGCAAAGCAGGTAAGGTGAGTTCCTTCATATCGATAGGTCAGCGCGTCAATGTCGTCTTTATCGGTAGGCCGTTGCGTTGCGGTCACAGTGGCCGCGAATCGGATATCGCGATCGTCCTTGATCATAGGTCTGAAGAGGATATACTCGCGGATTGCCTCCATGGATCGCTGATACATTGTCCGATACTGGTCCACCAGCCCACCCAACAGCATGTACTCTTTCGGGAGATATTCATAAGTGGAATCCGATCGACCACCCAGTCCAAACTTGTCATTCACGGAATGGGGTGGGGAAGCAAGACCCTGTTCTTCACACATGGCCACGCCTGCATCGTTGGTCGGAGGAGCTCTAGGTACTGGCGTTGGCGTAGGGACAGTGTCATAGTTCGCAGGCTCTGCATCGTACTGCACAAAGTTTCCCGCATCTCGTTTCTTATGCGATGGGCTGATATAATTCGTATAACTTTCCACATCGGTCGGTGCTCGCTGGGGCATGCGAGGCGAAGGAACATTAGCCGCCTGGGCGTCTTCAGGCTTGCCTAGTCGTGGCAGCTGACCCGACTTGCGCTGAGGCTTTTTACATCCTGAAGCGTCGACGAAGATGGGCCACATTCCTGGAAGCTTGGTGTCATTTTGCATCTTCTCGAGTTCGTTCGTGATCCGTGCAATGGCGTCGTAATATTTGTCCTCCTTAGTCAATTGGGCTAGACGTGTGAACTCCATGGAGAGAGAACCAAGTTCCGCAAGGACGACATGAGTGTTCGCACGATGAGGCTGGGAGACATAGTCCCTAAAAAGACCAGGTTAGTCGTAAACATTAAAATAGGACAAATAAATGGATTTTTAACATACGGCGCCCAATTATAGAACATCACTGGCATGCGATTAGGTGTGTCAAAGGCACCAATCAAGATCTCAGCCAACTCAATAGCTTTGTCCAGGAGTACGCGATACTTCTGCCCCGAGATATCGTAGGCACCGAGCAGACCACCCAGATAGCGAATGACCGTCTCGAAAACGGGGATATCCTTTCTGGGGCTTGTTGTAAAGTCGATCTTCTTGACCTCTTCTATCGCGGCCACGAACTCGTCCTCCATGCCCATAATCCACAAGGTGTCCAGGGAATCAACCAAAGTAGCACCCCAGCCCAAAAATGGATCCCGGTAACCGCCCTCGACCGGACGCAACTCATCGTGGCCCATAGCGGCCGACTTGTATCCATTCCAAGCATGCTCGAAAGCCTCCTTGATAACCGCCAATTTCTGCTTGCTGTCCAATTGTTCCGCAGTCGACTCCTCCACAAATTGCGCCTGTAATTTGGGGATCTGCTTCGGCTGGCCAGTGGGAAGCTTGATGAGCTTCTCTGAAGGTACGGGGAAATGCTCCGGGAGTTTGCGCCAGTGAGGTGGAACTTTCCCTGGAACATCGGGGAGGACGACTTCTAGCCTGCCTTGACCCTGAGGGCCAAATTCTGCCGCCATGGATTCCGAGTGGGATTCAGGTAGATGCTTGCCATCTTGCTCGGCCAAGGCGATCTCATCAGGCTTGCTGATAGTGGTGTCTTTCGGGGGTGTCTTAGGCGGTGTATCTAGCTTCTGATCTGTAGCACCTGTAGCACCTGTACCTGTACCTGCACCACCGACGACATCTGGCTCTGGCTTCTTTGTTTCCGGTTTCGCAAGCTCAACCGGATCTTCAGGGATAAAGCCATGTTGAGAAGAAGGAGAATCATGCTTAAGATTACTGACAGGCGGCCGGTTCGACTCCGCCAGATCAACCGGCGGGGCGGACTCGGCAGCGGGATACCATTCGCGCGATCGGGCGAAGTGGAAAACAGTGAGGATGAAGATGATGGTAAAAACCACAAAGACCCTATATCGCCGTATCCGCAGCATGACGGGCAAAGGCAGTGGGTGAGAGATAAAAAAGAAGGGAATCAAAGAAGGGCGTCCGCTCCCCTTAACCGCCAGAGAGGGACGCGGTTAACCCTTCCTATCACCTTAGGCAAGGGCGCGTGGTGCGGGAACAATCTCACGAACAAAGGAACTCTTCCACGACATTCACTGCCCATCAATCACTCAATGATGGGAGGAGGGAAAAAAGGAAATGAAGACTCTCAGGCTCATGATTGTGGTAAGAAAGGAAGAAAAGACTTAAAAAGATGCGACGTGGTGGTTGGGATACAAGGCACAAGGAGAAGCCAAGAAGAGAGTCCAGTCGGGTCAGCAAGCGGAGACCGCAATCAGCATCTCGGCGTTCGTTTGGACAGAAACTTTACGAATTGAGAGTCAGCCTCAGAAGTCCAAGCGAAGTCTAAGCGGAGGTCGCGTGCCACTTCGTCTCGATGTCATTCTCAACTCAAGCGCCGGACCCCTTTGGAAGTCCCACTCGCCATTCTCCTTAGTTAAACCCATCTTGGATTGTCCCTTACCGTAAAACTTGCCGAGATCCGTGGTGGGACACTGAAGTGACGGAACCAAGGTGATAGTGGAACAGTGTTACTCTATCATGATCGATTGAGGGCAAACGCAAGTGCATAAAAACTTTTGGCACTGATCCTCTTCCATCAAATGCCCACATGACTGTTGCAGACTAACGCCAGGAGAAGTTTCACTAGCATCCAACTTTCTATGCCCCCCGCAACAAACTCATTGATAATACCTGTGACGCCGGAATTGGACGAAATTGCAGATTAGCAATATGTTTTATCTCTTGCCTGTACGCCTCCTGGAAGACATATTGGAGGTTTCAAACGAGTCACACCACAAGGCAACATAGTTAGGATGAAGATCGGTCGGATCAGAGTAGGGAGACCAATCAGGATGTTGAACTAGCATCTAGGGCATTTCCTTAAAAATCCCGAACCCTGTCCTGTTATATTTATGTATGAGCATGGATCAAGGCGTCTGCCCGGCTAATAGAAGCGGTAGTAAGTAATTATCGAACAAAGATGCAGGCTATATTATAAGATCTGCAGATCCGATGTCTCGGGTAGACGAGCAGCCCTGCAATGACCCTTGCCCCACGGCGGTTAGGCACCGACACTGACAGGATGATTTCTATGTAGTATGTACTACTAGTAGTATAGATGATATGTTAATCCTTGCTTGAAACACTTTAATTTTATGCATAGTTCACGTGAGAACCCTAAATTTCTCATGATCCATCAATGCTAGTAGAAATAGGTATACGGAGTAGTGCATCAAAAGTCCCTGCGGATCGGCATTACGGTCGGCAGTATTCCAATTACACTCCCACCCATTATATTACACTCAGAAATGTAAAAAGAAGCATCTAAACACCATTATTCAAGAAAATAACACTTTACTCAGCAGATTATTTACAACTTCCATGAAGTTCTACATATGCTCTGGCCTCCTAATTCCCTTAATTTGAATATGATTGAACCCTGCTGGTTTTGGATGAAGAAAAGAACCACTGTCTTTGGAGCTCCATGCAATAAAAAGACTGGAAGAACACAATGGATTAAGGCATGGAATGATCTTCCTCAGGAGAAGATCCAGGCTTGGATAGAACAGATTCCAGATCATATTAAAGCTGTTATTCACTGTGAAGGAGGAAATGAATATCTAGAGGGTCGCGCAGATTCAAAACAGAGCTGGAAAGGCCTTAGGACCAAGGGTCAGCTTAGCAGGCGTGAGGATATTGGCAATGATGGGTGGATAACTACTACTATCTCTGCTGAATAGCTTCATCTGCCCCTATAAAGGAAAGGCTTAGCATATGTGGCTGTAAGTGGAATACAGCCAATTTTACTAGCGCTCCGCAGGAATTTTTGATGCACTACTCCGTACAGAGAGAGAGATTCATGAACTTTCCGCCTTCACCCGAAGCAACAGCTCTGCATTCCGAAACGCAAACTTCTCCAAATCCTCCCCCGCAATCAACCCACTCTTCCTGATCTGCTCGAAGAACTCGAACCCCGTCTCGTTCGTCGAGAACGGATAATCCACACTATACAACACATGCTCGATCGACGTCGTCTGCAACAAGCACGCCAGCGGCGGGAGCGCAAACATCCCACTCGTTGTAATCCAGATGTTAGTATTCCACACCTCTCGGAATCCTCGCGTTTTCCCCCACCGCTGCGAGACGGCAATCACTCTCTCGAGTTGAAAGGGCAGCATCTCGCCCATCACGATCTTGAGTGTCGGGAAGCGGTCGAACAGTCCGCTGGCATAGAGCTTGAGGATGTGCAGCGCCGTTTCGGAGTGCCAGGCCCAACCGTATGCGCTGAGAGCGAGAGCAACGGAGTCGTCGTAATTGCCCTTGTAATGCTCCATCATGTCGTCTGCGGCGAAGGTCGGGTGGATGTATATCGGGACGTCCAATTCCTGTGCCTTCTCGAAGACAGGCCAGAATCGTTCTGCGTCGTAGAATTGCCCATTGGCATGGTTATCGACCAATGCGCCGAGGAATCCAAGTTCGCGAACGCAACGCTCCAGCTCCTTCGCCGCGGCGACGGGCTCGTTCATGGGCAGCATCGCGAAGCCTGCGAGTCGAGTTGGGTGTTTGGAAATCGCAGAGGCGAGATCATCGTTCGCTAACGCGCAGAGGTTTGGGGATCTATCCCCGGGACCATGCGAGAGGACTTGAAGAGAGACGTTTCCCTTATCTAGATCTTGTATGCGCTCATCGCCTAGTGATTCCAACTTCGACACGATGTGCGGAGGAAACCCTGCAAAATGGTCGACTGATTCGACTCTGCGCAGTTTGGAGGAGATGTAGTGCTCCTCGAGAGTAATCAAAGGCAGCATTTTTCGTAATAGACGCTGCAATATTAGCACAAGTTCGTGGCCGTTGTATTATTTGAGGATGAAGTATATATATCTAGTTACCACAGGACCAATAAATAACCCCTTGCCTCAAGGACAAAAACATCAATAGGGGCCAAACTCTAAATCCTCATATTTAACTCCAAAAACCGTAGAAGTCCGAGAAATTCGATAACGACCGGTGAAAATGAGTAAAGTAAAGTTTAGATCGTGGGGTCTACAATGTTGCTACACACGGATCGGTTTTAGTCCTTACGTCCTATGCATAAATCCGAGCTCCCTCAACTCAAGAATAACCACAACCACAACCACAGAATCGACCATATTTATTGAATGATTGGACGTCCTGTGGATATGGAGAAAAAAAAAGGAACAGGCTAAGTACTAAGTTGTGGTGAATTGCGGAGAAAAAAGATTTACCGTGGCGGTCCTCTAGGCAGCTGCATTTCTGTTTGAAGCTACTCGGTGTTTAGAAATATATGTGTAGAATGAGGTGAAAGGAATATCTTATATATGGTTCCACATTGATCATGAAAGTCTTAGATTTGAAGTATCATATACGACTCCAATAACCACCCAGTGAACCTATATCATCTAGAATTATGTCTATAGATATGTCCTAACTCCCAGACTTCTAGATTATCCCCGAAAATATTCACGATCTCCGATCCCAATCAGAGCCCGATCGTAACACATAAGCATAATGGCATAGCTATTCTGCCACCTATAAATAGACGATACTCACTTTGGCAGGGATGTCTAAATGCCAACAGTCCCTCCACCGCGACCTTCATTGCTCACTTTCTGGAACTGATGAATCAGTCCGAGCACGCCGGCACCACCAACGATAGCATCGACATTGTCTCCTTCCTCCGCCCCGTCACTGTCTTCCGGTTCGGCGGCTAGGTGCGTACGCCAGGATCCTTCGAGGTTGCTCTCACTCATTCCCACCCCGCCGCTCGACGTCACCGCAGGCTGCGCGGCTTGCGTTGCTGCCAACCCTTCGGTCGATGGTTCATCCTCAGAATCGATAGGATCCGTTGTAGGGTGAGGTGGACGTGAACGGTATCGGGAGTGGGCGGCCGTACGATTGATAGATCGGAAGCCCGATGCGGAAGGTTGATGGTGAGGATCAAGGAGCATCGATGGTAGAGGGGAGTTAGGGCCAGCTCCACCTCCGAAACGGGAACCTCGCATCACTGACTGATAACCTAGAGGACCGTTGACAGGCGAGTGCCGAGTCGGCAGAGGATCCCATCGGTCAGGGCGCGGGGTCGCCTCAGCTCCGGGAGGCGATGTCAGAGTTGGGAATGACGGTGGAGGATGGAACCGGCGACGTGCGTTGGAAGGTGCATGTGGTGCTGCCATCCGTGGATTTGCGGCGTAATTGTCCAGGAAGCCATAGTATGATGCGAGCATCTTCCCATCCTTGGTGGAGAAGTAATCATCCCGTAGATCCTGAGCGCCTTCTCGTCGAGGGGTACGACCTTGCGAGATGGCATTGGTGCCCTTCTTGAAGTCGAAGACGGCAAACGAGCAGACATAACCCAGTCCGTCCACGTGCACAGTGAACTCTCTGAAGAAGTCGATAAGGCGGTCGCTGCATTTCGGCAAGCTGAACCACAATACGAAAGGCGTGAAGATCATGCTCAGAATCTCTTCGAGGAAAATCACGATCTTCATCTGATAAAGAGTCGCAAACTCTCTCCTTACGTCGTCGCTATGAAGCCGTCCGGTCCAATGGTTCGGGAAGTAGTGCGTGAACTTGATGACTTCGCGGAGTGCAAACTCCGGGTCGAAAACATCCGTCTCCTCTGGAACGATACCACGAGCGACAGCCCAGATCGATCCGAAAAGCCCAAGATAAAATAAGACCGTACGATCATGCGTGATCTCAAATCCCAGGAAGAGTTCGGGGTCCACCACAGAAGCCAGAGCCAGCACCGAAGCCAAGGCTCCTGTAACGAAGGCCACGAAGCGGGCTAACTGGACCGTCTTCTCTTTCGGGAACTGATCGATATACCGATTAGCGAAGGGATACGACATATTGATTCGGCGCTGGAACAGATGCCAGAGTTCGTTAAATTCTCGAAACTTCCATTCCGCGAGAGGGGTATACTGGCGGGATCCGATCTGGGACGGATTCTTCTGGTACTCGTTGAAGTAGCGGAAGAAGTAGAGCATCAAGAAATAGAAGACAAGGAAAGGGGAAACAAAGATATTCATAATTCCCGCAAAGAGAAAACGCCGTCGTAATCCATCGCTAAGGGCCCTGCGATGGGTATCTTTCAAGAAAAGTGGCCGCACCTGGCCTTGTTCGTTAAACACATAATCCATAATGCAGAGATTGATATTCCATTCCAGCGTGCGAGAAAACAGCTGCCTATTCCTCAGGAATGGAATAGGCAGGGTGAGATCTAGTATGTCTTTATTGAAAAGAGCAATGAGGTAGTTTTCCTTCCGCATCAACCGGTTGGCGATGTCATGCGCATCCATCCTCTGCTTCGACTGACTTCCCATGAATTTGCGATGCCTTGCAGACACGGCACCCGCAGTGGAAGGATTTGAGTCCCTCAACGCCATTAGTCGACTGACGATCTCCTGCCAAGAGATCGTCTGAATATCGTCATCGGAGATTCCCAGCAAATAATAGTAAAAATCCTGCAAGTGGCGGAGTCTTCTGATGTCCAGCACATACTGAAACAGCTTTCCGATCCAGAAGAAAGTGAACAGCCACAACAAGAGTGTTTTTGACGTGGACATATTCACCATGCACTTCTTGATCAGAATATCGTCCAGCTTCTTCGCGCCTCGGATGTCTTGGTAGTTGATACAGCTAGTTAGAAAGGTGGTGAAACCCACGACGAAACCCAGCGTACTGTTACTAGTCAGCATACTTTGGCTCCTACGCAGCACAGGGTCTCAATATGGACCTACAGGAGATTGAGCCCCCGGCTCAGCATGATACACCAGATACCATTTCCTAAAAAGTATATGTAGACGTCCTCGAGGAAATTGTCCAGGTTCTCAACATTCGCCCATCTCCACAAGGCCTTTTGCTTCGGATCTACCAAACCTAAATTCGGGTATTGTCCCGGACTCGATCTATTTGTAGAAGTAGTATGTCGTGAAGAAGGATGCAACGGCTGCTGTGCTCTCGTGCTCTCCCACCTGTCTCGATTATCCCTTGAAGATGGACCCGGAACGGGAGATCCATGATCCATCATCGCATGAGGAAGCGGAGGACCGGGATGTTTGGAGAAGTCGTCATCACCCCCTTCGACCAGCAAGGAAGCAGGCACATCATCATCGCCTTCGTCAGCATCCAACTCTCTTGCAGATGTCTGCATCCACCGGGGACGAGACGTCTTCCTCCTCGTAGTTTTCGCCGTACCCACACGATCTCCGGATGTCGCCCGCGGACGGTCCTGGCCGAGGAATGCAGTACTATGCGTTGTCATCTGGCTGTCCGTCGCATTGGCTAGTGTCTCTTCGAGCCCATCATGATCGAAACGCTGTCGCAAATTTTCCTCATCCAAGGCCATTCCTGCCCGTTCTTCGACGTCGGACGCATCCGACTCGGCGTCGTTCTGGCGTATGGCCTCGTAGACCGAAGGCGATCCCGTAGGAGGTAGGAAGCGAGAGAGTAAATTGGAGGCAATCATCCTGGTCAACCAGTCGGATAAAGCGCACTGCTACTGCGGAAAAGGCCACACTATCAGCAACAATGACGGCGAACTATAGTCATCCCAGCCGCCCAAACACTCTTGCAGTCAGTAGGGTCCGTTCACGGAGAGATAAGCACGAATACACCAGGCATTGCAAATGAGCATTCCTGGCATTGAAAGGAAAATCAATCAGTTTCTCATATGAGGGGAGGTCACACTCAGGAAAAGAAAGGTCAGGATGACCGATGTTCGTCCCCTCGTGATGTGCACATCCAACCAACTTCGTCTCCAGCCACTTCGGCCATGACGGAACTGGATGCCTGGCGCGTCATGTGGCACGTGATATATCGATGCGGAGGAATATCGGCCCGGTTTATCTCATCATTTTCCTCTTCTTACTAGTAGCAGTGAATAATAATACAAGAGGACTCTTCTCGGTCCTTGCTCGGTGGTCTGTGCAGCTATTTATCTATCCTTAGTGTTCGTGGAATGAAAGTACGTACTCTTCTCGAGTGTATTCCTATCACGTCTGTTACTTGATAACTAGCATGCAAAAGGGAGATGTCTCATGGGAATTTAACCCCTGCCACTACTAAGAAAGTCACTAGTGGCAAAACTGTCCTTTCCCCTCTACGGCGTGGACGTGCGATGATTTCAAGTAACGTAGTACGGAGGCCATGGGAACGAGGTGTCAAGAGCAACTCTCTTGGGGAGGTCTGTCCTTTAGCATGATCCGTAGATTACTAGTTTACCCCATTTTAACTTTAACTAGACTAAGTTATTCGTCCGTGCCAGTGATCCGTGCCGCCGACCAGGACCTCCATTCTCGCGATAACCCGAGGTGTTCACGATGAGGAGGAAGATGAGAACAGAATGGTCGATCTGTGCTATGTATGCTATGTATCCCGGACAAGGAAGATCATAATGGACTCTTCTCTCCTGCAGAAGTCCCTCCCGTGGTGCCCCCTCCCCGCCACCAGATAGGCCAGGTGGTGATATGAGGGTTTAGTGCGAGGCCCTGCAGACTAGGGGTCCTCTGCCCCGTGGCGAACAAAACCTGTAGATAGTTGAATCATAGTGGACATCGAAGACTTGCCAGTCGGGAATAGTGGTAGCGGAGATGATCCCCTGAGCGGGTTCTTTGGCGACTGTAAGATCCCCTTTATGGAAGAGGGGAAGGAGAATTAGTCGAATATTAACCAAGTAAGTGGCCAGGAGGTGTGCACTCGAACTGGAGTAGTGTCGTCGTCGTAGCGTTTCCGAAATCGCATTAGAAGATTTATCCATTTTCGCGCTTGCGGGTTATCGCAGCGCAATTACAGTTAGCGAGAGGCAGTGGAAAGTCCACTCCGTCGACTGCATCCCACCGGTGCCTCTTCTTCCCCCATCCCGACCTTCCCTGTCAATTGGTGCCCTGAGGCCAGCAAGACGGAGAGACGCTTTCTTTCTCGCTTCGAAACATTCGATATTCCATCCATCAACAACAAAAAATCCTCCTATCTTCTCGAAGTCCTTGCTTTACGCCGCTCGTCTATCTAATCCCCCCCCGAATCCCGTCAACGTTTCGAGCAAGACGCCTTCCGCTGCCCCTGCTTGCTGTTACGTGCAGACCATGCACGATTCCCGGAATTCAGAATCCTAGAAAAAAATATATATATATATAAAAGGTACAAGAAACAGCGCAGGCGGAGAACCGTTCACGGTGCTTTTCTCTCCTCTCCCCCAAATCTTCAGCCATTGAGACCGGTGGCCGTTCACGTCGCGTCTGGCTACTCTATCCCCAATGCCCGATACTGACCTGGTTGCCGCCTTCTAGTCGCGACCACCTCACGATTGGCCGCTGGTTGGAGAACTGGTAGTTCGTCCCACGTCGCCTGCTGCACATTAAATCCTCGTTCAAACGGCGTTCTCGAACCGCGTCCCTCACGTTTTCCGATTCATACACGCCCGTTTCGACAGATGTGCGACATCCCCTACATCCCGGTGAGCGAGCTCCATGCGTTCAGATAGCAGTGTACTGGACAAGAGACGCCTCCTGATCGCCCGAGGACGTTGTGCGGCATACGTCTGTCGCCGGTGGGCTGCAACCCGATCTCCGGGAAAGCGGATAGTGATCTTGTCGACTGCCACTGGCCGAGAAGTGCACAAGATCTGAAGACATGGAGTCGGAACGTCGAAACGGTTTCAAAAGGAACTCAGGTCAGCAAGGGATTTATAGCCGCCCATTCGAGCGGCGGCCCAGCAAGAAATCGTCATCAGAGGACCGACACGGCATGGTCTACCCAGATAACTTCAATGATACGAGCATTCGGACGGTGACGCCTGATTCGACATCCGACGCTGGCAATAATTCACCATTATCCGAGGCCGAGTTCCTCTCTGCGAGCAATGCGGCATCGCCGCGATCGACGATCAGAGTACGGCGCGATCGCCGTCGGGAATTCGCTCCATACTATTCTGCCGGTGATGATGACGATATCTCAGTCGAATCGAAAAGCCAGCGAGCGCGGTCCAGAACTACAACCTTGGACGACCAGAGAAGTGAGATATCTCCTAATTCGTTCTTGTCGAGAACCCGAAATCGCCTCGGGTCTATCAATACCACTACTGCAGCGACGTTGAAGGCACCGGATGAACAAGCGAGCTCCATAGGGTTTCCTTCGATCATCCAGTCGCCAACATTCTTCAACTATGGAGGTAGTCGTCAGCGTCTAACGAAAGCTCCTCCAGGAGGAGCGGCGCCGGTGACCGGGATGGGTCGGAGTCCAACTGCGTTCGCACCCCCTCTATCCAACGCAGATGCAACAAAGATATTGCAGCTAATGAAGACGACCTGTGGAAGGATGCATGGTATTCTTTCTTTTCGTACCGCTTCCACTACCTCATGGACCTCGGGATACTGCGCTATTAATGTGGCTACGGGAAGTCTAATATACCAGGCCAAGGGAGAGCCCTCGCTCGCTAAGACGCTGATTCCTGACCTGCGTGGCTGTCACGTCCGGACCTTCTTTGATACGGAGCTCCAATGTACTTATCTGAGCGTATCAACATTCTCATCAGGAATGGGAATTCAGCTGAGGCCCCACGTGCATGAGACCTTTGATTCGTGGCTAGCCGCCTTATTGTGTTGGCAACCAATACGACCTAAAGGGGTGCAGAACAAAATGACCAAGCCTCAGTCAGTTGCCATAGGCGAACGACGTCTGGCAGACCGCAGACGTAATTCCGAAACGAACGTTCAGAAAGAGGCGGCAGTCATCAAGGTCGGTAAGATGCTGCTTTGGGACAAGCAGAGCACCTCCGGACCACGGCCTTCTTCCGGTCGCAGGGCATCGACTTGGCGGCAACAAAGGGCTTTCTCCAACTCGTGGCAAAAGGTCAGCTGTACCCTGCAAGAGAATGGTCACTTCAAACTTTATACGGAATCGGATGTCACGTTGGTATCATGCATCCAGTTGTCCCAGCTCTCCCGCTGCGCTGTCCAGCAGTTGGAGTCTTCGGTACTAGATGATGAGTTCTGCATTGCCATTTACCCACAATATGCAGCACATTCCGGACCTCAGTCGATTACCCGCCCGGTATTCCTCTCGTTGGAATCACGGGTGCTCTTCGAAGTCTGGTTTGTTCTGCTTCGAGCATTCACCATTCCTGAACTCTATGGACCTGAGTCAGCACAAAGCGATGACTTGAGTCATTCGCAAAGCGTGACAGATCCTGCTCCCACCTCGACTGCGGACATGTTCCGCATTGAACGGTTGTTATCAGTACGAGTCACCGAGGCGAAGCTACTAAATACAAAAGAAGAAGAACCATCAAAAGCTAGAAAGTTATCGAAGACCCAGACTCCTCCTTCGGTGAAGCCTGTAAGCGATTATTATGCCGAAGTACTTCTCGACGGTGAAGTCAGAGCGAAAACCGCAGTGAAGTATAACACTTCAACTCCTTTCTGGCGGGAGGACTTCACATTCTCTGATCTTCCTCCAGTTATCTCGAGCGCCTCGATCTTTCTGAAAACACTCAATCCCTCCCAGAAGGACTGGACTCTTATTGCACATGGGCCGTATAGCTTGAACCACGACATGAACCCCATGAACATGTTGGACGATATCGAAATCGCATCTCACGATGCTACTTTTGGCCGCGTTGACTTGAGGCTCGACGAACTTGAGCCTGGTACTAACGTCGAAAAGTGGTGGCCAATTCTGGATGATAGGGATCAGCCGGTGGGTGAGATGTTCATGAAAGCTCGGCTGGAAGAGACTGTTGTTTTGATGTCTCACGAGTATGAACCGATGTCAGAGCTTCTGCACAATTTTCCCAACGGCCTCACTATGAACATGGCTCAGCTTCTGTCGGCTGAGCTATCGCAGCTAGCGGAGACCCTTCTCAATATATACCAAGTGTCAGGTCAAGCAGTTGAATGGATATCGGCGCTCGTTGAGGATGAAATTGATGGTGTCCATAAGGAGTCGACGATGACCAGGTTGAGGTACACAACAAGGCTACATTCGAATGATTCCAGGGAGTCTGCTCAAGATCGGGAGGTGCTTGTCAGGGACCTAGGGCGATCCGCTACAGTCGAAGCTAACCTTCTTTTCCGGGGCAACTCTCTCCTGACCAAGGCTCTTGATCTACACATGCGCCGCCTAGGGAAAGAATACCTTCAGGAGACCATCGGAGAGCGCCTTCGCGACATCGACCAGAGTGACCCCGATTGTGAGGTTGATCCTGTTCGTGTACAGCGTGAAGAAGATCTTGAGCGCAACTGGAAGAGCCTCATATCACTGACAAGCAGTGTGTGGAGTGCTATTGCTCGTTCCCATTCAAGATGTCCTGCTGAATTACGACTCATATTCCGCCACATCAGAGCGTGCGCTGAGGATCGTTACGGAGACTTCCTCCGTTCGGTCACTTATAGCAGTGTTTCTGGTTTTCTGTTCCTACGTTTCTTTTGCCCAGCGATTTTGAACCCTAAGCTTTTTGGGTTACTAAAAGGTAAGTCGTTTTTCCTACCCCGTTATATCCGGATAGTGTGTCTGATGTCTTGACAGAGCATCCCCGGCCCCGCGCTCAGCGTACATTGACTCTCATCGCCAAGGCGTTGCAAGGTTTGGCAAATATGACCTCCTTCGGCAATAAAGAGCCTTGGATGGAGCCTATGAACAGGTTCCTGGTCAGTCATCGTTCAGAGTTCAAGGAGTTCGTGGATTCGATATGCGCGATACCTGCGGAGCGCCCAGCGCAGACTGTGTCGCCGTCCTATGCCACTCCTATCCAGATTCTAGGCCGCCTGCCTCCTACTTCACGGGAAGGTTTCCCTAGCCTACCCTTTCTGATCGATCACGCGAGAAGCTTCGCCGCATTGACCAATCTGTGGCTTGATACAGCGCCTGAGAGGATGGCAGAGCTTGAAGAGATTGATCCCAATCTCAAGAAGTTCCACACAATAGCCGAGGGGCTGCGGCAGCGAACCAAGGAATGCTTGAGCAAGGCCGAACAAGCAGAACGACCCAACGGTAATCTTGAAGTGAAATGGGAGGAACTTGTCGAGTCCATAGAGAAGTCTGCCACCTTTTACGACGAGAGTTCGAGTAAGCCCAGTACGCCAGCCACCGAGACCCCGATGAGTGGACCCGCGTCTCTGGTTGGAAACAAGAGGAACTCCATCGGTTACTTCTCCCCGCGGCCAACATTCCCTCGCAGATCAACGGACAATGCCGACGATGCAGATGATTACACACCTCCGAGCTCTTCGTCTGCGACATGGGATCCGAGTCGACTACCCTTTTCTACACCAAGATGGTCTGAGCCACGTGAGAGTGCTGGTAGTTCCAAGAATTCTTCTACGTATTCGCTCGATTTTTCTGACACTTCGAAGGGCCGGCGGTCGAGCGTCTCGCGTGAGTCGTCGAGTAAATATCGTTTCTTGACTTCATTCCAGGACTTCGTACCAGCACCTTCGAGGCGGAAAGCGAAAGATCGGGATGGGTCCCAACAGCAACCACGCGAAGGGCCACGAAATGAGTTTTAATGACGATGACTATGGTCTGTGTTTGAGGATCTATGTTCAGATCTGTGTTCGATTCTTTTTCCTTTTGGCCCTCTGGGGCTGTTCTATGCATTTGGTTGGTGTAAGCGCTTTGAACGTCATTGATCGTACACAGCTACGTCTATATGTGCCATTATCGCCGGCTTCTCCTAGAGTCAGTGGAGTTACGGCTTTTTCTTTTTTACACGAGGGAAGACATGGGAGCTTGGGATTCGCGATGGAGGCGAAAAACAAGTGCTGTACGTTGTGGGAGGTCTGATCGCTCGGTTCTTCCAGGGCCAGCGTCCGCGGATTCGTTGCTCATGACTTAGCTGCTCTGACCGTTCATTGGAAAAGCATTTATCATGGTGTTCGATACCCTGTTTCTCCCGTTGTCATTTTGGAGCCTACGCCGCAAAAAAGGAAAAAGATTATATCATCCTCCTTTTTGGGTGCTGGTATCATGCGTTCGGGGGCTTTCACCATACGCTCTGCGTCTTTATACTCAGCTTCCATAGGTTTCAGCCCTCTACCTCGATACATAAAGACTCGGGTATACCTTATATATTAGTCGTTCAAGCAATTTTTCTGGGAGAGTTCAATATTCGTCTGAGTAAATTATACAATGCCGCGTGCACTATTCTCATTTTTTCGGTTTAACATAATATGTGAGTGGGAAGTCAAGTGACGGTACCTCACTCCTAGATCAAATAATACTTTTATCATTCCCTGCCCACCTTTTTATTTGATTTCTGAATTCCATATTAGAGGCAAAAAGTTCTCTGAAACACCCCAAACCGCTTTCAGTATGGTACTAACTTATGTCATCTCCAAGAACCAATCACAATTTAGGTAGCATGGGTGTGTACATGAACAAACGCGTGACGCGCCTGTACCAACAGACACCACTTGTAGCCCATGTCTGTCTAATTATTTCTGCCTTGGGTTGTCTTTCCCTCTATATTATTCTATATTATTTGAGATTCTTGTTGTATGTGTGTCTTTGTGTTCTTATGTTTCTTTGAGATCCCCTTATGCTTTATTGAGCGGGGTTGCAGACTCTTTCATTTCTCTTCCGGTACCGGTAGTAGGTACCTTGTCAAGTATCTACATGCCTGGGCAGATCGTTTTGTCTGATTTCTTGTTGATGACCGCAGTTGGCCTTGGGGAAGCGTTTTGTGCAGTGTTCCTCTGTCTTTGTTAATGTGTGTGATACTGGCTGCCCATACGTGTGTTCCTTCCTTGTCGACATCCCCTCATGCACCTTTTATGACTTTGCCCCAGGCACCATGGATCTCTCGTCATGCATATCAGCTGCTCTTCATAAGATGAAGCAAGCCTCGGAGATGCTTACCATTGCACATTCTACAAAAGAGCTCCCGCTGGCTTCGACAGACTTGCGGACCTTGGAAAAAGCACCTCCACCCGACAGGACAGCAGATCTCCCCACAGAGAGCTTGACTTTCGAGAATCCAGGATATGAGGGCAAAGAATCTATACAGTTTTCGACGAAAGAGAATGCTCAATACGAGATCCTCAAGGGGATCGAACTGCCACCGATTGCGTTTCCGCTTTCTCAGTACGAGGGATGGGAACCGCCTCTGCCAGTGGTCGAAGAGCAGGAAGCCCTCGATACCCTCCTGAAAGACCCTTCCATCGAGAAGTCTACCTATGGAGATGACGAATTCTTCTCGCTTGATCTTGATCAGTTCACCGTCTACCGTGACTCTCGTGTCTTCTGTGGGGACGAAATGGCCTCCCTACATGAGGTCGCTCTGAAGCAAGGAAATACCAAGTTCTTTTTCGACGGGATACTGAACATTAAGGGAGAAGGACGGTTATTTCTGAAACATGTACCGTTCGAATTTGTCTCCATTGGTGGCTATGAGAGGGTTGAGCAGCATACAGTCGGCTCCGATATCTGGATCCAGTCTGTTTGTGGCAGAAGACGCAAAGATGATATCTGGTACCATTTGTGCACTCCTTCGCCAAATTACAAACCATATCATGAGAACTTTTTGTGGATAGCGGATTTCGGAAAGCATTTGATTGATTTCTTTTCTGCACGAAATGAGGTTATGCTTATTGACTTCAAAACTGACTTTGCAGCTTGGTTAAAGCAAGTCCACGGATCAGACCCGGCTTTTCGCAACTGGTTACTTCATTTCGGAAAGGCTGATTTTAGGCAAGCTGTCGTTGCTCATTCTGAATATCTCTTCAAACAGGCTTTAGATATCAACAGGAAATACGGAGAGTCCGGCTTATGGCGGGAGATCGGTCTCACAGAACCAATTCTCGAAAAACAGGATCAACAGCACGTGGGAGGAACGGTCGTCACTCCATATGCCTACCGTTGTTTTCAGAATATGGAGTGGGGTGAGCAACTGCAGGCGGTGCAGCCTGAACCAGCCGTCCTTCTCAAACAGCAGGCGCGGATACGAGAGCTTGGTTTTGAATCTTCGGTGCTGGACTTTCGGTTCAAGCCGCTCAAAGGTGATCTCTGCTCAGCGCCTGTCCCGCACAAGACATTCGAAGTTCGTCCGGGTGATGTCATCTCTGTGGAGAGGGACGAAGGGACAGTCTGGAAGACTAGCTCTGATGACGATCTGTGGTATGCTTTCGTACAAGGCATCAGACAGCATCAGAATGGCACAATCTGGCTTGACGTTATCTGGATGTACCGACCCGGTGATACCGTCTGCGCTAATATGACATATCCCCATGCCAATGAGCTTTTCATGTCTGACCACTGCAACTGTGGAGACCGCAAGATCCAAAATACTGAAGTCGTGGGCAAACTGAATGTGACCTTTTTCTCGTCCGTGGCAGGAGGAGCCACGTACTTTGTCCGGCAGACGTACTGTACGGATGATGAGGTCTTTCTGACCTTGAAAGAGGAGGATTTTTACTGTCACCACAGGAAGAAGCGTTCTGGCATGAGTGATCGTGATGGAGAAGCATACCAGCCTGGTGATACTGTGTTGGTGGAGATGGGAAGCGTCCTGGAGCCAGTGGAGATCGTTAGTTGTGGTAACAAGGCGTTACTAGTACGGGAGCTCCTGCGGAGGACTCGCGATTTCAATGAGCCAGACCGAGACCCAAACGAGCTTGTGTATACTGACCGTACTCGAAGCATTTATCCTGGTCATGTTGAAAGACGATGTCATATCCGATTCTACAGTGAATATGAAAGAAACAACGGCTTGATCCCACCTCCATATTGCCGCCAGGGCAATGGAGATGCTTTTTACATTACTTCCCGCGAGACAAAGACCCAGGAGGGCACCAGGTGCTTACAGCCGCTCGATAGCTCGTGTCTACCTACCTCACTCAAACAGGGCTTTGATCCCGCAACATCAGTCCCGAAATTACGTGGTCTCAACATATTCAGTGGTGGTGGCAGCTTTGACCGAGGACTAGAGGAAGGCACAGCTGTGAGAAATGACTGGGCTGTCGAATGGAGTAAGGCAGCCATGCTCACATATCGCGCCAACTTGACAAATCCTGGAACGAAGCTCTTTTGGGGCTCTGTGGATGACTTTCTGCATCAATCCCTGAAAGATATGGAAAACAACATCGTCGCCAGAGTGGGAGAGGTTAATTTCATTTCCGCGGGGAGTCCTTGCCAAGGGTATGCTCTGACTAACAACTTCAAACAAAGTCAGAAATCTCTCCGGAATTGCTCAATGATCGCCTCGGTTGCCGCTTTCGTTGATCATTTCAGACCAAAGTATGCGATCCTTGAGAATGTAACCGCGATGGCCAAACGAAGTGACAAAAATCCTTTGTCGCAGATGATTTGTGCCTTGGTAGGCATGGGTTACCAAGCTCGGATCTTGAATCTGGATTCGTGGAGCTTCGGTGCACCTCAGAGTAGATCACGACTCTTCATATTCGTGGCTGCTCCAGGTCTAAAGCTCCCAGATCATCCTGCCTTGACACACTCCCATACACCGAAAACCAAAAACAGGTCGCTGGGAGAGGCTGCGAATGGGCTACCATTCGGACGTAGGAGGTTTGAAACACCCGTTTTCGACTTCGTCACGGCCACCGAAGGAACAAAGGGTCTTGCTCGCCTGGGAGCGGCAAAAGTCATGGCTGTGTCAGACCCGGACCATAGGACAGCACAGAACATGAATCTATACAAGCAGACCCTGATCGAACTTGTCCCTAAAGCACCATGGACCCAGGGCCTAGATGTCGCAATCAGAAGAGGCTGGATGGCCAAGCCTCAGACTGAAGCCTTCTCTAGGAGAAGGAAAGTCTGGAAAATGAAAGAGGCGAACGCTTATGGCCGTGTTCATCCCAAGGGTCTGATTCCCACAATCACAACCAAAGTGATTCCAGCATGCGTGTTTACTGGAAGGCTTGTGCATTGGGAGGAAGATAGACTGTTGACGATCAAGGAAGCAAGGAGAGCACAAGGGTTTCCGGATGATGAGGTCCTCGTCGGGAATGCTACCGATCAGTGGAAGATCATAGGGAACAGCGTCGCGAGGCAGGTTGCACTAGCTCTTGGGATGACATTGAGGGAGGCATGTTTGGAAAACGAACGGAAAAAGGACCCTAAGATCACTGTCAAAGCCACATCAGACCTCTTAGTTGACAGCTCTTCAAATCTGATCAATAAGCGCACCACAATCAAGCAGGAACATGGCCTCAAAAGCTCCAACTACACGCCAGCACCCACTCCAGTCCCATCAGACGCCCTCTCCGCCAAGAAACCATCGAAACCACGGCGCATCATACGCTCTGAGACATCCACACAGGAAACCACTCATAGAGAGATCACTACAATAACAGACCGTCTCCTTGAGCCAGGAGACGCCACGCCATCTGACTCCAGCAGCGCCGTGACCATATCCCAACACGAATGGAAACAAACACTAGAGAGTAGCCGGAAACGGCTTCTGAAAGTTACAGTCAACACATCAACATCGCAGAAAAGACGACGAGTGAGCAGTCTTGTTGTCCTAGACAGCGACGATGAAGACTGATACGAGATCTACTAAGGGAACGTGATTTATGCATGATATGACGAACATATCTACTGTGCATATAGGTTCGATAACGGGGCTATATTGCTATGCATTGTGGGAATCTTCGTATTTTATATTGAAGAGAAGATTGTCGCATAGAGGATGTGCTTCCATGTGACATATCCGGGGTTCGATCTGAGACTGGGATCGAATACGGGCCAGAACTTTGGGATACGGCCTGCCATTCTTGGAATGATGCCGTAAATAACTAATTTACTATGGCTACTGGTTATCATATTAATACATAGTATCACTTTTATGCAGAAGAATTGAATTTTGAATAATGGCTTCTGAGACAGCTTGACAATAGGCAGCACGGCAGCCCTACTTCGGTACTAAGTATTACTATACATAGCAGTTTCTTCATACCCTGAAGAATGCAGGACAAAAAAAAAGACAATATGCCCAGGCTAAGCACACAATAAGCTTAACATACGTCGACTTTTCCCATACAACAAACGTCAACATGCAACACACAAGACAGATAAGGTACAATTGACTCTGCTGGCAGAGTCATACAATGTCAAGGCTCTTCCTCTTCATGCTGTAGATACACACATTACATCCACAAACAGACCTTGCCACTTGCCGTACCACCGACGACCCAGTCCATGCTTCGGTGGAAGACAGCTACGGCAGGTACGGCAGTGATACCTTCTCCGTCGAGCTGAGCGAGCTGGTCTCCGGAAGCACTGTAGACATCGACGAAGCGGTTCATGTTTCCGATGCAGAATCGCTGGATATGCGACTGTGGATTCAGTTGCCATTGAGGGCGGAGACTAGGTATTTTTGTGTTAGTGATAGATTGGTGGTGAACAACAGAGGATAGGAGGGGAATGATGAAGAAGAAGATAATAAAATGAGGGAAAGGCGTACATAGTAACCCAACGACCCGTCTGACAGTTATGTCGAACAATCGTATCGGGCTTCATGTCCTCGTCCGAGACATTATGATCGGCTTTCCAGGAGTTGATGCCCTTGGCGGCGAAATCGTATATCTTGATAGTATCATCGTAGGAAGATGTGGCTATTTGGCCAGCGCTGTTGAAGGCCGCATGCGATACTGATAATCGGCTCTCATGCTCGCCTACTGGCACGGGATGCTCGTGTGATAGCTTCCGTAGATCCCAAAGTCGCATGAATCTGTCCAAGCTTGCCGTAGCGACGTAGTGAGGTTGAGATGGGTAAAGTGAGAAACCTCCGATCTTCTTCTCGGAGAGTTGCCAACGTTCCACTGTATTGTCCTTGGCGCGAAGGTCACGCCGTCCAAAGGCGCCATCTAGCGTTGTCCAGTACAAGGAATTTGGGTCATCGATAGCCATGTCCACTCCGGAAAGCGGCTCATCAGTGGAGGTAGATTCAGGAGCATACTTCTCGGAAGACGTTGTCGTCTGGAGATCTAGTTCCCGAATAGAACTGTCATAGCTTGCGGTGTATAGGTGTGTAGGCTTTAGTGGATGTATATGCATTCCACTGATGGTGCGGGTGTGCGGTTTAACGGTGGTCATAACTGGGTCCGGATCGTCATCCTCTTCATCATCGTCTTCCTTCTTCACAGCGGAGACAGGATACTCTTGGGAGGCATCCAAAATTCCGAGGTGTCCCATCTTGTCTCCAGCAAATATCAATGGCTTTGTTTCCGTGGGGTGGAATATCATGGTGTATATCCTTTCGGGGGTGATTTTAATCCCTATACATCGTTAGTTAACATCATCTGACAATATATACAAAAAATGATGTGCTTACTATTTGGTTCCCAGGCTCCCCAAAGGCGCAGGCCACTCATCTGCTCTCTCAATGCCTTCAGGTCCTTATCCGTTGTCTTCTTGATATCATCCTCGCCAAAAGTTCGCTCATATGGCTTTGCGACACCCTTAGTGACAGCGTCGACGCCGATGAGACTATCTCCACTGAGCTTCTGGCCCGAAACAAACATATCATTCAGCGTATATGAGTCTGATTTGCGCAACCTCTTTGCGCGCTCCGCTTCCTGCGCTGCTTCATACTGTTCGTCTGCTTTCCTTTTTGCAAGCTCGCTGTCGGCCGTGATCCCTCTGAGTCTGGAGGACATGCGACGGGGCACAGCCTCCTCCTTTTTGACTTTCTTCGCAGGAGCCTTCTTCTTCGACTTGCCATCTCCAGAGGAGCGATTCGGTGAGGGTCTTGAGAATAGGCCCGAAGCCTGCGCGTCTAGGGTCAGCTTCTTCAACAGTGCATCGCGCTCCGCGATATTGGCCAGACGCTGCCGCTCGAACTCTGAGAGTTCGTTGGCGGATTCGTTCTTCTTCGGGGGCATTTTCAAGTCGGCTGGGCCCCTTTAAATACTGATTTGCCTCTGCTTGAGTCGCATTCAGCTTCAACACGACGGAGAAGACGCGTAAAGTGGGAGCTCGCGCGCCATCACGTGATACCACCAGGCCTCCATACGAACCGTATTGGGAAATCCGGAGTCTGCTCCAGGTGCAACAGTTCTTCTGTCGTCTCCGTCTGGTACTTGCTTCTGGTATTTGCTAAAATCTCCTTTTATTGCATCTCCTCCTCAAGAAGATTCATTTCTGCATATTAGCGCTTCAGCATCTTGTCATCTAATGCTCTTGGAATCTCTTACGGTGCAGAAATAGCAGCTTGAGTTTTTCCACCGCGGCCAAAGCTCCGACGAACTCATTATCTCAATTATCGCACTTGGAGTACAACACCCCAGCATCTAATGGCTACGAATCTGGGTCGCAGCCTTACACTCTCTAGGGCCGAGAACTCCCTCCTGCCGTTTCTGTATCAAACTCGCACGCTCACAGCTGTGCCATCTCGCCTATGTCGGAAATCGATCCAGCCGCGACGATGCCGTCCTTACTCAACCAACACACCTTTGGACGAACCATCAAATACTGCGGCGGAGGCAGTGGAGAGCTCTTCTCAGGAGACAACAAGCAGCGAAAATGCTCCCGCCACACGGCGAAATTATCTCAAGAAACGAGCAATCGCTACAGCACGGAGCAAGAGCATGGGTTCAACGCCATCGGCTCTGAAGACTCGTTCCACAATGACACGCGCGGAGAAAGAAATACTTGAGAAACTATCTAGACAGGTCGATAGTAGTCCTCCATCCCAGCTGCAGGAAAAGACTGAGCCGGTAAAAGAGCCGCGAAAGAAAACGGAAAGGAAGCAGAAGCCATTGGGCATCGCTGAGAAGCGGGAACTATCTGAGCTTTCTCGGATCTTTGAAGAAGCAGTTAATGATGCTAAATCAAAGACCGAGGAAGCGCCTCTTGAGCAGGAGCGGACGGGCGTGGAGTCCGAGGGACGCAGATCTCATCCGATGCTCGAGCGACACATCCCGAACATAGATGTGGAACTGCAGCGCGTTTCAACGATGTTTGAACGTATTCGAAGATTCAAGTACAGCGACGTGGATATTTCCGATCGAGCGAGAACAATAACAGTTGAGAGGGTCGTGGCACTGGCTGTGAGGATCGAATCTGAAAAGATCGAGACCGCCCTTCAGGCTGCAATTGACCAGGGCAAGGGCGACCTTGGGCTATGGGAAGTCTGTGAGCAGCGTGTATTTGGCATGCTGCAGCATTTGGATATATACGAAGGTGTCGATAAGGATGCGAATGATGCTCTGGAGCATCAGCTAAACGACATGGAAACGACCGACTCCTCTGAGGCATCTCAGAGCCTGTCTATTGAGAAAACAGGGACAAAGCACTCCGCCGGTCCTCTGGACATTCCTCCTTTCGTCCCTGTTTACCCCGTCATATCCGCTCTGTATCCAAGCATGCTTTTCGCAGCCTTGAATCTCTTCAAAACTCATTTCCCCAACTCGCCCCTTATCGGACAATTTCTACCTACCATCAAATCCCACGGCAGAACTTCAATCGTCCTCGGTGCGTCCGTAAAGCTCTACAACGAGCTGATGGAGTACTACTGGCGGGTCTGCGACGATCTCCCGACCGTAGTCTCCCTCCTCGAGGAGATGGACAGCACGGGCGTCGAGCCCAACCTCTGGACCTACTCTCTAGTCAGGAGGATCATCCGCACCCGCGCCGACGAGAAACAGGCACATCGTAGACGGATGCTGGAGCGGAGTGAGGATGCGGTCCAGAAAAAAGAGTGGTTCGAGACCGAACCGAATCAGAAAGCCCTAAGAGAACTTGCTGGATCGAAGAAGAAACGGGGATGGGTCCATCATCTGAATTCGCGCATACATGAGATATCTGAACGACGGAGGATGGAGAAGGAGGCCGTCACGACGCCGCTCCATACGGATTTCACGACGCCAATTCGGAAGTTGCCAGTTGATTGATCTGGTCTAGGACTTGATACCTGAGTAGATCGCGCTGTTCGCCATATGTCCATACTATTTCTTTGGTGGATATCATCAACGTGGACGATATATTTATGACTTATCTATTGTTCATGTACATTCTATCAAGATCTCACCACTTTACCGCAGAAGGCACGGAGTAAAATATGATATAGAAAATATACTACTGTACATAAAGTCAACAACATAGTAGAGTTTTGGATCCGATAAGCTTCCCTTCTTCACGGCTGATTCGACCTGGAAAATATCTAGTCTTTCTAGCAAATGCTTCTTTCTCTACTACCCATCAGCGCATTCAACCCATCAATTCCCACAGATCAAAACTCAGATCTTCATCCCCCAACTCCTCCCCAGCCCCACAGCCGTACTCGCCATGAAGCCCAGGTACTGTCTAACATCACTGACCTTCTGGCCGATATACTGGTTATCTTCGATACGACGGTTCACGAAAGCTTCCGTCGAACGGAAGTCTGGACTATTATCCTGAGTCATGACGACCTCGGAGCAGGCATAGATGGCGGAGAGAGAAAGCCGCTTCGTGTACCAGGAGGCGTCGACGGATTTGTCACCGGCCAAGTTGAGGATATCGGAGGAGAGAGCATGGAGTTCCGAAAGAGAGATAGGGACGTTGGACGGGTAGGACATGAGAGCGAGGGCCTGTATATCAAACAAGTTAGATAGAATCCAACAGGATAAGGTGAAGGGACGAAGCTCACATCCTGCCACTTATCAATAATCAACTCATTCATCCTCAACCTCTCCATAACCAGACCCTTCACTTTTTCCTCTACCGACAACTCCTTCCCCAACAACCCATCCTCAACCCTCGCTCTCAACAACCCCCTCCGACTCGCCAGCCAGAACATCACCAGATCAACCTCTCCGCGCGGAAGCAATTGGATCGAGACGTCCAGGAATCCAGCATCGCGCGCTCCGAGCCTCAGCGCATCGAGACTGAATCCATGCTGCGGAACATGCTCTAGCGCCGCAGAGAGGATCGTCACTTGCGAATTGGTGTATTCATGTGTAGGGAGGATGGGGTGGAATTGGGAATGGTAGGATCGAGTAGTAGCTGAGGGAGTCGTGCGTTGGAAGCGTCGTTGGGGTCGGACGTTCTGGAAAGAGGTCGATGGACGGGAACAGAACTGCTGGCTTCGGAGGAAGAGTGGGCGTGTCGATGAGGAGGAAGTAGAGAGTCCGTTTGACCATGAAGTAGTAGTAGCTGCGGCGATGGGACGCCTGGCGTGCGATAATGGTTGGGCCATGATGGTTTTTGACTGAGCCAGCGATTGAGGTAGCGGAAGCGTGAGACGGGCTTTGATCAACGTGATGTCACTGACGAACAACTGCGCTCTTGTGCCAATTTCTTTTCAAGACCCTATACTTAGGTAGATGGTGCGTAGCGTGGCGCAATTGAAGGAGTTTAAACTCGGAGTGCTCGATGTCCGACGTTGTCTGCGGAACTGGAGTCGGCCGGCGGTGGGCCCATGGGGATTTAATGGTAGTCTTTATCTGAACAGTAGAAGGTAATGGAACCGTCATACTATTAAGCATACTGGTAATACTCTATCAAATATAGGATGGTAAGGCTTGTTTATTACTAGTAGCCTAAGTAAACTAAGATTAGAATGTTATGTTGTGGAGAGTAACTGAATCACTCTATGGCGAGTTTGGATATCCACTGTGTCCAAGCAGTAAACAGTTATATAACTGCGATTATCATTGCCTGGGGGGTCCTGTCATTGTCCACTTCACTGCTTCTATAGCGCGGGACGATCTACGGAGTAGATTGGATCGTCCAGACAAGTCGTCGCTGGACGATTCCTTCTCTACGGGTGACGTACATCGGTCCCAAACCTCCACCTAAAGCACATGAAGCAGTGTATGAAGTTGTTAATAAGAAGGAATGCCTAGCCCAATGGTCTTTACTCGGTTGGTCATGGTCAGATATTCGCTAGGTCGAAATCGGATGACAGCACTCGTGGCTTCTGGAGGTCGATGAAGTACTGTTTCCTTTTAACGTTAGTACAACCATAAGTGGGTAAGATTGTCCCTGTTGGCTCAATGTTGGTTCAATGTCACTGACTTCAATTCTGTGAAGTAGCATGTTAGTATCAGATAACTGCACCATTCTGAGTACTGCTGCTTGTCGAATAGAGAAAGAATTCCCATCGCACGGTATGGCTCTGCTGGATCTCTCTCACGTAGGGTATCGCTCCCAATGGCGAAGAGAATCTCGGACTGAACTTTGAGACAAGATCTCCACCGGCACCATTGTAAAGTTCTTGATGAACTTGATCGGCGTTGAGAGGAAGGGAAAATACTTGGCTCATGGAGGGATAAATGAGGCGGTCGATCCTGTCAATAGCCTTGAACAGGCTTCCAATAAGTCATCTATTTCTGCTCCTTTGTTTGCGTGATATCCGTCAGTATCTGATCATCACAAGAAATATGGGTCCTTTGTGTCTCATAGCAGTCCTTGTCTTTGGGCACGATATGTTAATGTTTCCCCGGCCCAAGCGCGAGTTTCAAGTCTGAAGTATCTGATCCGTCGCGTAGTGTTGCTTTCCCGGAGAAGAACGGTCTCGCATAGGCGAAATCAAGAAGGAGTAGAGTCACCGGGCATGGAAAGCGGCCTGGCTTTTCCGATCTGTATCAGAGATGAAAGTATGCTGTGACTCATGCCTTCGAGAAGCGAAAGTGGCCTAAAGCCCTCTCTCATTATTCCATTGTGAGCTTCTCTATATGTTGATTCGTCGATACAGTACTCAACACCTCGTTTGTCGAAGGATTCTATTTGTCACCTCAACGCATGAAGTTGGAAAATGATTTCCAAAAGGATGATGGTCCACAGGAGCCTCTCCAATGAGAGCCGTGAGAATATCCCGATCGCTAGAAATGCAAAGCTGACTGACGGATGGTGTACATCGACATGGTAAAATCCGTGGCATCGTTCAAAAATCAGCGGTGTAGGGAAATGCATGTGAAGGACACTCGGTGAGTAGACCAGCAGAAGGCCAAATCATCAAAGATAGTTGAAGTCCAGACTGGACGAGGGAGGTGTCCAATAGACATATGAAGTGAACGAGTACAGTAGTCAGAGAGTAAACCCTACGGATGAAAGGATCGGCAGAAATGACCCAAATCAGTCTCATAAATGGACTGGACTTGGGTTCCCACTAAACTTTCATATTTACCCAACGGGATGCTCAGGAAAAGACTCCATTGTCTCGAAGCTTGCTTTAGCCCAGGACTACAAACCGCCCCATGGAACCCTGATTGGAGAGGGCGGAGAGATAGTTGGGTTGCGACCAAACTTTAGTTCTCCAATCACCGGCTATCCTAAGAACCTATAACACCATATACGCTCAGGGGAGCAGGGGATCCATCGGAGATGATGCAAATCGGGCTGCTGTTCACAAAGCTGGGGGTGTAGCACCAGTAAGGGTGATCTGCTAATATGGTAGCCTGTATTCCAGGTGCCGGGAGGCAACTGAGCCTGTTGTAGGCAAGATGATGGCTGGGTAGAGGACCCATCAAATGGCTTTGTCTCTGAATCCTACTCGCAGTCGGGTCTGGCCACCCTGTCGTTGCCCTAAGACCAAGCACTCCTCATCCAACGGGGCGGTGGAGTAAGATCGGGTGACATTCGCTACCGGGACAAGAGTATCACATTGATACCACGCAGATATAGGAGATCTGTCCGACAAGATTCTCGACTCTGAGGCCTGAAGGCCGCATACGAAAGCACAACAATGCGGAGGCGCTGAAGCAGATTGATGGTACACCGATGTACAAACCTTGGATGTTATGAAGTCCCTAGCGGCAGGATTTGTTCAGGCTTTTCGTTGAGAGGCGCAGCGTCTATCCATATCGTTCGGTAAGCCCGCGATCTTAGTAAAGTCCCAAGTGATGAACCGTGCTCCAAAGAGTAGGATCCCGACGTGGAGTAGCACAAATGACGCCTGGCTCCACCCCTACACCCGCTAAAACACACCAGGTTCAGTGGATAATGTTCGATTTCTTGCCCTCAGAGGTCGCCTTATGCAAGCATTCGTCGACTATGTTCAAGGTGACGGATGAAGAGTGATTGTGTAGGTTGCAACGGTTATAGGCAGTCACCTTGCGGGTCGAAATTGTGTAGACCCTGCGCAATCGCATAAAGGCTCCCTGCTCCGATTCGCATATTGATAGCCAAAGGTCAGTAGTTATTGCAAATGTGAAGAATGCATCTTCCACAATATAGATAGATTGCATTTCAAAGATCAAAGATCAAAGATCGCCGGTGGAGCTCAACTTAGTCGAGCAAATATCAATAGGGACGGGGGCGCTGAACTCAGCGACCAGTGAAGTATCATCACATCTCGTTGCAGAAAGAAGCCAGGAGTAGACGCCCTCAGCCTTACTGCTTCAGATGTCGTAGGCTAGGCATAGGTTGTGAATAGCAACTCCCTGCTAGGAGAGACAAAGATGGGGATTCCCAAAACAACACACGGATCGCTTTCAATTGAAGGAGCCACACTAGGGAGGAAGGAATTCCTGACGAATCTCCCTGGGCCATCAGAAGCACGCGCTAAGATCAATTTCTGGAAGGCCAGAACGGGGAGGCCTCTCGTGGAGTCCTCTTCCAGTAAGACTCCTAGTCTGCAAACATAATGAAACAGAACCCAGCAGGTTATCACCGGGATCCCATGCATGGACATGCATTGTTTGTGGAGAGCAGGTGATTGGCGGTTTCGACCTGAATTGTGAAATACACCGGCTAAATTCAGACTCTAATGGCTGCTATCAGCAATTTGGAGTATGTGGAGAGCATCCATCAGTGTTGGGCAGTTCGGCAGTCCTATCGACGTACGAAGTAATGATTTCTCGAGTTTCAAGCAATCCCGCCTGTGAAATCGGAATTTTAACGGGCTGACGCTCTGCAGTATACTTATCAGTTCTAACGACTCAGTGGTGCAACAATCAACAAATCAGCAACCAGGTTATGCGTACGTGATTTATTGATATCGAACCAATGCCAAAGAAAAAGGAACTGTTACTCGACCGGACCACAGTCCCGACGTAAGGAAGCACCAGTACATGCAATTGTCCCCTTGCATATGACGGTATCTCTGACTTCTGAAGACCATTGAAACCGGATGTAGACGAGATCAGACATCTTTATTGGAGGGTTGCTGACCTCGGTGCACAGTAGCGGCCGACTTACTTGTATGGGCGAAGAATCATTACTACACCGGCTATTGAAGTAGACGGTGTCCCATCAAGTCGATATTAGTGTATCTGGTGGCAGAGCGGTGCCCATAGCGCACCATGCGGAATCGTCCTTAGTGACACGCAGATAGGCTGATCATCCCCTTCGGCATCTCGCTAGGTGAGCCCATTTGGGCGCGGAACAGGCGAGGTCCGGTGGCTGGATTTAGAGCGTTCTTGGCCCATCAATCTCGTTGACCATCACGAAGAAACCCTGCAGAGCTCAATAAGGTCGTCTGTGTCGCATATCTTGCCAAGACCTAGAAGATCTTGATGCGCTTCGGGCCTCTCCTCCAGATAGTTACTGGTGGATTGCAATCAACGTCGGGGATTAGGGACTTCTTTAGAATAGCTGGATTCTTAAGACCCTTCGTTCAGTCTTGGGGAGTGGAAGAAAGAAGGTTGTCCGATCCAGACAGATGCCGTGGTCGGACCCGATCTGCAGCCGCGTCGAACATGATTCGAGCTGGTTGGATGTGATGAAAGCGACGGTCTCGTTTTAACGCATGGCCTGCACGCATGGATATTCTCAGGGTGTGCGTCCGGGTATGTGCTGCCAGGAACCATGGAAACAGGAAAGTGAGAGAGTCGATCTTGATCGTACCTAGCTGTGCGGTATCAGAGTTAGATCAATCTCGAGGAAGTAATTAATCGGTCAACTCTGCCAACCGTGGTGGGATTGGAAGTCAGGTGACGCCAGACCCGCGTCAAAACTTACTGAGGATTTCTGAGCGTCCAGACAATCTGCCATCGTTGCGCTGATGATCCGAGAGTTGACGCTAGAGGAGCTTACAACGGTTCAGCACGAGCTTACAAAAGGTACCTTGAGGGCGTGCAAACTAAGTATACTATGCTCCACCTGCCCTATCGTTGGTTCCACCGTAGCTTCGACCTTATGATCCACTCGGGCCATCCACTGGTATAGTCGATAAGGTTGGGAAAAGAATGGTTTTTTGTCTGGAAAGTATATCCTGCATAAAGGGACTCGCTCTGTAGCCTCTGTCAGATGCGCAAGAATAATGTATCAATACTCCTATACGATCTATGGAAGTCGTAATCTCCACTCGACTCTGTATGGTATGCTCCCGCTTAGTCCTCACTCACTTCGTAGTGCTGTAGGACGAATCTAAAGATCGAGGGTCCGAACGCCATAGGTCCTTGCGTCTTTCAAATGATATCGCGATGGGGCCTCTCTCTGAGCAGTCAACCGGAAAAGGAAGCTAATAGCCTCAATTAACTTTTGGATTGAAGAAGGACTCCATAGAGTAGGAGACGCAGGTCTTCCTACGGGGGCGCCGTAGATGTCTCAGGTGCGCTGAGGGACTCCATCGGATAATAATATAGCAGCGTTTTGAGGCGCTGCGATTAGCCTCCTGGACGAAGCCGACGCAGCACCTCGCATAGCCACGCAACAGCCTCGCTAAAAACCATGTATATAATACGTGTTGTGCCCGCAGAGTGACCGGGGGGGTTAACCCTTGCAGCCTTGCTGGAGAAAGAGACGATGAAGCGTATTCTGTACCTATATGCAGGAGTCAGTGAGAACATGTGCCTGATGCTATACAGCACTAGTTGAATTAGTCGAGCGTTGAGTTTTATCATACCGAATCCAAGTCAAGGCGCTCTAGCAAGACATGCCTGTCACAATCCTGCATTCCCCGCCTTGAAGTTCATCGTGCTAGCTCTCCAATCTCAATAGTCCAGCAGGGAGACTAAAGTTCCACCGGCGATGGCACTCGCGTCGTCGTCTGGGCGCTTTGATTCGGCTCCGGGTTGACAGGCTGGCCACTGCGTGCCGGACATGACGGTATGAGAATCCTCTGGCGAAAGGGGAGCTCGAATCAGCACTTCATTTTGTTCCAACCCCGGACGGATCCCAGAAGGTTGTTGTGCTGTGCTGGGGGGAGAAAACGACTTGTACAGTAGTCGGTAGTCCAGTGACCCAAGATCCGAACCCCCTAAGAAAAACCAAAGAAAAAAAAAACACCGCAACGTCTAATTCCAGTCGGAACTTCTCTCTACGTTCCTCGACCCGCGCATCGTCTTTCGCCAGACGATCCAGATTTTCCCCAAGGTTTCCCTGTAACGCCCTACCTCGATCCCATCTGTGCGTGTTAAGTTCCCCCCGTTGCCTTTCCCGCGTGCGAGGAATCAATCATTCCTCATATCCCAGCCCAGTGTCCACTATTATCTCTGCCGCTGACGACGTCCATGATCCTCAAAGACATTTTTTTTCGCTCGAACTACCAGAATCCCTGCCCGCTGGGCCCGTCGTCCGCCAGTCTACGATCGTCTTAGACTCTCGCTGCCCACCCTAACCCCCCATCTGCTTGCAGCCTTTCGCTTTCACACCTTACCTTCCTTTCACGCCTGAACGGAGAGAGGAACCAGACGAACTGCGTCCTCTCCCGGCTCTTCCTACAATCATGGGTGGGTTGTGTTTTTTCTCGTCTCTCGTCCGCCTACCACCTTCATTTTTACCTTCGCCCTGCGTCCTCTTTGGCTCCGGCTCGAGCCGCAACTTCCCCTCCCCTCCCCAATCTGTATTCTGGCTTGTTGCTCTTGTTCTTCTGCCCCAGCTCTGGTCCGCCACCCACCCCTTGTCTTGGCTACGCTGTTGAGGCTGCCGATTACTGCTGGATGCTGCCGCTGCATCGCCGGCCGCCTAACATACCATCAGCTTCCCTTCTCCACGCGCTCTGCCTTCTTCCCTTTCTTCCTCCCGTTAAGGGACCCCTCTAGTCTCGATCTATTGGGATCCTTACCTTGCCCCGCGTCGTATTTTATCTTTCCTTAGTTCCCCCCTCCTCGTTTTTTCATCTTGTTGATATAAGCTTGTGGCTCACGCTCTGGCATCGCTCCGTCCTAGATACAGCCGACGTCTATCGACCCCATCAAGTAAGTTGAGATTTTCTTTTCTTCCGTTGTTCCATTCGCAGATCAAAGCGTGTCCTGCGTCGATCCGTAGCGCTGGTGGCTTGGGAGACCGGTAAAGGTTCCCAGCCGCTGTGGTTCGTTTCCAGTATTGGACCGGCAGAAGCAGCATGGCGGGCAAAGGGAGATTGTCGCGATTCATGGTATCCTTTGCGCGGTCTGAGGTTAGCTCCCAAGATCAAGATGCGCATCACTGCTCTCGCGGAGGGCCCACGGGAATCGAAGGATGAAAAGGAGAAACAGGCATTGATTCTCGTCGTTACAGCGAGATGAACATGATGTCTTGTTTCCTTTCTCTCTTTCTATCTGCGTGGCTCCCTTTGTGCCTGCCTCATATCACTCGTGGTTTCCTGCCGTCCATCTCGCGTCACCTGACCGCCCGGGTCCTCCTGGGCATTTTCGACTTAGCCATCTTTAAAATTCCCATCCTCCCCCTTTCTTTCAACCCGCAAACTACTCCTTTCAATGCCGTCCCTCCAAAACTTTGCTGACCACGCGCAGCGTGAGAGATCTCGTTCTCCTCGTCGCCGTTCACGCAGTCCTCGTCGCAACCGTCGTTCGTACTCGCCGCGCAGCCGCTCTCGCAGCCGTGACGACTACCGCCGCAGTGACCGCAGATCCAGATCTCCTATGAGTGGTGCAGCCGGCGCGTCTGGAGGACATTCGGGTTCTGGCTACGGAGGACGTGGTGGTCTTGCGTCCGGTCGATCTTACGAGGAACGCGCGGTTGCCAAAGAGCAGATGATGCAGTCCGTGCGCGAATCATCCCAGCAAGACCGTCGGGTCTATGTGGGAAATCTATCCTACGATGTGAAATGGCATCACTTGAAAGACTTTATGAGACAGGGTGAGCAGGGTCATGTCCTGGCCGGTGGAGTGTGCCCCAGCTAGGTGGGGTAAGGCTGACTGAGGGATGCGTGCTATAGCTGGAGAGGTTCTCTTCGCCGATGTTTTATTACTTCCGAATGGAATGTCGAAGGTGGGCGCCAATGCGTAGTGTGGCTGGTTTTCCCGGTTTTCCTTTGGTTATTTTGATGGACATGTTGGATTGACGGGTTGGGCTTGGCCGTACGGACTACTGTAGGGATGCGGGTAAGTACTGATCAGGAACAGCGTGGATGGCAAGAAGTCTCATGAGATGGAATACAGGATTGTGGAATACGCAACGAGGGAGCAAGCACAACATGCAGTCAACACGCTCAGCAACCAGAATCTCATGGGACGACTCGTCTATGTCCGCGAGGTATTTCGCCCTGCCCGCTGTCCATCGAGCATGGGACTAACCTGGTGCGCTCTTTGACTACAGGATCGTGAAGCTGAGCCTCGTTTCACCGGCCCTCCCAGTCGTGGAGACTTTGGAGGCGCTGGCAGAGGCGGCTTCGGAGGCTATAGCGGCGGTGGAGGACGCCAGATCTACATTTCCAACGTTTGTCCCCTTTTATCATTAACCTATCTCTGTGGAATGAACCAAGATTGACACCAGGGTTCTCTTTCCAGCTCCCCTTCAATGTTGGCTGGCAAGACCTGAAGGATCTGTTCCGCCAATCGGGTAAGTTTAAGAGCTGTATAAGCCGACTTGCGGCCTCTCCCCACGTGTGTCGACGAGTGATTATTGACAAACATGTATTCTAGCCCAGCATGGCGCTGTGATCCGTGCTGATGTCCACACGGACCCGAGCGGCCGTCCGAAGGGATCTGGCATTGTTGCTTTTGAATCCCCTGAGGATGCGCGCAGCGCCATCCAGCAGTTCAATGGCTACGATTGGCAGGGAAGGACCCTCGAGGTCCGCGAGGATCGCTACGCCGGTAGTGGGCCAGGCTTCGGCGGCCGTGGTGGCTTCGGCGGCGGATTTGGTCGTGGTGGCTTCGCTGGCCGTGGTGGTTTCGGCGGTCGCGGTGGTTACGGTGGTGGTTTTGGAGGCCGAGGCGGCTTCAGCGGTGGGTTAGGAGGAGGAAGCGTTGCTGGCTTCAGCGAACCTGGCGCTTCTGTTCCACCGAACCCCTTCACCGACTACGCGACATCCGGTGGAGAGAAGAGCGCCATCATCTATGTCCGCAATGTAAGTATTGACCAACCTCTTGGGGGACTGCCGTTTCTAACAGGACCGTCAGCTACCGTGGTCAACCTGCAATGAAGATCTCGTGGACTTGTTTTCTACCATTGGAAAGGTCGAGCGCGCCGAGATCCAGTATGAACCCAACGGTCGCTCTCGCGGCACCGGTGTAGTCGAATTCGACAATGCAGAAACTGCGGAGACTGCAATCGGTATGCCACAAAATCAGTTATCTCTCACACTCGTTACTGACTCATGCCTCTAGCCAAGTTCACTGGCTACCAGTACGGTGGCCGTCCTCTCGGCATCACCTTCGTCAAGTATCTAAATGCGGGCCCGCAAGGCGACGCAATGGACGGTGCTGAACCGACGTCCGGAATCACTCAGGATCAGATCATGTAACATTACCGTATGCTTTTCAACGAGTCGAAAGATATCCCCGGGAAAGTTTACGATGTATTACAAATGGTTCGCAAGGTCCTATATTCATCCGGATGGGCTGCAATTTGTTTCTGCTTTCTTTTCTCCTTTTTTATCTTCATCATTTTTAAGGACCGACACAACAAAAGCGATCCGTGATTTGATGGTTTGGTTTGCTCGGTACTCCCCCTGGCTGGCTTGACGGATAGATCCATTTCGCGCACTTTTTCTTCACTCTTCCCTTGTCACAGTCTTTACCGGACTGGAGGTCTTCGAGCTAGCTTTTTATCAAGTCAACATGACGAAAATTGTATCTCTAGGTGCTGTACGTCAGATAGCCTTGAGTTGGTGCGGTTCCGGCCGGGTTACGTAGATGCGTTTTACATCCACCAATCACAAATAACCCCCCTACTGTGTAAACTCGGAGTCAATTGCCTCTTCCAGACAGAGGTGTGAGACGTCAGATCTATCTAATCCACCTTTAACCCCTGAGTTCATCGAGCGTCATTGTAAGCGATACATAATACAAGGTACCTTGGGATACAAATACAGGAATGATGTAATGGTCATATGACCAGTAATACTCTCAAAGCGGTGACTTGTTTTGATTGATAACTTAAGTTAATTGTGATAATTCCTGAACGCTGGACCCTATACCGATACCTAATCATAGTCCTAGTCCTAGTCCTAAACGTAACCGAGATCCTAACCCATGTTCGTAAGAGGGTTCGAGAGCAAGGGGGAAAAAAAAAAAACATATAAAAGATGAAACGAAACAGATATAGATAAGAAGCCGCCGTGTCTGTAAGGAGAAACAACCGAGCGTTTGATACGAAAACGATTCATCGGGATAAAAGTGATATACGCGAAAGCCAAGCCAAGCCAAATCAAACGCCACATAACAGTTCAGTTCAGTTCAGTCATGTTGTGGTGGTGTGGCCGATCCTTGTCCCGTTGACATTTTGTGTTTTTTTTTTTTT
>JAPVCG010000053.1:71569-106064 GCA_029606305.1 Paecilomyces fulvus
CCGGGAGCTGAGGGGGTTCCATGGCCATCAACATCAAAGGTCATCCTAGATTCGTTTTCTCTGGTTTGGTTTAAGGAGCCTGCCTCTTAAACTCTGGAATGGAGGATCGTTCACGTCATAGCCGCGGGGGGGTATCGGCCTGGTATTCGTAATTCAAGTGAGGTTGCACTATCCTTCGTCGCAGACGAGGGACGTGTTTCGTCGTCCTGTTGTTGCTGTGGCGGGTCCATAGTCGCATATATAACGCCATTGGTCGATAAGGGGGATGTTGCAGTCGAAGCAAGAGTTGATGTTGGGGCCTGGGAGGAGGAGGATGTATCCCTTCTGGACCATTCCGAATCTCCGCGTTTAAGTTGACGATAGGTTTCCACAGCCACAACTGATGGAGTCAGCTCTGCAGCTTCTACTGAACTGGGAACGGTGTTACTGGAACGAGTAGTGGTGTCTGTACTCGTGGGCACGGTTGACGCGCTTTCGTGTCGGTTCCTCTGCGCCTCGTAGGACATATCCTGTGCGTCGATCGATGGCGAGGTAGGTACGCTCGAGTTGTTACTCCGTTGATGCGCGAGGCTGGGATGTTCGTCTAGGAGTTGGTTATACTGGTGAGCCGTTGTTTGCTGCTGCGGCAACTGCTCACTGTGTGCAGTCGTACTAGATGCCGCGGTGACAACTGGCGGTCCCATCCAATCGCCATAGTAGCTGCTGTTTCTCTCCAAGTGAGCTGCATCGGAGGGATCAGCTGTGCCATTGGGAATCCTGGCTTTGTTTTCATAGCCGTCCTGGTGTTCCTGCCTTGGAGCGGGGTGTCCAGCTTGCGATAAAGGTATCCCTGAGCCGGCCGCTGCCCACGGTGCCCTATCAGCTAGGCTTTCTCCGCTAGATGGCGAAAGAGGTTCATGTCGGTGTCGGTCGATCTGTACATCACTGCCAAACCTCCCACCAGGCTGAGGGCGTGGCCCTTGTGATCCTGGAGCGTCTTGGTTCATAACGACTGACTCGGCAGAGTAGGGCGTCCGATCAGCCTCGTCTTCGTCCATCACACCGTCGCTGCTGACCGAGCTAGCTCTCCAGCTCGAACCGCTTACGCTCCGTATATGCCGTCTCACGAATGCGTTGCGCGCTTCTCCAGTCTTCTCGACCAGATTCTCGATATCCTCGTACCACGCCATCATCGTCTCATGCGACTCTGCGCGGAATACCCAAGCATGACCACGGTGCATTGCGCCTGTCTGTCGTCCCTTGAGCATGAATTTGTGAGACGTCGATCCGGGCTGAGAGTGAGAGCCCAGTTTCTGCTCCGGCAGAAACAATGACATGACTGGCGTCTGCCAGGCGATCCGATCTGCTGATTTGAATTCGTGGAGATGCGTCGGAGACAACACATACCTAGAAGATTTTAGTGTAAGCAATTGGACCAATCCTCGAAAGTTCACTTACCATCCAGGGGTGTAACTCTTTAGGTATTTGCTCTTTCGTTCCAGCATTCCCGATCTAATTTCGACTGCGGCGGGGTGATCCTTGCCAGGGTAAGAGATATTCTCCACGCTGCGAAGCGGGGTCCTTGGGTCAACCAGTTGATCCTCGTTGGCGATGAAGGAGTTCCATTCGTGGTCCCTAGGCATCGAGATCGGCCCTACTCGAAGTTTCTCCGCTGTGTCCAGAGCCTCCTCCGCTTCCCGTTTGAGGATGTTGGCATATGCATTGTATGCCTTCTGAATTTCCCCGACGACTATAGACTCGAGCTCCCGACCAGAACTCTCAAGGTTCAAAAATGCCTGGAAAAGTTCAGTGCTCCGCTTCTCAGGGTGTAAAATCGCCCGCACTCACCCTATGAAGATAGTTTTCCTCCTCGATCTGCTTTTCAATCTGTCGGTCCACGTGTAATTTCACAATAAACGGATCTCCCTTGCCTGATGCAGCAGCAGGATCAAGATCCACCAGCCCCAGCGCTTCCTGCAGATTTCGAACAGCCTTTCGGGTCCCTTCCACTTCCTTATCAACTGTGTTCTTAAAGTCTCCAGATAGACCCTTAATTTCTTTGATCTTCTGTTGGAGATCACTCCGGAGACCCGTCAGCTGCAGAATCACCTCATTTTCGATATCCTTCGCCCGAGCGGCCTCCGCATGGCCTTGTTTGTGATAGTCGCGTAAGATCTCGGTAGCATCCGCCAATCCACCGGACTCCAGGAATGTTGGCGGAAGTGACATGTTGTTAATGATATTCGACGCCGATAATAATAGTTTGGATCTCGTCTCGTACGACTTCTGCATATCTTTGAAGAAAACAATGAGATCCTTCAAGATCTTGCGCCATGCTATTATCTTGTCAGTATCTTCCATCCACAATTACACCATCGTCGTTACGTACCCTGAAATCGGGTTGCCAGCACATCCGTCGGGCTTCCGTTGGTAGGAATCGGCACATAGAAAGCACTGTTCAGGTTGCCGGTCCCGTCCACGTTGTATTTCTCCTTATCGCCCAAATGCAGACTCCTGACACTCCCAGCACGGAGACTCCTCCGACTTCCGCTGCGCCTCAGACTTCCTCTCTTGCTCAGCGACGATTTCTTCTTCAGCGTGCCGCCCCGCGCGAGAGATCCCGACTGCGCATGCGACGACTGTGAATCGGACCGCTGCAGACCACCCCCGACGGAACCGTCCATCACGGTTGAATTGCGTTGGCTGTGATTGTGGTTGGTGTCGTTATCGAGTTCCTCGTGAAATCGAGTCGAGTGTGCCAGCGGTGATGGTTGGACTAGAGCGGTCGCATTGTAGTCCGAATTCGCGACATAAGAAGCCGGTCTCGAGCCCGAATTGCCTCCATAACCTCTTCCCAAGTGCGCTGGATCCGTAGGGAGCGGGACCGAGCCGTACCCGTCCTGTGCAAGTGTATCTGATTCTGGCCGCGCGGCCATGGCCATGATGGAGAGTGTCTTGTATTCGAAGGCACCGGCACTTGTTCCGCGTCGCACCGGGGGGGAGAGCAGTGAGACTAGATGTTGAAGTTCAAATCTTTCGAGACAAGTCGAGAAAGCGGTTTTGTTCCTCGGGTTTCCCTGGCGAAGGGCCGGCTCCAGATCTTAGAGCGAACTGTTTGCGGGGGTCGGCGATGGTTGCGTAGATGATCAGCTTTAACGGATAAGGCCCCACCATTAGCACGAGACTATTGAAACAGCGGTCCTGTTAACGCAGAAAGAAGTTGAGCTGCGCCACATAAAGAGAGACGAGAAGACTGATGACGATGCGGAGACGATGGGAGGAGAGAACAAGAAAGAGGAGGGAGATGATGATGGAGGTTTAGGCGATAAGTGACGGATGCGGATGACGTCGACACGACTTTCTAGGAACGAAGAGGAAAAATATCCAGCCTCAAGCCAAGTTTGTTAACTCTTTTCATGCTTTTTCGACGGAGCAGTGACGGGACCAGCGCCAAAGCCTATCGGACCATAAAGTGGATAATCCCTCTTCAGCCTTGGATCATGATGAGAGACCTCGTTCCACCCTCGATGCTTCCTGGATCCTACCGACTACTACGAAGCTACTCATACGGTGCTTGCTTCTCTAGTGTACTCTAACTAGCAGCACAGCACAGTACAGCATGGCACTCGCCTCCCCCTCAGCCATGGCCTAACGCAAGTGTTGTCTTTCACTGCCTCATCGCTCTTGGGCACTAAAAAAGGGAGTGGCGGTGATCAGGGTGTGGGGGAAACATCCTGGCCAGTGTGTTGGTTTACTGTAACTACTAACTAGTTAACTAACGACGGAACCGGCAACTCGCACTCGTTCACGGTGAACGCCAACGGACAAGAAATGTATCTCTTCAAGGAAAACGACCCTGATCCATCTCCAAATCATAACTAATACTCTCTAACTAAACGTCATCGACATCTCACCGCGTCACGGAAACCCACATTTCACCTCGACGGGGATGGATCCCGGCAGTCAGTCTCGGTTTGCTAATCTTGATCTTCTTTTGCTTCCTTTGATCCACTAAGAGAGTGGCGTTAACGACTTTCCCGCTTGGACCAAAGAGACATGGAGAAGCGGGCACATATTTCTCCAGCTCCACCCTCCGTTCGGTTCTAAGAGTTGGAGTCTTGATTAGAATAATAATAGACACAGGATGCATTGCAATCATACCAGCCCTACTACACCGACAGATTGGATTGACAGGATGTGCATGAAAAACATGTGGCAAGCGTCAACCTGCCGATCGGGGCGTTGGTAGTGTAATACTTACAGACATCCACTCAAGACGGGGTTGCATTGGACCAAAACCGGTTCCTATGGTCTGCAGGACCTGAAGTCCGTCTCTGCACCCGGTGCTCAGCTGTGAACCATGGCCACAGCTGGTGATAAGCACGTTCAACTGGATGGACGACTACGGAAAAGACGTAAGACCATGCCAGAGCCTTGGTCCATGGGAAAGAGAAACACACACAGAGAGAGAAAGAGAGAGAGAGATGAACTCTGGTGTTGTAGATCAGAAGTTTAAAAGGGAAACACTGTCAAATCCGATCGGCATCGGTCAGCCTCACGGGAAGCCTCGGTCAGCTTCCGCTCACCGTAGAGAGTAGTACTATCAGGCAGGAGAACTTCACACCAAGGGCATCATAACTCGATGTGAATTCGAATACAAACTCTGCGGAAATTGACAATGCTAAATGGCACTGGCAAACAGGCTCTACTTCTACTTTCGGATGAAAAGATTGTTCTACTTGTATCAAACATGCGGCGTCCAGTATGAAATCACCACCATTGGTCGCCAATGGCGAAGATAGTTTGCAAACAAAAAAAGAAATCGTGTTGTGATCGGGATGGGTTCTCTTGACACCCTGGTATGTGAGCAGGTATATTACATGAAGGCAGCAAACTGGGCCAGTCCATCGGATGTCAACCTCACGAGGCGGGAGCAGGGGTTGCGGGAACGTCGATACCGTATGCCTGCTTGATGCGTTCCCGACGGCGTTCAGCGTAGCCCGGAGCGTAGATGCCTGAGAAATGGTCAGCGTCGCGCATAGAAATATGCGATCCTGATCCAACCACATACCTCTGCCCTCGCCCAATTCGGCGAAGGTCTCCTCAGCCGGCGTTCTGTATGTCGTCCTCAGCTTCTTCAGTCTCTCGAACTCATCAACGTTCCTGTCCTTCTCGTAGCCTCGCAGAGAGCCTCCGGTGAACTCGAAGGCGTACAGAGCCGCCGCCAGGGCGGTGCCGTATCCGAAGACAGCGGGGAAGGTACGGGCTAGATGGCGGTTAGTGAATATCCCGGACTCGTAGCATCCTCAACAACGGGACAAACCTCGAAGGCCGAGAATTGAACCGGAGAAGAATCCTGCCAGAGCAACGTTCCAGGGGTCTTCCTTCTCACGCAGGTTGGCGGAAGCGGTCTTCACGAACTCATATGTACCACCCATGGCCGCTAAAGTCATCAAAGTTAGCATCAATTGACTCCAGAAAAAAAAAGATATTCCACCCCAGGCAGCATAACTCACCGAAAATACCAATGGTGGTGCCGGTTCTCGTAAACACACCCCATGGTCCGATATTCTGCTTGACGAGAGTGTTCTGCACGGCCGAGGTAAACAGACCAATTCCTGAAGTCAGTAGGGTGGTCTTAGTGGCCGCTGCGATAGCATCCTCTGGATGATACGCCTTTTCTTCCGTTGTCGACACCATGGTGGCTGGTACAGACGAGAATGAGCGGCTCTTCGGTAGAGCGGTCGTCGTCGGTTGGAGTGATTTTGGATATGGAGTTAGTTTTGCCGCGCGTTACCGCCTTCCTTAGCATCACTGGGAAGCTCCGCGGCATGTCTGGGAGCATGAGCATGATGGCGTGAACTGACAAGGCTGCTTCATGTGTTTCAAGCTAATAGTGTTCTCTTTTCATCCGTTCTTTTCTCAATAGGTTCCTTAAAGTTGGGCTACAGGTGCGTCCACTGTCAATGGGAGCTGTTTATTCCAAGCTTGTCTGGTCGTTTGCCCCTCCGTTTGCCTGGCGTCACTCTCACAAACCTGCGCCATTCATATCTCTTGAGATCTATTGATCTGTGATCTGTCCATTACGGAGGAAGGACTGACAGAGGTATTTCCGACAGAACTATCGTCTGATTGCTTGCATCTTAGACTATATGTGCTATATAGGGAGCTTCAGTCCGTTTCCAGAGGCCTCTCGATTCGGTGCCTGCCAGCTCTTGGCTCAGTCTCCATAAGTTCGGGTCAGGGATTTTTGGCATCAGTTGGGCAATCGCACTGATACACAGATAGCCACCTATGTCTCCTCCAGGGAGAGCAGGTCCGTAAGCCGTGTTATGGCAGTAACTGAAATAACTCTTGATATCGTTCCCCGCTAACGGATATGAATGCATAGGCAAGACTGCTCCGCGGTTAGCTCTCGATATTAATTTGTATGATCCTGAAAACCCACCAAGCTCAGGTCGAAACTTGCTCTCGGAAGTTCCTCCCGTGTTTCTCGGCGGATACGATGGGGCTCAGCAGTGGATTTCGCCAGCAGCGTGCCAGCATGTCTATACTACCAAGACGAACCAGACCATCCTTCCACCACAGACGCAGAGACGTGGGCCTGATACGGCGTACAGAGTCGCGGCCATCTGCTCCAAGTGCAGGTACCATCTGCAGCTAGTAGCAACCTATACGAAGGACGTCGGCCAGCTCAGTCAGAATCAACCTGATCATATCCACCATCTTGTCTATAAGTCTGGCAGACAGAGAGGCGGGCCGTCTGGGGAAGAGATAACTCCCAAGGGGCAGCGGGTGGAGACATTCCATTATGAATGTTCATATTTGACGTGTTCAGCAGTAGCATCTCTGCGCATCACATCTCCGCTTCTCGGCGCCGAGTGGATGCAACTTCTCACAGACCCAGACCTGCTCCGGCAGCGAGCTGATGAAGCTATTAATGCTCATCCAGAACGCTTAGAGGGTGTTGCTCACCCCCTAGCTATCAATGTCTTGGAGAACCTGCGCACGTATGTCAGCAACGCCCTCCATGACAGGCAAAGGAGTAAATCGATCTCTGCTGTAAACAAAAGATTCATGGTCTGCTTTGGAGTTGAAGGAATCCCCTGTCAAGACCTACTACGATTTCTTGAGTTCCACAACGAGGTTCGTACTTCCCTCTAGGTCAGATCATTTACAATTCACAGGGAAATAGCTAGTGTCTAACTTTTCAACTCAGAATCAAGGTTTCTGGGAGCCTCCTCGCCCTTCGGCCAACGAAGTCTCACCTTTTCAAGATCCCTTCAACATTTTCCTTGATGATGTCGTGCAAGAATTATCGGCGCTTATAAACCAACGACCGCCAACTGAGAAGAAAGGGCATCAAATAGACCAGCCACCCGCGGCCCAGGACGATATCCTATATGCTCTTGGAGCACTAAATTGTCGGTTGTCTTTACTCTTAGATGTCAAGTCACCTATGCTGATTCATTAACAGATCCAAGGGCCGTGCGTTGGAGGGAATTCCAAATGCCAGGGACACCGTTCGTCTTCCTATCCTCCTTCGTTCATGTGCGGAATTGAAGTCTAACATGGAGATCTCAGATGCTACGAAGATCTGGGGGCCGTGGAGGATATGTCCTCTGATCTTGTTGTGGAGGCATATAACCGCCAGATTAGCGTCGATTCACAACGCGCACCCTTTTACCTGCAATGCCTCAAAACGGTAGCCAGCTTAAGAGACGGACCAGAGCGCGAGGTCATCGATCAGGCTGTTATGTTGGCATACTCTGAGGGTAGATATACCGAAGAAGACGTTGTCAAGGCATACAAGTATTTCGGCCTTAACCACCAGGATGTCAATCTCACCGAAGACAGTATCATTGGGAAGTTCTATGCATTTTTAAGTGCCACCACTCATGAAGCGGAGACACGCAAACAACTGTGGAGAATAGGGGACAGCAGACGCAGTGAGCGCATCAAAGCTGCTGCTGAAGAAAGTGAGTTTCAATGGACGGAACCTTAGTCATAGTGGTACTGACTTTGCTTCAGGAGTATCCACGCTCGAACAGGCTTTGGTGTTCCTTGGGGTCGACGAGAAGACACCGGACGACTTCATTATCACCATGTATACTGCAAAGGTATTATTTCTCACATATCCTTGAACTTTACGAACCTTGGGCAGACAACCTGGGCGTTGTGCTACTCACCATAGCAAAGCAGCCAATAGAACTAACATGGGCACTAGATAAATGACAGTCCAACGAGCAAGGATCTTGCACGCCGTGCTGTCGAAATTATTGCGGAGGCACGTAAGTCGGACGCTTTAAGCCATTTTGTGAAGACGGGAGAGACTGGCCTTGGAGAGATGGATGTCGGAGACGCCTACCGTCTGCTCCAGATACCTGATCGAACCGTCGACGACGCTGCCATCATGGCAGCTTACACCATCTGCGTTGACGAAGCTCCGGCTCAGATCGAAACTTACAACCGGGCTCTCAGTATCATTGCAAAAGAGAAAAACAGCGCCATTCTGGGAAACCTCGTCTCCGGCTCTACAGCTCAATCCGATCGTAAATTATCGGAATGGCCGGTGGGCTTGCAGAATATTGGTAATACTTGCTATCTCAACAGCTTGTTGCAGTTCTACTTCACCGTGCGTCCTTACCGGGAAATGGTCCTGGATTTCGAAAGTTACAAGATGGACATGGATGAGGAGAGCATAAATCGGAAGCAAGTCGGCTCGCGCAAAGTTTCAAAACATGAAATTGAACGTTCTCAGAGATGTAAGTCTCTCACTTACGTCTAGATTATGGACGCTGATAGATTTCAGTCCTGAGAGAGCTTCGGGTCCTGTTTCAGAACATGATCACCTGTGCTTATTCTTCTGTCACACCGTCTCCAGAGGTGGCTAGATTGACTTTGATCAGTTCTACGAATGAAGCAGCTATACGCCGCAAGTCGACAATTTCCGGTCCAAGGCCGGGAGGTCTGGGCGAAATAAACGGTGTGCCTGTGATGGGCCCATTGGGACCGCCACATACAGCCGCGAAAGATGAAGGTGCAGAGCAGACCGGAACCACTGCCACATCGAGCGACGTGGATAGCGAGGCGACACTTGTGGATAGTGCTCGAAACGAGACACCCGGACCTCCAGCGGACAATAAGGAGAATCAACCTCCTTCGCTTGGCGATGCTGCCTCAGAGCAAGAGGCCAAGGCAAGCTCTGAAGGAGAAAATGGAGCGATACCTACAGACTCTCAAGTAGCTCCTGGCCCCATAGGACCACCGAATCGACCTCCACCAGTGCCTCCGCGACCGTCGTCGGATGCGGAACGGCAAAAGCAGTTGCTTGAAGAGGTAGAGATCGGAGCGCAGCAAGATGTAACGGAGGTTATCAACAATGTCCTCTTCCAAAGTCAATGCGCTATCAAGCCTCGAGCCATTGCTCCCGATGGAGAGCAGCTAGATCAAATCAAAGAGTAGGTAACAAGCGTGTGGAAAATGTGAGAAGTTTAGCTGACCTCCCTTCACAGCTTGTTCTACGGAAGAACAAAGTCCTATATCACTGCTGAACGCGGCGTGCGCTCAAAGGAGGAGCTGTGGTCCGACATCAAAGTCGATGTAGCAGCAGGTTCTCGTGATATCTATGCCGCCATCGATGGGGCCTTTGATGCACAAAAGGTCCACGTGGAGGCAGGAATAGCAGAGCAATTCGGTGCCATCAGCAAGTTGCCGCCTATTCTTCAGATCCAGGTCCAGCGTGTCCAGTTTGACCCCGTTAAGAAGACCTCCTTCAAGTCGACGCACCACCTTGAGTTGAAGGAAACTATCTACCTCGATAGATATATGGATACGCAGCAAGAGGAACTCATTAGTCGTCGACGGCAGTGCTGGGCGTGGAAGGACACGCTGAGGGTTCTGGAGGCTCGGAAGGAAGAACTTCTGCGTAAAGGGGTATGTTACTGCATTCCTTCCAGTAAGCGAGTTGCTCTAGAGACTAATGTTTGCCATAGGAGAGTGACCGTCAAGATATGCCTGCTCTCTTCGACAGTGCAAGACGTGTGCTCGAAGATCTGGACTCCATGAAAGACGACCCGGAAACCGCAAGCGATACTATCGAGATAGATCCACAGACGATTACGGAACTCGACCAGCTCTCTCAGATAACCAAGACAGAGCTAGCATGTAAGTTTCGCACTGTCATCTTCGTCCCACTAGCGTACTGACGTGCTTCAAAGTTGTGGAGCAGGAAATTAAGGACACACAAACGATGATATCAAGCCAATTTGCTGATTACAAGCACCTTGCTTACCGCTTATACGCGGTATTCGTCCACCACGGATCTGTTGAGTTTGGACACTACTATATCTACATCTATGACTTCAAGAAGGACGTCTGGCGCAAGTACAACGATAGCGATGTCACCGAGGTACATAACCGGGCGGAGATATTTGAGAGCCAAGGCCAAAATCCTCCTACGCCGTACTTCCTGGTATACGTGAACGACGCAATGAAAGACCGTCTAGTCGATCCGGTGTGCCGGAACATCCCCGAAAATCCCACTTTGTCAGTGGAAAGCACAGCTGACCAGGCAACGAACATGGCTGCCGCCCAGGGTGACGGTACTGCTGAGACGACAACTGAAGATGTGGATATGGATCCGCCCGCGTACGATGAAGCGTGGACTGACAGTGGCCCAGCAGGTACGGGAGACGCTTCTAGTATAGATGAAAAGACCAAAACCCATGCGGGAGGCAGCGGTGCAAGCGGAACCTGGTCGTTCAATAATGGAGCTGACGCACAACACGTGGAATGGTAGGCCCTTCCACGAATACTTCCACAGTCCCCGCGAAACGCAAGGGAGTAGACGATTCCCTAGAAACCAGTCATGGCTACCCGAACTCCGTCTAGATGCCTTGACTTTTTGCCCTTCCCCATGCACTGCAAGGGATCACCTACCGTCTTCGACATGTCAAATGTGCAAACGTCAACTGGGTGAAGGAGATATGTTATGTCGAGATGCAATTGTCTGCCTATTTCATTATTCTTTCTATTCATCTTATCCATCGAGTGAAACAGACGTGGGAATACGGAAAAGTTGATGGTTGGAGCGGATTGAACACGTCAGCAGGATTTCCCGATTTCACTTTCGAAATAAACGTATTTGATCTTTTCTTATCATGCCCATGCCTTGAACGTCTGTTTTTGATTTTCATTTGCCCACTAGCCCTTCCAATGTTGCAATATCGCGTCGGGTGTTTCTGAGCAGAATCTCTTTTTGCATCATGATACCATCCTGCTCGAGCTCTTTTTTTTTTCCATTTATAGCATTTGTTCAGGAGTCGTCGTATTCTATATGTTTTTTGTGTCTCCGTATGTGCGATGCGTGCTTCCTATGGATTTCCACGACATTTTCAATTGTATGAATTGGTTGTATTTGATGATCAAGGGAAAGAAATGATTTTTTTGATGTTGTGAATAACTACTTGGCACATTGTTCAGTATAGGTCGCGAGAGTCTTCAGTTTAGAAATTTTCCCCTGATTGGCACAGAGCCAATGGATTCAAGAGAGTCAAATAAATCTATCCAGTCTAGCCTGTATAACAAAAGCATATCTCTATAAATTGAATGAAATGTGTACATCTATCACATTCATCATTGCCTCCACTTCCAACTCGTCACCCCCGTCGGCCCAACCATCGCCTCAAGTCTCACCCACAGAACTCCCGCAGTAGCAGCGAAGAGCAGCACACTAACCAGTAAAGACATATTCTCAAAGGCCTTCGGTTTCAAACTATCCGTCGCGGTACCTCCTCGAATCAGCACACCACCAACGGGCGTGCCCACCATCGTCGCCATGCCGCGGACCATGTACAAGACGCCATTTACAGACGCGAAGTTCTGAATGCCGAATAACTCAATCAAACTCGTCGGGAAGAGAGAAACGTACGCACTGGCGAAGATTCCGTACATGATGGTAAACGTGATGAAGAGGCCTTGGGATGTGGCTGTTGAATGTCCCATCGTGGACGGGAGCCAGAAGGCGATGGCGGAGATGGCGCTCAGGAGAGTCGTCAGGACGAGAGTGTTCAATCGACCGATTCGGTCTGCGGCGTGGCCGATTGCGATCTTTCCAATGGCGTTGCATGCGTTGCTGAGAGCGATGAAGTTCGCGCCGGCGGTGCCGCTGTATCCGAGTGTTCGGGCATAGGATGCGAAGAAGAATACGGGCGTATAGTACGCGGCAGATTGGAAGATGGCTCCCACTGCGTGGGCGAGGAACCTGCGTGTTTTGGCAACGCGGAAGTCGACGAGAGGGACTCGGAGGATGTCATCAGCGCGGCTCGTTCTGGCGGCGTTCTCGGTGTCGATTCGAGCCTTGCTGCTGGGTTCCCAGGCCATGGCGCCACTGGCGATAGAAACGAGTGCAAAGGATATACCACCGGTTAGACGGAGGGTGTTTCGAAACCCCAATCTGTTGATACAAGCGTTCAGAGCCGGTGCCCAGACGAGACCACCCACTCCCGTTCCGGACAAGATGATACCCATCGCTAGACCTCGATGGCTGGTAAACCAGCTAGGAGCGGTCGTAACGGCGACCATGTATGATAAACAGGTTCCGATACCCAGGAGTACTCCCTGGGTGAGCTCGAAATGGCACAATCTCGTCCCGAAACTTGCCAGGACCAAGGCGAGTCCAAAGACGAATCCGCCGACGAAGGAGACCGCACGAGGTGAGAAACGCTTTGCCCAGGCGACGACGAACGGGGCACCGATGGTCATCAGTGAGATGGAAATCGTGCCTATGAGATCGATCTGCGCGGGAGTGGCCCTGGTGAATGGCGTACCGGGCTGTCTGGCAAGACTTTCATATAGATCCTGGTAGACTCCAAAGGCGAAATTGAGACCGCAGCACGTGAAGACTATGGTAAAAGAGGAGGTAACCACGATAATAGATGTCCTTGGGGGGAAGAGGTCAGTTTTGCTATCCAGGAGAAGTGTCGAATGGAAACGCCTTTAGAGCAATATGTGAACTTACTTCTTTAGATTCTGGGTTCTTAATTGTCCCTCTACGGAACCAGTAGGCTCGCTGCTGTCCCCAGGCCGATTTGTACTTAATTCCATACTCGACTCATTCTGGAGGAATTCACGACCTAGCGAATTATCACTCGCTGCCGTTGCGAATGCCATTGTGCGTGTGGGAGGTGAGGTCAGGTGGAATCAATTGAGCCCTCTGTACTTCCGACAATATTCTATCCCGCGCGGAAATGATAATGTAGCATTCGAGGGTATTAAGATAGGCCAGACGTGGAGAAAAGGGCGGGGGCAATGGAAAATGTGCTCTTATAGTTTAATAGCCCCGGAGTGATGTCCGAATATCTAGTTAGGATAGGATGAGAAATGACTCAGAAGGCCGCTGTAGAGGTCTTGGCGCGACTATGACTATGCAATTATTACCTTCGTGGGTTGATCTTTGCTTATACGCTGGTGGGTGTATTGTAGCTATAATAGTATGAAAACTGCTGTTCGCAAAAGCTTGACCTTTCCTAGGTGTAGGTATGAGCATCCCCAACCGTGGCTTTCTGGTTATATATATATTTCGTTCTGAAGCGTGAGCACCCAGGTCGAATCTAATGCTTAGATTCTATGCAAACAAAGAGTGTCCTGAGCGGATTCTGGCCTCAGATAGCAAATTCCCGGTAAGTCAGAACCGCAGGCATCATTTGTCTAGTTGCCTGATAGATATAGCCGACAATTTATGCATTTTGTCTGTTTCTTCGATTATGGCACGGGTCCAGTGGTCAGTCATGCGGCTCATATGATATCTGTTACTGATCATGTAATTGTCCTCTCATCATGCATGTGAACGGAGATATATATAGAGCGGCAGATATAGCTTATTTCTGCCTATCCCTCGACTGCTCCAAGCGTTCATATCATAGCACGGTTATTTGAACCAGCCTAGTTCACTCGAGTAGATACTTATAACTCTGGTTTCCTGCCCACTTGGTCATAGAGGACATCGCCCTGCGATCAAGTGCCATTTCAACGGACAACCTCAAGGGTCGTCTGGAGACGTGAAACTGTGATTCTGTTATGGTATAACAGTCACTCTTCAGCAGCGTCCTTCAACAACAGCCGCCGGGCTAGCTCAATCGGTAGAGCGTGCGGCTCTTAAACGAAGTGACCGCAAGGCTGCGGGTTCGACCCCCGCGTTCGGCTCAATTCCGAACATCATCTTCGGCTGATCTTTTTGTCAATTGAGATTTTTTTGCGGGTGTGGCGACTCGGTGATGATATGGATCCTGCGCGGTATATATACCCAACAATCGGGTGTTTTATTGACCACAGCGTCCTGTTTAGCTACCTGCAATGTACCACATCATTTCCCTTTGCCTATTTCAGAGGCCTTGGTTGTGTGATTTGAATAGTATTTCGTGTGGCGGATTTCCGTTTTGGGTGGATACGCGGAATTTTTTTCAGCGGAGCCGGAGTTGCCGTTTTCGGATGGATATCCACGCACGGACCATGGGATGAGATGAGCGTCCTGGATGATGCATGGAGTATGATGGAATGTCTGGGAAATGTGAGCAGTGAGCATAAGCATAACTCATGAATAGATGTGAAGACTCGAAACGATGCATGTGGTTCATGTAGTCCCCGAGAACCGAAGATTGATGGAGGAGCACGGATCAGCAAAAGGGGGCAATGAAAGCGACAAACCAGAAGCGCAACAGCAACGCGAATGCAATAAAGCTTTATCTTCTTCATTTCCCCATCCAAGAAGGTATATCACCAGTAGTATGACTAGTAGTATGACAGAAAAGGACCTGTGTAGATGCCTCTCGTTCGATCGTCTTCAAAGGGTGAGCAATCCCGCAGGTCCAGGTGGCGTCAGCCCACCCCCTGAACAAGCTCTACCTAGGAACCTTTCCATTTGAGGAGAGATAGCAATGAACAATGTTTCTTGATGCGAGTGGAGCTATATGCCTTCTGAGTTGGAGTCTCGATATCAACATGGCCACTTAAGGAGTGATGATGACTGATGCGGAGTAGTGTTAGATCAGATGATCAGATAAGGGGGGATATGTAGATCATTTCCCGATTGGTACTCCCAAAGCCACACCAGGCTATAAGTAATTGAAGTCGACTCGAGACATTAAATCCTTCATAGATGGCTATCTGCATCTCTGAAACTATTATCAATGATCACAATTCCTGAGCTGCCCTTCCAGCTCGTTTTCTGGGGCCGCGGCCCGTTGGTCTTGGAAGCGGTGGAGAAATACCCGCGTCTAAGCGTGCCGGCTTTGAACAATGCTAGATCTATATGATGCGCACAGCAATGAATATATGTTCTTTGTAGAACTGCACATGGTACACTTATATCTACCAGGATTCGTATCGTCCCTTTATACCCGCCATTGTTAGAAATTATGCCCGGGTGCCGTCAGTGCATTCCGTGATCCGAGGCTATCGGGGATTGCATGATGTACCGGCCGGTGGAAACCGCCCGTGGCCGAAACCCGGGGTACAACATACATACTCTAGATCAGAATAATTTCGTCTGTATATCTATCATGCTTCCGTCAGATGGCCACTATCGTATTATATATCCTGCAGTTCCATCTGTGGAGAATTATTTAGTTGCGAGGTCTCTTGACGGACGAATTCCGCTCCGCTGAAGCTGCCTCATATTAAGTGGAAGGAATAAGGAACTGGGAGAACAATTTCATGGTCCTAAGCTGATCAACTACTACCATCCATCATGCCATCTCAAGTAGTAACGTGCCTGCGCCTTGCAAGGCAGTTTTCGTCGGAACCCACCAAGGTATGGCCACATATTGCTGGTGATCTATGCTCTGACAGCCGGTTCACAGCATCAAAGGTTTCTCGCTCGAGCATTCTCGACAACATTCCGACGGAGTGAGATCAATAAACTCTTCCCCTCTGCCGCAGACGCCATTAAAGACCTGAAGTCGGATTCGACTGTCCTGGTAGGAGGATTTGGTCTATCGGGTGTCCCGGACACTCTGATCGAAGCCGTCAGGGCAAACCCGAGCATCACAGGCCTGACAGCCGTCAGTAACAATGCAGGCATTGATAACCGAGGTCTGGGCATACTGGTGCAGAGCAAGCAGATCAAGAAGTTGATTGTCAGCTACATCGGAGAAAACAAGCCCCTTGAGCAGAAGTACCTGACCGGGGAGATCGAAATCGAGTTGTCACCTCAAGGAACACTGGCTGAGCGATGCCGCGCTGGAGGTGCAGGTATCCCGGCCTTCTTTACGCCCACGGGTTTCGGAACTGTCGTTCAGACGGGTGAGGTGCCCTTGAGATATAACCCCGATGGCTCAGTCGCTCTCTACAGTCAGCCAAAGGATGTTAGAGTTTTTGATGGTAAACCCTATGTTATGGAAGAGTCCATCAAGGGTGACTACGCTTTTGTGAAGGCATGGAAAGCAGACAAGCTCGGTAACTGCGGATTTCGATACTCCGCCACCAACTTCAACGGAGCTATGGGTCGCAACGCGAAGATGACCATCGTCGAGGCGGAGCACATCGTGGAGGTAGGCGAGATCGACCCTTCAGCAGTCCATCTGCCAGGAATCTACGTCAAGCGTGTTGTCCCGAGCACGGAGCCGAAGCATATCGAGAAGTACACCTTTTCAAAGGAGGATGGCATCGATCTGTCAGCCTTGGGCAAGGGAGACACCGCCGCAAAGCGAGAGCGCATTGTCCGCCGGGCAGCCAAAGAGTTCAAGGACGGCATGTACGCCAATCTGGGTATCGGTATGCCCATGCTGGCGTCCAACTTTGTCGCGCCAGGCATCGAGGTGATGCTGCAGTCGGAGAACGGAGTCTTGGGTCTTGGTCCCTACCCGAAGAAGGGCGAGGAGGATCCTGATGTCATCAACGCCGGAAAGGAGATCGTCACTCTTATTTCAGGTGCATCATGTTACGGCAGTGAAGAGTCCTTTGGCATGATCCGCGCCGGACGAATTGATCTCACCGTCCTGGGTGCCATGCAGGTCAGCGCTAAGGGTGACCTAGCCAACTGTGAGCATCTCTTCTACTTGCATCATTCTATCAATAAGAAAGTGGAATCTAACCGTTCGCAGGGATGCTTCCTGGAAAGGTCAAGGGTTTCGGCGGAGCCATGGACCTTGTCTCCAACCCCAGCGCCACAAGAGTTGTGGTGACCATGGAGCACACCGACAAGAAGGGAAACCCCAAGATCCTCAAGCAGTGCGAGTTCCCCCTGACTGGCAGGTCCTGTGTCAGCCGTATCATCACGGAGTTGGGTGTCTTTGATGTTGATTTCAACGAGGGATTGACTCTGATCGAGATCGCCGATGGCGTCACGGTCGACGAAGTGCGGGCTAAGACTGACGCGCCGTTCAAGGTGGCCGATGACTTGAAGCCGATGTAAATACCTCCTGTTCATGTATGTTCAATAGATCGTTTGTGATTCTTTGTTCTTGTCTCTGGAAGCAGGCACATCAGTAAGGAAAGTCAGCTATGGGTATGGTTGACGACTAGATCTGCTATAGACGAATTCGACGCCCCCTGATGATGTTGAGCAGACATAACCATTGCCAATCTATATTCTGAAGCAATATTCAATATACCAGGCATTTCTTTGGGTATGAAAAAAAAGTCAAGCAGCTTGAGCAGTGGTACAGGACAGTCATAGTATACATAATAAAAAAACAAAGGACCTCTAGAGAGACCCCGTAGAATAGTTCATAATGCACAAACCTATTTTGCATGCCTAGGAGAGGGAAAAAAAACACCTCGATATCCATCTTCCATCAACACATTATACCATTTTTCTCAAGACACCAACAGCGTTCAAGGCTCATCCTTTATTTGAACCTAAAAAGGCCCCTCATCTTTGTCGTCACTCTTCCCCACCAGTCTCTAGTCGGAGCCAACTCGAATTCCTGCACCACCTTGTCGTAGTGGTCGGGGTCGCTGGCGGGCCGGCGCAGTTTCGCTGGAAGCGGATACCGTCTCGCGTAGCGGTCCTCCAGCAAGGATGACAGCGCATCCAGCGACGATTGGGAGATTGGTGCGGCTTGCGAGCTCTTTTCTGATGAGGCCTGGGCGAGCTTGCTTTGTAGGTAGTTTTGGACGGAGACTGACGCGGGGCGGACGGCGTCGGAGGGCCAGTGGTTGAGGATGTGGGTTATCCGGGCTTGGACGGACTGAGGGCGGAGAGCCTGGAGAATTGAGAGGGTTAGGAGAATTGAATTGTTCAGGATACTAGGAGGTGTTTGTCCCTTACTGGTTTAGACATTGTGTGGACGGGTGTGGTGGTTGGTTCTATATGGAGGAATAAATGAAGATGGAGCGGATAATTTGAGATGAGGAATTGCCGGATGGATAGCGGGATCCTTTTGCGAAGAGTTGTCCAAGAAATTCAAGGGAATGGGAATTGGAACCAGAACGTGAATTATTATTATTCAGTTCAGGAAAAGAAAAAGAGAGCTTGGAAATTGGATAGACCGGGTCGAGGCGTACAGAAATCGGGGTTAGATGCCTCAGGTGTTCAGCACAGCCGCATCGCCTCGTCGTCTCGTCATCCTCGATCTCCTTCCATCGACATCCAACTTGACTTCACGACATCGCCTCCTGTTTCATCTCGAGCGCCTCCGTATTCTTCTTTATTTCGTTTTCTGTGTTTCGTCTAGCCTTCTAATCCGTCGTTCTCTTGTTGGTTTTCCTATCTTCTGCGTCGTCGTCGCTCAGCTCGTCATGAGCTCGCAGCGTTATCAACGGGTAGGCAGCCGCTCTCCCAGACATGGCAGCCATCGATGGCCACGCCGGAATAATGGCGGTTAACGTGCGATATCTAGGTGAATGCCCATGATGATGAAGACGATGGTGGCACCGAGTCCTTTCCTCCATTACCCTCAGCTGATACCCACCCCTCTTCGCCGCCTCCATCCTTCCATTCCCGATCGCCTTCTCTATCGTCGCGACGACTCCTCAATGATGACGCTCTGCGAAGCGAAGCGGATCAGACACTAGCCGATACCTTTGGTGATGGTGATGAATCGGATGATGATGACGAGCCTGACGCTCGCCAGCGGCTAATGCGAGCAAATCCTGAACCTCAGGCACAGTCCGCGAGCGGAAGCGCGGATTCCTCGTCTACTCAGTCTGCGACTGAACAAGATGGAGAGCGGGGTCCTTCGATTCAGAGAAGAGTTACACTACTTCCGTCTTTCGCTACCCCGACACCATCGGGCCGCGTTGTTGGTGGCATCCACCAGACGAATGATGGAGTGTTTGCAAACTTAAATGCGAAGCCGGAGAGAGGGGAAAAGAATGAAGATCTACCTCCAGTATGCAGCCAGATCTTTTGTCTCAGTCCGAAGGTTTTAAAGCTGACACTGCTATAGTCGTATGAACAAGCCGCCGCGGATGCCGCGCCTCCCTATTGGGAGACGACCATTATGGCACCTGGCATATCGTCCGACGAGGTCTATGTTGATGGTCTCCCCGTCGGATCTGTTTTCTCTTTTGTCTGGAACGGCATGATTTCTATGTCCTTCCAACTGGTCGGTTTCTTGCTCACATACCTCTTGCACACTACCCACGCAGCGAAGAACGGCAGCAGAGCTGGTCTCGGCCTCACCTTGGTTCAGTATGGTTTCTATATGAAGGGCAGCAGTGAGAATAGAGGTGCCGAAACCGGGGAGCAATATACGACGCCGCCAGATCCTAATAGCCATGATTTCAATCCGGATTCCGTGGGGGACAATGCTGCTGCAGCTGTCGGTGCTGAACACGGCTCGAGCGACGCCCTATCCGCCATTACAACAAGTGAATGGATCTCTTATATCCTCATGATCGTGGGCTGGTTCATTCTGATTCGAGCTATTTCTGATTTCCTACGTGCCCGACGCCATGAGCAGCTCGTCCTGCAGAGTCCGGATCGCGGCCTTAGCGTCCCAGTCATTGCAGAAGGCGAGCGGGCGGAGACTGTTGTCTAAGAGGTCTTCTGAAACGGATTCATCGGGGTTGGAAATAGTTCGGATTTTCCGATGGAGTACGGAGTTCCCCTTTTTTTGTTAGGTCGCTACATCCCTGCCGGGATAGGGACAGATTATCCCGGCTTTCCTTTTTTCTGGTGTGCGCATCATTGTATGTATTTGCTTCCAAGATACCAGGCTGTATATATGGTCGGCTGCTTCTCCGGTGTCATGCTTCACATTCTTCCTATGCTTCATGCGTAGCCTGTAAATCCGGTAAGGATCATCCTATACTGTATTGTAGTTGTGAAACTTGAGATAGGTAACGATGTGGCTCAGCCCTGTGGCCTACGTATGCATTTTTATCGCTCCACTCGGTTTCGGCAATGTCGTCTGTTTCCGGCGCCACGGAGCACACCTTATGCGGAATAAGCATAGTTACGAATGCTGTGGCGGGTGTTCAATCTCGTATAGAGTAGGGAATGGCATACAATTTGCAGGATCTTCCTGCTATGCTGTTGTTTCCGGTCTCGGCATAGTCTTGGGAGTGAATCGGATGGCCATCAGATCCGGCAGGCTGCAGTATAACATCTTTTCTGCTGGACACTCTCACCCTCTGTTCTAATTTCCTTCCTCTTTTTTTCCCCCATTCTTTTTGATATCACCTGCTTCTCAACCAGAAGTGTACAGCCCTGTCAGGGAGTGCGGGGAGACTTGATCTGCGTATTCCATCGATTCCCCACTTGCTGTTTACCCACTCCGACAGGAAGCCTTTCAGCCCACCGGAGGCCGCGGAGAGACAGACAACCAGCCGAGATAAACGCTGTGTTTCAGCGTTGCTGATGAAGTCTTGTTCGTCTTCCATCGATGGCGAACAATCCGGTCCAAATTCAGGGCCCTGTCGAAGCAAGATCGCTTTCGTCCATCACCGCATTAGCCGCGAATCCGCCTGCTTATCCCCGGAATCCCACTCAGGAACCGCTTGAGCCTCTGGTGCTGTATATTCTTAGGGTGCCAGGAAGTCGAGGTATGGATCTTATTTCTTTTTTATTTTATTTATTGGATCCATATGGTCTTGTTTTAATCTACTTTCCGTGGACAATCGACATGCTAACGAGCGATTGCTTTGTCTTCGCCAGATGTATTCCTGACCCCTCTCAAGCCTCCCACAAAAGACAGCATTTCTGCGGAGGCCATCAACGCCTCTCTATACTATCTACATGTGTCGTCGCCGGACGATGAACTCGTGCTTCAAAGTATTCAAGAGGAACTTGGGCAGAAAACACAGCGGAATTCTACAGAGGGCAATGGCGAGCAGGAAGGACCCCGCAACCCCGCGAAGCCGGAGGAATTTGTGAGGCTCAACAATGTGAAGAGAAAGCCTGTGGGAGGTTCCAGTCAGAGTGCCCCTCCGCCTGTACCACCACCGCATCGGGAACCAGTATCTATAGCTCCGGAGGAAACGGCTGCGCCTCCGCTACCACCGCGGCCGGTCCAGACGTCTATGGTGGATAGTCCGTTGGAGGAGTCGGTGCCGTTTCCTAGGGCACCTGAAGAGGAAAGGGTTCCAGGACCCAGTGGACAAGACGATGCCGGTAGAATCTCACGGCGGCCGCTTCCTTCACTACCGGGGAACGACATGCCACCAAGCCCGATGACAACAGGTGACGCCTCCAGAAATCCAAAACGATGGAGTGCTCAGCCGGTCCGCTTCTATGAACGGAGTCCAACGGCATGCAGAGAACATTATGACAACCCTCTAGGTGGGCGGTATAGCTTGGATGCCTCACGACCAGTCCTCAGAGCGAACTCATTGCACGCTAGACCCTCGCAAAGACGAAGAGGGTTTCCTTTGAGATGGCCTCAACAACAGTTTCCTCCTAGAGAAAGCTACGAGAGTACGGAGGATACACCAAATGCTGGCTTTCACGTTACCCTTATAAGACGTGACCCGACACATGGCCTCCAATGGAACGTTGGAACCATTTCGAATTCCGGTGTGGATACCAGCACGATCGATCTGGAGATATCAACTCCTGGATATGGTAGATTCGCAGGACAGAATACTCCACTCTCCCTCGAGGCTTTAGGGTTTAACAAGCCTTCTGCAACGCTGCAGAGGGGCGCTTCCGTGTCTTCTTTGCGACCAAATGCTTCTCATGGAGGCAAGGATGCATATGAAGGTGTGAATGGCTCCAAGACATTCCGCCGAAAACTCTACGTCTCGGCTCCTTCACCGCAAAGGTCTCAGCATAGTCGTGACAACTCAAGAGAATCCATGGAGTTCTCGAATAACGCCAACGGAAGCCCGCCAAAACCCGTGTCCTCGAGACTGAAAAGCGGCTATTATACTTTCACATCCCCTTGGAATGGGACCTGTACATTTGTCGCTAGCATCAATGGGCGAAGCCTCAAATGCAAGCACATGATCCCTGGCCCTGCAACAGCAGAGAACCCGGCAACGACTGTCGCAGAAATCCGATTCAATATCCCTCTGACAGCAGGGCATCCACATCACCATTTCCACCCCAACGAGCAATCCCCTTTCTCTCTCAGTCAACTCTCAGCCCTCTCTCAGAAAGACGGCAGCAAACGAGGCCCCCTCTCTCTCCTACTCAACCCCAACACCTACCGAGCCCATTCCTTCGGTCCCGATGCTATCTTCAACATGCCGAAATTCTCCCACGCAAGGTCCCAATCCGAAAGCAGCACAGACGCAGACGAAACCCTCTCTCCAAACCGCGACATCGACGACGAAGATCGACTCGACTTCTCCCTAGCTCACGAGCGCGCCGGAGGCGGTCTCCGCGGCAAGAGCGCCAAGCTCGGAAAGCTCATCGTGGAAGACGAGGGGCAGAAAATGCTCGATCTCCTCGTTGCAGCTTGTATGGGCGTCTGGTGGCGGGCATATTATCACGCATAGCATTACCATAAGCGAAGGAAGATAAGGCACGGGATTTTTAACGCTGTTATGTATCATCATTTCATTCATTGGAGAAATACCATAGATGCACGAGCTTTGGATGATATCTTCGCTATTTTTCTTGAAGATATTTCGTCATTATTTATTTTTATCCATGTACATGTTTCTTTTATGATCTTCTTCGAGTTAGCGATTGGGAAGCAAGCAGGCCATCTATCTACCTCATCATCTACTCTTATTTATTTATTTATTTATGAACTCACTCTGAATCCTATTGGTAGTAACCGTACAATGAACCCCATGACTTTGTAAAAGCACATAACAAATCAGTCTCTCAACACATACTAAATGAATACTATAGCATAGCCTACCTAGTCTAGTCTAGTCTAGTTCCAGAAACATAAGCATAGACTGAACATTAACCAATCCTAGTTAATCCTCTACGCTTATTTAACTATAGTCTATACCATATAACTACATAGTCTGATTTATTTACACATAACCTCTCCCTGAAAAGATATTAATAGTAGTTCTATCCATGTCATAAAGGAGTGATGCAATGATGGAAAATACTACTTTTTTTTTCTTTGTTTCTCCGACTTGGAGAATCACTGGCCTTCTTTCAAGCGAATTACTCTTAGAACTGTGGATGCATGGCACTGCACTGTACGTATGATAGGGATGAGAGAGATATGAAGGGGATGATGGCTGTGGTTATTCTTATAGTAGAAAGGTAGCTTGATGCGAAAAAAAAAATCGATCAAATCCATTGTTCCTTGATGCCTTCTTTGGCTCCAATGACATCCTGCGCACAAAACAGACTATTCCGGGAGGGAATCAAAACAACGACACCCATGCTAAAGGGTACATGATTAGTGCACATCCATTCCCCGCTGTAGAGACGCTTCGAGGTCGTTAGGATGCGGGCCGCCTGCGGCAAGCGCCTCCTGAGGTCTTGGTTCTTCCTGCTTCCAGACACCCTGCTGGTTTTCGGGGATGGGGACATTGGTCTGTTGGGCTAGTTGTTGTTGAGCAACGGCGGCGGCCTGCGCCTGGGACTGCTGTCGGACATGGGCACGGAATCGGACGACTTCGTCAAGAATCATCTTTCGCATCTCCCCCACGTCCTCGACGACTTCGAAGTGGAAGTCGAAGGTCGTCGGGCATGTGGGCTCGTCCGAGGCGTCATGCCAGATGTGTAGATAGCGGTGCTCAAGAGCTTCCTCTACAGAGATACGTGAAGATGGGTCAAATGCAAGCATGCGGTCCAGGAGGTCGAGAGCATCCGGGTTGGCGTTGGGGAAGAGACGCTGGAAAGGAACCTTGGGCATGACCGGAAGGTTCCGGACATACTCCTGTGCACGAGGTGAGCCAATGCGGGACAATGTCTCTTCATTCGGCGTTCCCAGGTAGTGCAGAATCTGGTTCAGCTGGTCGACATAGTCGCGACCCTTGAAGAACGGACGGCCACCCAGTAGCTCAGCCAAGATACACCCGACTGACCAGACATCAACTGCAGAAGGTTAGCATCTCGAAGTCGATCCCGTTTCCAAGGGCAGATGATGAGGACGTACTAGCTTTAGTGTAGCTCTGGAAGCTGAGCATGATCTCAGGGGCACGATACCATCTCGTGGCCACATATTCGGTCATGTATCCTGCATTCTCTTCCGGGTCTATTGAGAAACCTCGAGCCAACCCAAAGTCACAGATCTTCAGTTCACAATCGGCATTGACCAGCAGGTTACCCGGCTTCAAATCTCGGTGCAAAACATTGGCAGAATGAATATACTTCAAGCCGCACAGAATCTGGTAAATAAAGGACTGGAAGTGGGCATCCGTCAAAGGCTGACCAGAGCGAATAATGGCAGCCAGGTCACATTCCATCAATTCTGTTCAACGATCAGCATCGGGAGCAGAATGGTTATAGTTATCTCGTACCTTCGTAAAGGTAGGTTTCGTTGAAATTGTCGGGTCTTGGGATATCCATGTCGTATAGACATGTGATCTGGAACGCTTCGTCAGCCCTATCAGCCCTACAAGGATAGCCCGATCGGGGGGACGCACGTTACGGTGGCCTCTGAAGTGCTGCAACAGCTTGATCTCTCTCAACGCCCGCTTGGCCAGAATCTTCTTGCTGAACACATTGGTGACCTTCTTGATGGCAACCCCCTCGCCCGTCTGCGTGTTGGTAGCGGCACTGCATAAGAAACATGATTGTCAGTCCGCGGGGTCAAGTGGAAAAAGTGGAAAATATCCAAGACGAGCGGACCCCAATAAGATAATAGAAATGATAGTAACATAATTGAGACGAAAGCAGTGAGGTGGATAGAATGATGTAAATACCCTTAACATACCAGACAATACCGTATGCACCCTGACCCAACTCCTTGGTGACATTGTACCGCTCATCCACGACGAAATCCTGGTTGAACACCTTGAACACCTTGCGTCCCTGTAAATCACCCATGGCTGCAGTATGTATGTAAAATTCCTTACCCGACCGCTTCTCGTGGACTTTTCTGCAGGGTGGGGAAAGTTGCTAGTTCAACCGCCGCGGGGGGACGTTCGACGTGAGAGCTATAAACGGAGGTTTCGCGACGGGAGATCTTGAGAGATAACTTTCAAAATCCCAAATCCAACTCGTTTTTTGTCTGTGCAGTTGCGACAGATTTGGGAGCAATCGCCTGGAAAGCCAAAAGCGTCTGGTCGGCGCAATAATCGGTCTAGGGGAGACGCAAAGATCAATAGCCCCGCAGACCGTTGGGAATCGGTTGATATCAGGGGTGGGATCAGACGGCGTCTCCTTTCAAGCCGCAGGACGACAGGATGCACGAGGAGAAGGTTCTGGGATAGTGGCCGTCGAGAAAACGAGGGGCAGAGGCCGAAACAACTAAGTAATTGGGCGTCAGAGTCAGGCCAAAGACGCTGCCGGTCACCGTTAGCAGTGAGTGGTTGTCTATTCTTAGTGGATCAGTGGTGCACGCGCAATCATCCGTTCGTTATCGAAAGATGCAAGTGACCCAGCACCTAGGCTGCAAAGTAAAAAAGAAATGAAAAGATTCACAAACAAAAAAAAAAAAAAAAACAAAAGAAGTGAGACACAAGGAAGTTTAAAGAGAGAAAGAGCTGGGACGGTGACGCCGGGATCGTCCCGTTGTTTTGACTTGGTGGGCTGAGGTGAGGGGTTTGGATGAAAAAGAACTGGTGGACCACCAAACACGGAACGAAGGAGAGAGGCTCCAGAGCAAACTGATCAAATAACAAGTAAATAATTATAATAATCAGATCATTCAGGCATCAAGCGGATAAGCTGGAGATTTGATGGACCAGCGGTTGGGTCTGCGGGCGGCTGCGGGACCTCCACCGACGACCCTTCTTTTCGTCGCGATGAAACAATCTTAAGATGACCGGGAAGAGGGAGAGACTCGACTGAACAGAGAATAGCCCATTGTGACGCCAAGAGCCCCGATCTGCGGTCCCGTTTAATAAGAGAACAGATCCATTATAATATGAGATATGGAGTTCCCAACAGAGCAGGTCAGATAAGGATAATCTCATTTCCCCTTATACAATACAGATAGAAGCACGTGGGGGAGAAATGTAGGATCGATACTCTGCTAGGTGCTCCCATGAACTACGAGTAGGCTCCTACCTGCTTGATTAATCACCATAAGGCCTCCATACAACGCCCCATGGAAAAGGGAAATTATCATTGTCTTGGCCGTAGAATCAATGAAATGAATCCGGATTTCATTTTTCAGTTCTGTTTTGTTTGCTCTTTGGATTCTCATAATCATCGACATCAACACGTACATCACTCATGGACGCTTGCTATATTCACCTGGATATTCTCCGAAGCAAACCTCTTTTTGGCACAACTCCGCGATGAGATGCAATATCTACCAAAAATTACAAGACATTGTCTCTATGGCAGGAGGGATCACCTCTCTCTAAAGGGCGTTGACCAATCTTCTCTCCTTCCTCAAAGCCCGCAGCTTGACACGTGCTTCCTCCAGAGGGACCATGACACCCTTGGCCTGAGTCGAGGGGTCATCACGGTTACGGATGTTGACGGAGCGCGACTCCTTCTCTTGGGCACCGACAACTGTCTGAGTGTTAGGATCTGAAGTGTGGCGAATCATGGACGAAGGAAATGGATCACATACCGAAAATAAAGTTGTACTGAGCCAACTGCCCGGTACGGATCTTCTTCTGCATGGTGTTGCCGCTAATGTCGATATCAACGTTAAGCTTGTCCTGGCGCAGGATCTTCTGTAGTTCTTCGACATAATCATTGACAGCGGGCATCACAGGCACGATCAGAATCTGACGAGGGCTGAGCCAGAACGGCCACTTGCCACCAAAATGCTCGATAAGGATACCAAGGAATCGCTCGAAACTGCCAATAATGGCACGGTGGATGACAATAGGACGAGCACGGCCAGGACCGGGTTCATTGGGCTTGGCTTCGCCTTCCTTCTTGGCCTCCTCTGCAGGAGCCTTACCCGTCTCGTGGGTCATGTATTCGAGCTTGAAGTTAATGGGAGCCTGGTAGTCGAGCTGGATAGTGGCACACTGGAACTCTCGCTTCAGGGCGTCGGCAATGGTGATGTCAATCTTCGGACCATAGAAGGCTCCGTCACCCTCGTTGAGAACCCAGTTATTACCCACAAACTTGGTCATGGCTTCTTGGAGTTGCTTCTCGGCATAGTTCCATGTCTCAATGTCACCCAGGAATTTTTCGGGACGAGTGGACAGGTTCAGCTTGAATGTGAAGCCGAAGAGTCCGTAGATGGACTTGAGGAAGTCAAAAAGACCTTCGATTTCCGAAGAGATCTGGTTCAAGTTAGAGATGGCGCAAAGCAAAATATCTGGAGACTAGCATACCTGATCAGGAGTACAGAAGATGTGGGTATCATCCTGCTGGAACTTTCGTACACGGGTGAGGCCGCTGAGAGCGCCCGAGGCTTCGTTTCTGTGAAGGACTCCGAAGTCTGCAATCCTCAAAGGAAGTTCCCTGTAACTCCGCTCACGGTGACCAAAGAGCATGAAATGGCCAGGGCAGTTCATGGGCTTGAGGGCCCACTCTCTCTTTTCAACGTCCAGTTTGAACATATCATCCTTGTAATGAGCCCAGTGGCCCGAGGTCTTCCAGATGCTCACATCGTACATGTTGGGTGTCTGGACTTCCTGGTAGCCACGCTTCCGGTATTCTGAACGGAGCAGCTTCTGTAGAGCATTGAAGATCTTAGTTCCGTTGGGAAGCAAGAAAGGACATCCAGGAGAAACTTCGTCAAAGAAGAAGAGCTCCTGTTCCTTGCCAATCTTCAGGTGGTTTCGCTTCTCTGCCTCCTCCAGGAACTTCAGGTGCTCCTGCATCTGCTTCTTGTCAGGGAACGCGACACCACGGATACGTTGGAGAGAGTCATTGGACTGGTCGCCGAGGAAGTAGGCCGAGGAGTTCTGCATACTCAGTTAGTACCTGAAAGGAATGACCGCCTGAGAATCCATAACGAACCTGCATGATCTTGAAAGTCTTGATCTTGCCAGTGTTTTGAATGTGAGGACCACGGCACAGATCCACCAGCGTACCACAGCGGTAGACAGTGCTCTTTTCTCCCGTCACCAGCTTATCAATGTAGTGTAGCTTGTACTTGCTGTATGAGAACATCTTGCGGAGATTCTCCTTCGTGACTTCGAGCCGGTCGAAACTCTGCTTCTCCTTGAAGATTCGGTTCGCTTTGGCATCCAGGGAAGGCCAATCGGTCTCTTTAACAACACGACTAAAATAAACCAGCTTGGTCAGTCTCTGGCCGTGTATATAGAACAAAGATGGGATAGATAACATACCCTTCTGGAATTGCCATGTCGTAGAAGAAACCCTGAGCAGTCGGTGGACCGTGAGAGAGCAGACATCCGTATTCGCACTCACAAGCTTCACCCAAGCAGTGGGCGCTAGAGTGCCAGAAGACCTCTTTACCCTCCGCAGAATCAAAAGGAATGTAGGACACCTTAGCATCCTTCTCGAGTGGCCGGTTCAAATCAAAGAGTTCACCGTTGACTTTGGAAATAACAACGTTGGCGCTCAACTCCTTCGGGACGTCCTTCAGCAATTGGGCGGGAGTGGTCTCCCAGGCCTTTCCAGTGACGGTAGATGTTTTGCCATCGCCGAGGTCAATCGTGATATTGATTTCCGAGTGAGGCTTGTTCTTGAGCTCCTCCAAATACTCTTGCCAGAGCTCCTCGAAGAGCTTGTTACGCTCAATAATGAAATCGGGAAGTTCATCGGCCTGTGCAGGCGCCTTCTTGGGCACAGCTTTAGCAGACTTTGGCGGGGCTTGTGCGGATTCTTGCGCAGCAGTCTCAGCCTTAGCCTCCTCGGCCGACCTCGTGGGGAGGTCCTTGGGACCTTCTGAAGCCATATTTATCCCAAGACGAAGCCTGCGCAGGAACGGTGAAGGTTCTGTATCTGTAGGAGTGGCAGATCAACGGCAATACTCTAATGACTCCTCGCGGATATCCCACCAGCGATAAATCGATCGATGGCGAGGGAAGGCGGTGAGTCACGTGAACATCCTCAGGCTTTGGCTCGCTAGCGACACTTTACCGCTTTAAGCTTCCCACATCGAAAACTCCTCCAAGTCAGCCTCCGTTGACCATCACCAGATAATCAATTTGCGCATCATGTCTTTTCGCGGAGGTGGCCGTGGCCGTGGCTTTGCCACAGGTGCTAATCGTGGAGGTTTCGGTTCCCGTGGTGGTAAGCAAAATGAGGCCGATGGGATGCATGAGGAGGAATTCGCGAAACTAACGAAATTTTTCTTGCTACAGGGCGCGGAGGTTTCCAACAGCCTGTCGGCCCACCAGCGCAAGTGCTAGGTAAATATAATCGAAAATCTGGTCTCTATTACATATTCTGACATCGGTTTCTTTATAGAGATGGGCAGTTTCCTGCACGCTTGCGAGGGAGAGATGGTCTGCGAGTCTATCAACCCCAAGATCCCCTACTTCAACGCTCCGATCTACCTCGAGAACAAAGTACGTCTACCGATATGGTGATGATTTGCAAGCGCTATGCTAACGCATTTGTGTTAGACGCCGGTCGGCAAGGTCGATGAGGTTCTGGGTCCGATCAACCAGGTTTACTTCACCATTAAGCCCCAGGAGGGAATCGTCGCAAGTTCTTTCAAAGCCGGCGACAAGTTCTACATCGGAGGAGACAAGCTCCTGCCGCTTGAGAAGTATGTTCTTTGTTGTCTGCAAACCATCTAGCAAGAGCTTTGCTGACCGTTTCATCTAGGTTCCTGCCGAAGCCCAAGCCAACAGGTAGATGGCTCTTCCCCGGACATCTTCGAATATGCGATTCTAACTTGATACAGGTGTTACGAAAACCAAGAAGCCTGCTGGAGCTGGTCGCGGCGGCGCCCGTGGAGGCAGAGGGGCTCCTAGAGGAGCCGGTCGTGGTGGTTTCTCCAGAGGAGGAGGAGGTTTTGCCCCCAGAGGCCGTGGCGGTCCTCGTGGAGGAGGCGCCCGCGGTGGTGGTTTCTCCAGGGGAGGAGGAAGAGGAGGTCCTCGTGGAGGCCGGGGACGTTTCTAGGTGCCTTCCTCTAAGTTGCCCTTTTTTCTTCTTATGGCGTTCGGGAAAACGGGAGCTCTTTGACGGGATTATGTGCCTGAATATCTTATTATGTCCTAAAACGATTTATAGCTTTTGTCTCGGTAGAGACTGTAGAATACCACCTGACTACCTATCGAGTTGATCTCGTTGTAGCAGCTCAATCCGAGTGATTTGCTGAATTTCGCGTTTAGAAAAAATAGTTCCTCCAGCTTGTTCATCCAACAAAAATCGAGCGAGTTTGTGGCTGAGCATATCTCCAGACAATGACGATGACGTCTGACCGGGCTGGCGGCACTGTGGCTTGGGCAGTCTCAACACTCCCCGAGCCTGAAAATGTCCGCCAAGTCAATGATTTAACGCCCTTCCATTTCACCACCACGTCTGAGCGAGTCATTTATTTCCCCTCTCTTTATTTCCCGCCTGAATCTGTAGTATACATAGCGTCCTACCATCATTGATAATGTCGCGCAGAACTCCCGTTTCTTCTGCGTCTGCGTCTGATTTGAGTACCGGCGCTACGCCGCCCCCAGATGGCGGTATGTGGACGAGAATCTCCAACGAGCAGCTGCAAAGACGATACTGACTAGTATCCCAGCCCAAGAGAAGCAGAAGATGCTTCTATCACAAGACACAGGTCACTTCAGCTTGATCAGGTTGGTTATTACTGTGACATGTCGCACGCCGAGGCCGGCTTGCTGATCGAAACTTCTATTCCAGGGCTCTGCACCTTGCTGATCTCATCACCGAACTCAATGGTACGAATATTATCCCCCCCTATTAGATCATGGCAGACATTCTGATGTTGATTGTTAGGATTTTGCGGAGGCAAGTCTTCTATTGCCATAGGATACCTGGGATTCCGGATCTGACACGTCTCTGCAGTGATGTCGGTCTTCTCGTCAATGCGATACTGTTTAGGAAACCCTCATGAATACGGCGCAATCTGGGCCGCTCTTGCATTCATGCCTTTTGGTCTGTTCTTCGATTTCATGGATGGAAAAGTCGCTAGGTGGAGGAACAAGTCATCTCTGATGGGCCAGGAACTCGACTCGCTGGCCGATCTGGTATGCATTGACCGTCAAGGCAGCAACATGGGACACATGCTGATGATTTCCATCAACTCTATAGATTTCGTTCGGCGTTTCACCTGCAGCAGCGGCCTTCGCTCTTGGGATCCGCACTCCAGTCGACCACCTGATCCTTGCATTTTTCATTCTCTGCGGTCTTACGAGACTTGCGCGCTTCAATGTCACCGTCGCGGTATTGCCCAAAGACAAGACTGGAAAGTCCAAGTATTTCGAAGGAACCCCGATCCCAACCACTCTGTCCATCGCTATGATTATGGCCTACTGGGTCTCCCAGGGCTGGATTCTCGACGACCTACCGCTGGGTCTCGCAGCTGAAGGAACCATCTTCGAGTTCCACCCGATTGCCCTTCTCTTTGTGGTCAGCGGCTGTCTGATGGTCAGCAAGACCATACAAATCCCTAAGCCATAAATCTGTCGCTTTAAACGGGCTCACTCTCTCGAGAACAGGAGTCGAATTGCATCTATCATTTTGGGGTCCTTTCGCACAATACATTCATGCAGTGGCAAAAAGCGCACAAGATCCGAGATATGGGTTTCAAGAGTATTAGACGTCAAAGAATCAAAAGTTTGAAACGCCAATACACGGCGTGTTAGGATGATTGATGATTAAGTTTTTGTAATTACCATAACATAGAGTAGACTAACAGTATTCAAGCACCTATTATTTTCGATCCAGCCCTCATTCCAGTGTAGATCTCTACTATACCACAATCAAATTAGATACTCGTCAAGTTTCGTACTGGCGTAGATCGGAAATAGTCGAGATCCAATGACGTCGTGATCAGCAAGGATCAGGCATCCAGCAGTGTACACTCGCCATCTCTCCACAGTTAGGTTACCTAACTTACTCTACGAGGGATCTCCCGGCAGGGATCCTGATACCTGACAACAACTCACGAGGTACTACTTTTCGATGCAGCTCAAACGCTTCTAGACATCTATCCAAATTCGAAGGCTAGCAGGTCTGAGGACGAGCAAGCCGAGGCCCAAGATCTAGTTCAGTTTGTTTTCTTTTTCGAAGTGATGGTGCCTAAATCGAATAGGTAGTTAGCGGACTTCAAATAATACCTAAGCAAGCTCGTTATGCTTTCTGGGTTCACTAGGACTAGTTAATTAACCTAAAAAAGTAATCACACGAGTCCGATGGATAGAGAAGACTGATAATCTTAGATTTCTTGGGAATATGAGAGGATAGAAGGCCTGATTTCTCTTTCTCCATCGTTCCGTTCCAGAGCACCTGATCCATGTAATGTAGTAAGTTGATGCCGTACCATCTTCTTCTGGACACATCCATCGTCTATGAAAGGACACTCGATTAGTTATTGAAAGACTTGGTCAAGAAAGAAAGAAAGAAAGAAAGAAAGAAAGGGCCCGGAGTTTCAAGACTCATATACTTAAACATCCTCTCCACATTCAGGAACTAAAGGGACATAATTTATTAGCATTCAACTCCTTCAGAGGATGACTACACCAAACTTATCAAGGACGCGATGGAAAGCAACCCCATGCACAATTACCAACACTCAAACAAAACACGCGCCAGCCATAAACACGCTTCTCACCCACTCCTAATTCCATCCCCATGAGAAGAAAAACTCGGAGAGAAATAATCACTGCCCTAAATCTATAAATTCCGGGTACCTTGCATGGTATCAAAACCTAGTACCACCACTTTGGGACTGATTCTGCATAAGTGTCTTAGACCGATTACGCAATTTGACTCTCCAGAGTATGCAAGCTCTTTGAATAGTAAGCATACTCTTAAAAAAAAACAACTTGAGATAAATTTAGACGATGAGGGCGATGGAGTTATAATAGCTCAGCCCAGTTTGGCTGGCTGCAGCCTGCACTGCTGCAGATGTAATGTATTCCGTAGGTAAGAATTAGCGGCCCTGAGGTAGTGTCGATTGGACCACTGACACGACACAGCTGACAGAATCTCGATTAGTAACTAATAACTATTGCTGACAGCGTGTCAAGCCTAGACATCCCGCACGAGGCGTCGAATGGAAGAAAAGAGCCGAGAAGCGTATGAACTGTCTGAGTGCGCCTTTTCTAAGGATAGAATAATCGGTCTACTTCGATTCTGCTTCGATTCTGTCTGGGCAAGCTGGTGCTGCCAAAGCGGACCCGCCATGGATGCCTGACAGGAAAACATCGAATGAAGCACCTCCGTAAGATTCGAAAGAATGATGCTATCTAGATGGGATAGATGATGTTTGTTACTTACTTCGTAGGTCGTATCGTGAAATACTCTAGAAGTAAGGTATTGATTACAGTCCCTTTTTTTTCAGGGCCAAGCCCCGCGAATGTGACAAGGTTCTAGAACACTTAACAGATCCTACAAACGTCCCGGATGTTCCGCCCTCGAAATAGGATGAAGGGACAGGACAGGACAAATGGTGGCATCCGAATAGGATTAGGTGATATGATGCCGTGGATTCCAGGTTCTCAGGACGGGAGGGCGGGTGCGAACCATGGTGCGTGAAACAAAACAAAATGAACACTTCAAAAGTGGCATTTCTCCTCCGCATCAATTTTCTCAGCGTACAGTATGATCCTTCACATCCTTCACTTTGATCCGGGACGCTTCTCCGATGCTAGAGCCGTGCACAGCGAGGCCTGGACCGCCGAATGTTGTCTCGCCTCTCCTAGCGTTTTCGGCGTCCCCGGCTCGCGGATCCTCTCGCAGGATGTTCTCGACCACGTTCTTTGGCTCTCTAAGCCCTGTCACCGGCGGAAATGAAATCCAGAACTAAAGGTTAAATGAAAGATGGCATCAGGAGCGATGAAAATACCTTGTGTGACAGCCTCACAAACGTCGGAATAAGATTGTGATTTGGAGCGGCGGGTTTTGTGGAACCCAGCGCGATCCCCGGAAAAGGAACGGCTGTCTCCCGAAGTCAAAAAAAAAAAAAAAAAA
>JAPVCG010000053.1:106143-125783 GCA_029606305.1 Paecilomyces fulvus
AAAAAAAAATAAGTATATGAAGAGAAGAAAAGATCTTGCCCTCGTCAACATTCACGATAGGGCCAAGATGAACCAGTAGAGTGGTTCAGTACCGTTCAGGATGCTCATAAAAGACAGCGAATCACAGTCAAGATCTAGCGGCTCGCAACTGTTTTGATCCATAAAGTGCGGACCCTGAGTTTCACTGGTGGCTGTACGAAAAGATTCGAGAACCATAAGTCTGGTGTCTCATCAAGCATTCCTAGCGTAACTAGTTTCGCTTTTCTCCGGGTTAGCTCTGTGCCTAGTCATTCTGCTCTGGCACACGGCCAGAGGTCTTAGACAAGCAGAATAGCAGAGGAGCAATATATCTTCAACAGGCTGCTCCTTCATACTCTCTTTTCCATTTTGCAGCAAAAGCACGCGTGCAAAAATAATCATGAGTCAGGCCTGTATGAAACATGGCTGAGCGGCTATTGAGTGGGTGGTGGCTCAATCAAGAAAGTTAGACTTATTACGGATTAGGGCATTGGTACTTCACCCGACTGGGACAAGGAACCTCAATTGAGTGGAAACACAAGGGGAAACCCTACTGGCACCAAAAGGGCTTGACAGTATCACCATCCTCTCGCCTAAGGAGCTTGGCAGTTTAAGATGGTTGTATGAGATTGTCATACTTGGCAATTCAGAACCCACCATCTGTCTTGTGTGCCTATGGAATCGTTCAAAGATCACCTAGGCAGTGTGGCGACGGGATCATCGCCAGACCATTGCAAGGGTGCGACACCAGCACTTACTTCTAGTCTTGACTGTCACCTTAGTTCGCACCGCAAGTACCAACTGCACGTGGATGCAATGTTATTTCGTCCATCCTTTATATTGATGCAGATGACTCGATCCAGTGAGGAAACCAAGGCAATGTTCGAAACGAGATGAAGAAACATGGCCCATGATGGGTCTGGGTGATGCCTACTCGTTGTATTATACAGAGTGTTTACATACCACGGAGCCAGCCACCCAAGTCTGATTATTATTTATTATTATTTATATTATTATTATGCTCGGCCAGGGGCGCTGTTCTCCGTACAGGATCGGGCACGGATGCAATTTCTCCGGTGGAAAGGGCTCATCATCTCGCTTCGCAGTTCGTCTAAATCAGCGATCCCGTCGATCGGTCATTCTTAGTGAGTTTTATCGCTTAGAGAGTATCGACTGGAGTATAGTACTACTATTGTATATTAGCAGATTCATATTGTTCTCCTCGAACCTACCAGTCAGGTCTCCCTACCTTACAGAAAGAGCATTAATTTTACAATACACATGGTACGGAGTCCAGTAATCAAAGACGCCCAACGCCAGGAACGCGCAGGAAAGGGTTCCATTTTCCGACCATACAGGGAGGTTGACCCAATCAGGAAATTCTGTGGGGGATCCTCGCCTGTTTGGACAGCTGGAATGGGGCAAGAAATGCGCTAAAAGTGAATGTGGTCTAGCGTCACTCAAAGGTGGTACCGGACCCGTATGGATACCGTTCCAGGAACCACCCAGTGACAGCAACATCCGCCCAGCTACTGCACGCGGGACCCATACGGTACCGTCCCTGATGTACCGTAAACTTACCGACTCCCGCGTGATTTTCCTTCCTAAACACCACCGTCCATTGATCATCTCTGCCGTTGCTCCCTCTCCCCCCATTATTCACCACGCTCATTTCCATCCCTACTAACTATCGACTTTTTGAGGGCTTTGGCTCATCTTCCCTTCGTTTATTTCCCTTCCTCGAACCGCATCTACGATATACTCTCATCTATCCGTAGTTTGTTGTCGAGGTTAAAGGCTGATCACTACACCGCATTATCACTCATTGTCACAGGAGAATAGGGGTGAAACACTTGGCAATCCCATCCCATCCCCACCAACGCTTCGATCTCTCCCTTAGAAGCCTATCAATAATCTTTATCCTCACTGCTGGGTTTGAATCTGCATCGACTCATCCCACCTCACATCGACCCTTGAGCCTTCCCGCTACATCATTCGCGATTATATTCGGTATTCGACTGGAGGGCTAATCGTCCATCTCGACAGACTGGGGGAAGTCATTGCGCAAAGGGTTGATGACAGAGACGACTGAAGCTGGACCGTGAAGGAAGATTCTCAACAAGCGCGAGGAAAGAAGGTCTTCAGGGTCACGCAGGACGTCCCAACTTCTTTCCCAAAAACCAGAACAACCGTTCTCGTGTCGGGAGCCGGCGCTGGAGCACGGCTCCTTGATTGGATTATTCCTATCGAACAATAATTCCCACCGCCTTATACAAAAATGAAGTCCCTCTCACCGTTGACCGCGATAACGGTCTCAACACTGTTGCTCGTCCTTCAGTTCACATCAGCAAACCCCAATGCGAGACCGGATGTCGCCTTGAAGGCGATGACCGACGAAGGTTGCTACAGCGACTCGACACCGCTGAAAGACCAGGGCTCGTACACCTTCCAGAGTACTGGTTACTGCCAGAAGCTATGTGCGAACAAGGGATACTCAGTCATGGCCCTGACGAAGGGATCCAACTGTCTCTGTGGAAACGAACTTCCCGCGACTTCAGCCAAGGTAGACAGCAGTGAATGCGACACGCCTTGCGACGGTTGGCCCGCAGCCAATTGTATGTGGTCGCATATTTCCCAATCTATCCATCTATCATAGATGCTAACGTTTGACTCCCAGGTGGTGGTGACAGTACCTTCTCTGTCTTCTTGACAGGCACAGAAGACACCGTTTCCACGTACTCGAGTGCCGCGAGCTCGACTTCGACGACTGAGGGGGGGTCGAGCACGACCTCTACGGAACCCGTCGTGATCACAGAGGCCGGTCAAACAATCGTGGTAACAGCCTCAAGCCAAACCGATGCCGCAGAAAACAGCAAGAGTAGTTCAAATACAGCAGGTATTGCCGTCGGCGTTGTTGTCGGTGTTGTGGGATTCGCATCCCTAGTGGGTGGAGCATTCTTCTTCTACCGATACAAGAGGAGAAAGTCCATTGAGGACGAATACCGCCGGAACGCAGAGATCAACAATCTCGTTGCCGCAGGAGGCAAGCCTATGTCCTCCAGTTCCATGTCTGACTCCAGATTCGACGGTGATTTCATGGCCCAGAGACGCCAGAGTAATGGTAGTATTGCCGACGACCAAGACTTCTCGAGGAGGATTCTCAAGGTTAGTTTATATTCTCAGCCTTTTTTTCAGTGGTATATCAGCAACTGACGGATTTCCAGGTTACCAACCCGGACGGAGTGTAAATTTAGGCGAGTAACAATTGTTCGCAGTGCTTTGTCGGAGGAAATAAAGGATTTCTCTGTCGAGGATATCCTCTATGTCGCTATTACCTTTTCACGATTTGTTTTCGTTCTATTTACCGTGATACTCCGCTGATCGTCGAGACGACACTCTCCCGTTGCATATGTCTTTACACTCTCTTATCTACTTGAACCGAATCCTAAGATCCGTTCTCGGGTTATCTTCACCGGCGTTATGACGACTGAGGTGCACTTGATGCGGGCGACTATTTTTGTGGTCTTACTTCAGCCTACTCTGTCTGCCCAAACTTGATGAACACCGAACGGGCTTCTGTGCCACAGGGGTACCCGTGCTATTAGGGTAGAAAGACAGCGGCGGCTGAGACATGAACGATCAGAGCTTATTCTTTATTGTCTATTTTTTTTTCCTTTGTGGGATTCTTCTGTGAGTGCGGGCCGTTGTCTTCCATACCCAGCATGCTGTTTTTCTTCAACGGTAAGAGCCTGGCTGCCGGTGGTTTCGGTGTCGAGTAAGACTACCAAAGTTTGGCCTGGTCTGGATGTGTGAGCGATCGACATGACGGACATCTTATTGTATTACCAAGGCGTTGTTCTGGCCAAGTTTCTGTGATTTTGTTTCGAACCTACTGCTTCTTATTCCTTTTTTCCCCTTATTGGCGACCCGGTTTATTTAATCTTCGAGCGGGCTTCTTTTTACTACCTTTTTGCCCCTCAGTATTTCGGACCCATTTATGCGACCGGAAATTCCCCAGCCTTTGACCTCTTCAGGTCCTAACACATAGTCATAAATGGCTAGACTTGAGCTGGAAGTGTCGGACATATTTGTTCAATCCGGGGTTTTGCACAATAGGGCGTGACATGAATAGCGTACCACACTCGTACAATAGGGACCATCACCCATATCAAATGCAATGATCTACTCTACTATAATACTATTTATTACCTTCTAATCAGAACATGCAAGATAGATAGTATGACTGAAAATCAAATAACATAAACCTATCCATCTATACGGCCTTGATTCAAGTCCATTCATTCAGTCTCCATGCTCTACGTAAAATATATCCGAGTATCAGAAGATCATAAACAGTTAAAGAGCCGTGAGTGATGCTTATCAGGCTCATTGTTGATTTCTCTACTGTTATTCATTGTAAGGATTCTGTTCTATCTTGTGTAAGTAGCATACATATCCTGTCCTATAGGAGCGAGTGGGTGAGGTTATCGTCGGGCTCTGGAGGTAGCGAAGGTGTGATTGTTTTGTATTGTATTGTCTGTCTGGAAGGGGGGGAGGAATGGGTAGATCTACCGTGAAAGCTACATTAAACTTGCAGTTCCAGATGCTGTGAAGGTCGAGTAGATATATAGATATATTGGATAAATGCCAGAGAAGAGGTTGGGTATATAGATAGATACATACAGTCCATTCCAGTCGTGAGAAACAAACGAAATCGAAAGGGCATCGCCCCCCACCTCCCCAAAAAGTGGAAGAGACAAAAGAAGATCATGAAAGGATATAAAGTATCCCATAGCCTATTCCAGTTCATGTAACCGTGGACCCGAAAAAAAAGAAACGCCCCTCTAAAACCCGTGTCCAGACAGAAGCCAGCCCAGATCTAAAATATGTTGTGGAAAGGAAAATGCTTAATGCTAGATAACAGCAAGGGAAAAAAAAATGCCAAAAGCCGATCATGGGAAATGTGTCACTAGAATTCCCACATGCCTCTGCTTTCGCTGTTCGCGGTTGGTCTTGTCTCTGCAAGGCGAGCCAAAACTCTTTCGCCTTCGTTGAGAAGGCCTCCCATCCGACCTTCGTGAAGTCTGGTGGTGCGGATGAATTCAAGCAATGAAAGTGTGTTGCAGCGGACCGCTACTGGAATCCTGGTGTGTGAGATCTGCTGCCATGTCGGCGCCAGTGAGATCATGGTTGAGATGTAAGAACGCGAAGAGGCGGCAATGGCGGGTTCTGACCGGGATGATGTATTGGGGGAGTAGGAAGCGGAAATTGTGGATGTGGAAGGGTCGAATCCGTAAGCCCAGCAGATTAATGCTGAGACGTAGAGAGCCCAGTTGGCGTGGAGCATAGTCAATGGACCTGGCTGAGCAGCGGGTATCCCAGTCTCTGGCCCTGCGTGGAACGAACCCGACGGCATCGATCTGGGGATGCCACTCCCCATCGGCCCGTACCCGGTGCCGGTAGCGTTGACGGTATTGCCCATTCTGATGTTCAATTGGACAGTATCTGGAAGCAAGGCATTTGGGCGTGCATCGTGCACGGCATGTTCCAAAACCCGAACCGCATGCCAGACGGCCTTTCTCATGTCCTCCGTGTCCGATGCCCATGTCTTTAATGTATCTTTGGCCTTCCGAAAGTCTTCTTCGTTGGGTATCTTTCGGTTAAAGAGCCACGACTCCCCGCTGACAGTCAACAGAGCATGCAAAGGCGTATGCCGAGCAGCCATGAGCGCATGATACGTAAAGAGAGTGCACGATTGGGAGAGTGGAGTTCGAGATAACGGTGGATACTGGCCATGTCCATCGCTGGATGTAAGCCATGCCTCACAATCCTGGGCTACTCCTTGAGTTGTCAAGTTATGCACCAGAAGAAGGGTGGACTGGAAAGGGTCAAGACGACGCCAGTTGAGATGCCCATGTTTACCTGCGGTTGCTGCCGCCGAACTGAGAGACAACGATCTGTGCGATCTAGCTATCCTAAGCCAGTCTTCCAGGTGCCAGGTCTCCCAGAGACTTGAATCGCAGGGGAATGGCAAGTCCATGATTCCCACGCTCGGGTTCCGGACGCTCGAGCTTCCAGATGTCCGCTGCAACAAGACTGAGGGTTCGCTAAACAGTGTAGACTGCTGGACGTCTAAGATGAACGCGGCTTGCAACATCCGTCTTCGAGCTTCATGCTCAACCCAGAATTTATGAGCCTTCTTAAGTTCGTCATGGCTTGGGTTTTCTGGCAGGGTGTTTAGAAGAGCCAGTGGACTTGTAGAGGTCCAGTGGGGATCATTCATATACTAGAAGGCCAGAAAGATTAGTTAATGCCACCCGCGACTGTGCTCAATGTTGGTCAACATACACTGCCATATAAGCTCCGAAAACGGTGGGGGATCTGAACATCCGCGCTGCGAGATCTAAACTTGGACAGAAACTCTAGTAAAAAGACCGTTTGGATATCCGTGACTCGAGAACGGCTTGTTATCGGAGTCCTCTGTATAAGCGGTGTGAGCCGAGTGATACCGATTGAATCTGGACTTGGAGCTTGACGAACCTTGAATAAGAGCTTCAAACAAGCTTCGAGCAACGCAAGTGAGTATTCTTTGGCATTGTGCCGGGTATCATATTGAGAGCCTATGGCAACCATAGCTCCTGCAAGCAAGGGACTGGGCTTCGTTGCGAAAAAGGTCGGACGATGCACGATAGGGAATAAAGGGTGAAAATGCTTCCAATAACATTCAAAGCAATCTTGCCATTTCATAGTGTCCATGATTTCCATCCCATCGTGCCCTGAAATGACTCCGGGGGCGGAAGTAAGCTCTCGTCGTAAGGCAAACCACTCAACCCCATCCAAGTTGGAGAGGGGTACTGGCATTGGAAAGTCTTGCGGGCTGTCAGTTCGCGGTTCGCAACGGCTGTGGCCTGAAGGGGAAGGTTCACCTACTGACTGAAGCATATCTCCCTCCAGGGAAAATGACATGAGACTAGCAGACACGTTGGCCTCCATTGGGTCCCAATCATGGCTGTCGTCGATCTGCAGGGGTGAGTGTACCAGCTCCGGATTGAAAATCACAGATGTTGGAGCAGAAGAAACGGTGCTCCTGGGCTGCGAAGAAAGGTGAAATGATGGTACATCTGACAACGGAGAAGCACAGGTATCTGGCGAAGAGTAAAAAGGACTGTCTTCCGCGGATTCTCGAATGTGGTTCCGGAACGCCGCAGCTCGAGGCTCGAGGGGAATTTCCATCCCACCCCACGGCAACGGGTACTCGTTTGCGAGATCAGGATGCACGCCAGGAGCTACGATGGAACCAATTGACATTGAACCGGAGCTCGCAATAGGAACAGAGTCTGCAGCCGTACACACTGGTATAGAGGGATCAGAGGCAACTGACGACCGACTCGCTTGCTTCCAATGTCGGCTCGCGTTACCATCAGCTTGCGCATCAAGCTCACTGCTCATCGGGTTGTCAGCCGTTTCCCAGTAAATGACCGCACAATATTGCACCTACTGTCGTTCCATATGCCTGGCAAGCAGATCCGGACGATGAAATGCCTTTCGACACCCTTCATATGTGCATGGAAATGAAGCTTCTGGGTTGTGATTCAATTCATGCCGTCTATTAGGGATAGGTTAAGAATTGTCCTTGAGACTTCTACTTGAAGTATGCGTACCTCCGGTGTTCTGCGCGTGTAAAAACCTAAGCTTCCAGTCAGCACGGTTCAATAGAAGAGCTCTAGAAGAGACGGACCTTGTTACAACCAGGAAATTCACATGCGTGAACCCGTTTCCCCTTCTTGGCCTTGCTTATCCGATGTGTGGTGGGGGTGTAAGTGATAGGAGTTGGAATGTCCGACGTTGAGCTCGCGCGCCGCATGGTTGCTTTCCTTTTGCGGTCGACGGCGGTTTGAGAGGTCGCAGTGGAAGGTTGTACTTTTGCTTGAGCAGCTGAAGACGTCTCGGTAGATGTCAAGATTGGTTCTGTCGATTTGCTTCGTCGAGTCAAGGCTTTGGCCATTCCGTGTGGGATGTGCGACGATCTATATGTAGCTGCGAGGTGGCTGTGTTCAACTTCCTCAGCCGCGACTTGGAATAGAAACGGAAAATAAAGTAGTCATCTAAAGAATCAACGAAGAAGAGGAGGGAGGGGGGCGAGAAAGATATACAAGGGCGGCGCTTAAGAATGCAATGCGCAGGTCCAACTAGATATGGTCTGGGAGATCTAATTCCGACCCGGGGTGAAACGAGCAGGAAGCTGCAGGCTAATGGCGTCTGACGATGACGATAGGCACCTTCAACTTCTCAGGGATCCTAAGTTTGGAGAAATTGCCAAGAAGAGCTCCAAACCAGACCGGTAGAGGCAGCGCTGGGTCAACGTCCAGGATGCGGGGTGGGGCTGGAGTATCGTTCTTAAAAATCATGAAGAGTTGACCGATGCGGCTGAGCCTCGCAGATTAATGTTACGGCCGACGTGATGTAGTCTAACTACCGGTCAGACTGTAGAGTATACTGTGAATAGCACTGCTGTATGATCTAGTGGGTCGGATCCTAGTCAGTGAGCAGGGTCGACGCGTGCTAGAGCTTGTCCCCGACATCGTGGATAACATGGTTAGTAAATGGAGAACCTAGACCAGTGCGCGAGGATCGTCAGGCCAAGGTGAGGGATCTGATGGGGTGGCAGTCCTCGAATCTGACGGTGACCGAACGGACCAGTGTTGTTCAGCATAGATATTCCCTCGTGGTGATTTGGTCCGGTGGAGCGCATGGCTTCGCTCTGTTGTTAACCATCGTTCCTTTTCCCGAAATAGCTTTTTTTGCACGAGTCTGGAGTCTCTGCTCTGACTCGGTTGGACTATCGTTGAGGACGCCAGGGGAAAGTCGGCCAGAGAGTGGGTGACGATGCAGAAACTAAGAATGGCCTAAACAGGACGCCCGAACGGAAGGCTTAGAAGAAGAGGCTTAAGCACTTTGGGATAGCATCGTGGTTCCAGAGATAGATAGGGTTGCGAACGGATCCCTGCCGGCAGTCGTCAGGCTCTATTACCTAATCTGGTAATTAATCGAACTTCCCGACTGTTGACGGTAATAATAATTTAAAACCGCCGGGCATCAGGGTCGGAGCCGCTCGCCCATTGCACAGAAATAAATTGGACATCCAGGGTTGGATTCCTTCGTGCAGGATGATCCATACCAAGGTTGTTTGGACCCGTGGTCTTTTTGATACACAGCTTCGTCTTTTCCTCCTCTGCCTATGAGAATAATAATAATACTAAGATCATTGCAACGCAGAGTAACTCGGGGCCTCACTTACCTATCTAGAGTAGACCCACCGTCACCGATGAGCCTTCACGCAAGGGCAGAGACCGACCCGACCTAAATTGCGACTAACCACCGTACAGTGCGTATCAATTCCCCAGAAGACGATACCAGCCCCGCGGAACCTGCCCGACGGGGGAGTTGGCCTCCAGATGATCTTTCTCGAGGTGTTCGATGCAGCAGACTCGTTTGTTTCAGCGACATGGTCGTACATGACAGTCAACCTGCTGTAAGCAGAAGCAGGCACCGTTTTTTCCCGAGCTCTAACCCCCCAGGATTCCGTTTCGATGTTACTGTTAAGTTACCGTTAATTTACTTCTGAGCTTAGCAAGAGCGCTGACTCATTTATTGGAGGATTCAAGTAGAAAAGCCATCGGATAGCTTGGTCTCTGCGCTATGCGGATCCAGCGGACAGGGATTCAAATCCTCTCGTGGCCACCGCGGGTTTAGAGAGCGTGGTGTCATGAATCAGGCAAGTCAGAACGGGGCCCGTTGGAGATTCTGTTCATGAAGGCCATATTATGACTGTGATCATCCCAGAGCTTGAGAATTACAAATGATGCCTTGTCTGGACTCTGGTGCGGATTGGACCGTCTGTATATTCGCTCCACCAGAACAGAGCCGCCAAAGAGATATTCCGAGAAGGTCCACCGACTAGGATTATGATCCTTCGGGCGGTCCTCGAGAAATCTAACCCGATCAGGTCTCGTCGATTTGGATGAAGGTTTTTGGGGCTGCGCCGCATATTCGATCCTGGAGATCCCGTCGACCCCGTGGCTCCACTAGACTGGTCGGAGGAGATTCAAGTCCTCGATTGTCAGTCATCTAAGCAAACACGATGATGGAAATGATGCGTAGAACAATGAATACACAGATCTGCGGTTGTATAGGCTGCAGATGCTTTCACCTCCTGTGCGATGTAAAGGGGATACTATTGCCACCATGATATCTCTCGACGTGATATCAACAAAGTGCTTATGATGTTCAGACTCCGTCGCATGACCCGGGGCTCGGTCGTTGATGGCTGACTTCCTAGACCAACAACGTGGCGTTGGGGATAGAATAAGGAACCAGACCTCCTGTTCGTCCAAGTACGCCGTGCGATAGGCCAAAGTAGGTAACTCGGCTAGAATTACTACTAGTTACTAAGTAGAAGGTGTTCAGATCATCGAGACTGTCAAATGCCGTGCTGGCCAATGCGCGAGGATCCCATCGCAATCGATGAACGGTGCTTGCGGGTCTGTGATGCCAAGGCCTACAGTTGCCATTTCAGTATGTTGTAGGCCTGTCGATGGGCACATACGGAGTAGTCCAGAAATAGTAGAGTAAGCGAGCAGTCTGTATGCGGTGTACATGTTGATACCACAAATCGTCAGGATCATCATCCAATAGCAGGCGTCACATCCTCACGGCTGAGGAAATCATCATGTTTAGCCCGGACGGACTAAATAAGATAACCTTTAGCATGCGGAGAACTGTCCGATGACTTCGACTGATTAACGCCATGGATTCACCGGACTCTCGGTCAGCAACTTCGTCCGTGCTTGAGTCTCGCCAACGGCTGTCCGGTGCTCTGAGCATATCCGATTTCACTTGGTACTAGCGTTCCTTGTGCGGATTTAATTATACTTAGTTGCTACTGAAAACAACAGACCAACCGCGATTAGCCCAGGAAAAAGATGAGAACCTGAAACTCACCAACGCAGGTTGTCGAGCAACGATTCCGCTGCGCCATGCTTTCTCACCAAGCAGCAGGATCTGACTTGCATGTATCATAAAAGGAAACCCTTGCGAGAATCGAGATGCTTTCTAGTTCGGTCTTGTTCGGGTGAGAATGGGGATTGCGGCATCACGCGATGGAGTTTTTATTCGTCCTTGATCAGAGGCATGGCTCAGTCGACTGATAAACCCATCGAACTAGAAATCAGGGCAGTGCATTGGTCCTTCGCGTTACAAAAATAGCAAGACGCCAACATCATGATGATTGCTGATGGTAGTCTTACAACTGTTGAAGGTTGGAGAAAGTTGAGTCCAATCAGTCGGAGAGTCTAAGCGCCCGTCAGCCGCACCTGAGCAGCCAAACCTTCCGACATCACCTTAGCGAAGAATTTAGTCGACATGGCACCCCACTGCTGGTAAAGAGTCATTCATCTTTGCTGGATATGGATGGAATCATACAATCTGGGTGGCCTTTTTTCTGGGATTTTGTCAGCTGTTGCCTTGGGTGCAAGTATTCCTGTTGTTGGGTCCATTACAGTCACTCCTATGGCACTCCATGAGACAAAGCTTAGGTGAGGGCAACATCGTGCTAACTCGTCCAAAAGGAGAAATGATGGACATACTGGCAGTTCTCGTTTTACCCTTTTTTGACTGGTCCCCAGCTCGTCCTTCCACGGTTCTTGATTTGAATTTCCATACTGTACACCAATAGCAACATTTCTGCAGAACGAGCTGTGATTGAACAAACAGCACATTGCAGCCATCACTAGTGCTGCTCAGGTATCAGCAGTGGTACGGAGGCAATGAGTTAATTGGATGCTTTGCGTGAGCCACGGATAAAACTCGCTGGATTCTTATCGGATGGTGTACAGTACATGAAGACGGCTGATCTGCCGCTCATACAACGATTCCCAAAAAACGACCTTCGCCAAGCAGCAAGGTAGTGACAGGGCAGTGAATCCTTCGAGAAGACGCCCTCGACACGTGGGAAGTAGCGCCTGGCAGAACCTAGGTGGATAAGCAGATCATGCAGTGTTCAACCTTGCAGACACCAATTGATTAACACAGTCAGACGACCACGGTGTGTTGTACAATCTTCCAAGACGGTTGTTTCATGTCCCATCGGCCGGGTGATTTCGAATTATTCGCATACTTAGTTTGTATTACAGAATATTTACAGAAATTCTGTGCATGTACAGGGATGAAGTGGTGGAGAGTGTCTTACGCCGTCTAGGGTAGGAGAATTACATCAGCCCCGCTCGCGTCTCTTTCTTCATCCGTACTCGGTTGACTCGTCTTAGAGTATGCAAGCCATGTCTAAAATCGCAAGGCGGGGATGATCATCGATTCCGAGATTGGCCAGTGTCAAAATCGCCATCCAACCAAGAGTGAACAAACCGATGCATTCACGACACGGAGTTCTAGGCTATAAGATGCAGTACATTGATGACGTGGAATATGCAGAAACCAATTTTGAGGGACTTAGAGCACTAGCGATAGATGAGCACAAAAGTCATAGACAAAAAGCGGAATACAGCGTGGTGCCTCTCGAGTAGCAATTGACTAGTTCATTCGCACTTACATAGATCGGACCTGATAACGGACGTCAAGGTTACAAGATACCACCGGTCATTTTCCAGTTGCCGGACTGATCTTCCTATCCGGCCCGTCCCTCTTCGTCTTCTAGAAGGATTTGAGAAACCTTGATGAGTTGCTACTGCTGCTCGGTATATCGCACCAGTTTGGGGATAACAAATGATGCAGGCGATGCGGGGTTTCGGGCTGGTGACGTGCGATAGCGGAGCTGGTTCTTCCTCGCAGTGCATGCTACCTTGTGGCAGCTGTGTGAGAATCCATTTGTTGGACCATCTTGCGCCATCTGTTCTGACATCACGCCGTCGATGCCGGTTCTGCATGGAAGCTGCTTCCATAGCTTTCATGGCTGGTGACCTGCAGCCGTGAAGACGGGAGATGATACTAGTTTGGTGGGTAATCTTCAGACGAAGCTCTCTAATATTAGTGGACAAGAATACATCTAGTGAGTGGAACAGCACATAGATAGTCAATTATTAGACCTGCAGTGAGACGAACGGACCAGTGTATGGCATGTATCTAGTTCTTCTGATCCACAATGGCTACTGTGACAATCCTTGCGTCTCTATCACATATTTTGTCTCAGACCATCCATGCTTATCTTTCTCCATTGAATCATACCATCGTCGGATCCATCATATTACATAGAATCCACTCTCCTTGGATTCCTAGTTCGACAAGAGCAAACCCCGCCCCCAAATGCGGGACCTAACTAAGCCATGTGCACATCATGGTTGGCCTGAGCAAGTTGGCCTGAAGGAATTTGATCGACAATCAGTCCATTGCTCTGACTGGCTGTGGAAAGTGAGTTTGTTCTAGTCATGGCTCTATTTTTTACTCCTCTCCCAGCCACGTGGACTGACGTGCGTGTCTCGTGGCGGCCCTGCGTAGATCTCGAACACTGTAATCATGCTTCTCGAAAAACAGAATGATGATACAGAGTCAGACTGGTGGGTGCCTTTCTTGGAACCGCTTTTCCTATGATATCTTAGATTTCATACGGGACAGCACGAGAGCAGAAAGAAGCAATTGTATCCGTCCGTCGAGAGGGCACGTTGCAAATATGCTGGCTGATACCATAATGAGCGCCCAAACGAGGATGTACTCCCCAGTGTGATATGGAGCTTATCTCTACGTTCCTGATACGACCCTCCAGGGATCATCATCCTTCGCGTATTCCATGCGTTGATCCACTATGCCTTGAGTTTGGCTCCAATTCTCTCCGCTCGCGTGGCATTGCAAGGGATAGCATCTTCTGTCGATCACAGAATACCCTCTGTCCAGGATCATTCACCACTACTGCACGTTGATCACCTTGCCTGGCAGACGAGTCAGCCCCAATACCAACGGCGTAGTGCAGGACTCGCCACGTTGTCGCTTCACTTTTCAGCCCCCAACGGACGACGCACCCTGCAGCTGCCTGCCCCGTCGGATACTAAATTCTGACAAACTGCATCCATCCAACAGGGACTGCAAGTTTCAATCTGTGCTCTGAATCTGAAACGGCGGGGTGAGATTCTAGAATGTTTCCTTCCTCGTGGTGGTAAGATAACATCCGAATCCCCAGCCACGTGGGAAGGCAGTCCGAGATATCGGCGCTGACTTCGTACAACATCCTTGTCAGACCATGTGGTTCCGTGTGACAGAGTTAAATGCAATACATGGGTTATGCCACGAGGATGAGATTCCATGGGACACTAACCGAGCTTCGAGAAGCCCATGGCTCCTGTGCTGACGTATCCTTTTGACTTTCTGATGTGCATTAGGTGCTTATCAATGTTAGAGGATGACACTTGGCCTATCTGCTTTGATTTCAAACGAGATGGTGATCGGGAAAAGTCTCACAATTATCGGGAAATTCCCACACATACGCTCTGTGGTGAGAATAATCTCCGCCTGAGGTCGGCTGAAAGAGATAGCCTGGCAGCTGACCGATTAGGCTTGTATTGTGTACGTCTCTTATTCTCATTGGAGGATTAACTCCTCACTATATCTTGCTCGATTGTCGTTCTCTGAGTCCCCCCTTATGCGCAATTCAGTAGGTTGTAGAGAATTCCCATGAAACTAGAAACCAGCGATATATCATTGAAAAGAATGAAACAACATCATGTTCCATGAATCAACAATTTATCGCTAACAGTGACAGAGAATAGAATAGAACAGATAGAGGGTATAGATATAAGCAGATATCCAAACCTGACTTCCGTCTTAGCTACCATCGAGATTTAACCGCGCACTTTACAGGCTTGATTCGAATATCCATCTTCTTTCTCTAGATATGTCAACAGAATCCATCAAAGTATAGTTATAGTAAATACCCATGAAAATTAATATCCTTGCTCACAGATCATCCTCGCATATAAATGTCATTTACCCCGGTATGTCTTGTCAATGCAGATATAGACATTTATGCTAGCTACTTGAAATTCGAAGTACCTGCTTCATATACTAGATTCGATTCACCTCAAATCTCATATAATTACCATTTGTTGATTCCACTATATTCTATCTGTCTAGAAGAAAAGAAGTAATATGTTTCTCGCGTGGGTGGAGTATATATTATGCTTTCAGCATTCGACATCCTCCTTCGATATTTTTTTTGTGTATAACTGTGAGTTAATTAGTTTCCGGTGGCTCTGCTCTCCAGGTGTAGTGTTCAAGACACATAATATATCGGCACCTACAACTTTCCTGCATAGATGGCGTTATCAAACGCCGCCTTCATCTAGATTCTTTGACAATCGTAGAATTCTACTATATCACTCTAGTCTCCAGGTTCTTGTCTTCGATCAGGTATTAAACAAGTTAGTCAGATAATCAGCCATTATTGTTATGTCTCCTGCTCCGAGATTTGAAATGATACCACTTCCGGTGCAAGAATGATGGGCCTTCTCCCAGAATGGCATGTTATACATGTCTTGTTTTTCTTCCATTTTATGCTTCTCTTTCACGAGAATCATCCCTAATGCCATATCCTGGAGGAACAGTCATCATTGGTCTCTTGCCTCCTCTGTTCGATAAATTTCCCTAAATAACTGTTTATTGTTTGTTCATATGTCAATGCCCACGGCTCAACTTCAACTATGTGGGTTCCTGCAAGAAACAGCAAGTGTATCGTATTCTATTTTTCCTTATGCTTGCTGGGCACTTACCTAATTAAAGAGTGGCCCGCCACTCTTCTTCTGCACGCTTGAATACACCTTGGCTATGGATCAGCCTTCCATATATTCTATGCAAGGGACGTGAGCTAACCCTCGCCTCATTCTTCAACGAGACTCGCTAGAAAAAGGCCATGCCGAGGGAATAGCCTTGTCTTCAACAATAGATTTTATATGTTGAATGAACTCTCTAAATTAAATCAACTACAAATAAAAAGGACTGCCTCGAGTCCAGTTATTGTCCAAGGAGGGAAATTTTCCTTCATTACTTAGCTATCCGCTAGCAACAAAATCATACAAACCCTATCACCCCTTTCTCCATCCATGCACTTTCTACACCCGTGTCTAATACAAAAAAAAAACTTCCCCGAGACGATCCATCTTTAATCTCGTCTCGAGAGCTCATCGATCAAAGGGCAAAAAAAAATGCTGGTCCCGACGAGGGTCGAACTCGCGACCTTGGCGTTATTAGCACCACGCTCTAACCGACTGAGCTACGGGACCTTGCACGGAAGAAAGCAGGTCTAAATACTGTATATCTCGCAATCACTGAACATTGTTCATCTTCATCTATTGTGGATGCATTGAATGTTGCTCGTTTTCTTTTGCCCAAAGCAATTGACGATGTAAACTGCATATAATTATCATCCAAGTGATCCGCGTATATAAAATTTGTGGTGGATCCGTAAAGATATGGGGCTAGTATCTTTAATTTTATATCCGCACACACAAATCCGTCGTCACGGCTGCGTCGCTGAAATACATATATTTATCTCCGCGCAACCAATAATCAGTCTCCATCACTACATACTGGTTGATGTTCTCCTCTACGCCACTATCTGCAATGTGCGGAGAGCAGTATTCGTGATGTTACTCGCTTTATAATAATGTGAATCCAAGCATATAAATCGTCAAGAATCAAAACTCTTGCATTGTCTCGAACCTGGAGCTTGAGAAACAAGTAGAGCCGTCAGAATGACTGGCAGGGACTCCCTCGAAATACGAAGTACTATTAATTTCCTCGAGTTGACCTAACTGGTTTCGGCTTGCCTACCAATGCCCCTTATACAATCTCCTTCTCGCACCGGCTAGTGGCGGCCGGACAAGGCACGAGTCCTTCAGTCATACGGATGCGCTTCGGTGACATGTAGGAGCTAAACAGTTCCTGTCCATTAAGACATAAGACTTTGCAGACCAAGACCTCCAATACTGTCCTCCAATTTGCCAAAAAGGGATGGAAAGGAGGAGCTGGAACAGTGGTGGCTGCCATAGCCCGAATACGAATAACCCGAAAAATCCGAATAACGCAAGGATGGACTGTACCATTGTGGTGATTTGAATGACAACAACTTCTGCACAAGTTGTGTGTAACTCAAATTCAGAAAAGGAGCCACAGGCCTCGGCGAAAGCAGACCGTTTGATTTCATCTCCTTTGTGAGAGCTCCATACATGATTGAGCTGCACTCAAAGCCACAGCCTTGAATACCACTGAGGAGGGCCTCATGTTTCCTATCAAGTAGGAGAACAATGTTATCGATAGCTTTCTGTCTACAGTCGTTCATCGATTCTAGAAGTTCATTAGAGGCCAGTCAATATTGTAGGGGTGTTCGCCTTACCGAAGACTTTATCAGGGATCGGAAGCCCGGGATTGTTGATCCAACCGGTACTCCACGACATTGCAGTTGAGGTGACTTCTTGGAACTGGCCGGGGAGTCCAAAAAACCATGAAATCCATAACCACAAAATCAAATCTCGACAATATGTCGTGGGAGGTTTTTCTTCTAGAGCCTCGATCCATATGTCCGCGAAAAATCCCACGGCTTCCTTGCATTGATAGTAGTCTGCTAGGACAGTGACTTTCGCAAGCATTTCAAGAGTGAGTTTTCGAGGCATATGAGAGTTTTGACAATGCAAAACTCTAAGCAAAATCAACAGTGCTTCAATATCCCAACTCTCCGCGGTAATCTCGACAGAGCCTTTTTGAAGATAAGTGATACTCTCCTTCCAACCACCACTGAGTATCTTCTTGAAAACAGATGAGGCGAGTGCTAGATGCTTCGCGGATACTTGGATGCGGTAGCTCCTCTCCGTCAAGTCGTCGTCACGGTTATACTGATCGCCAATTTCTGTAATAAATCCACCTTGAGAACTAGTACGGCCTGAACCCGAAGGTTCACCGACGACTCCAGTCTCGGTAGGCTCTTCGACAGGCTCTTCGACAGGCTCTTCGACAGGCTCTGGGACGGGCTCTGGGACGACTTCAAAAGATCTTTTGAATTTTTTGTGCTTTTTCTTTCTCCACCCTTTTCCCGAGGTCACTGTAAGCTTCTCCATATAGGTTTCTGACGCTTCAATCTCTTCTGTGTGATTCTGGACATGTTTACTTGGTTCGGCAGGAGCCTGGGAGAGCATGTCGGCAATTATGTCTTCATTCCATTCTGCAAAAGGAGAATTCGCATTGCACAATACTATGATCACTTCGCCATCTGGATCGATAACGTGTGTCGGCTGATCCATAGCGGTCGCTCTGCCAGCTCTTGACGGTATCTTGCTCGGTAAGGGAGAACAGAAAGGATGAAGGCACCGAGAGGATAGGGGCAGAAGTGAGAGTTAAAAGTGGCCATAAGTGTCCAGCCTACAACTTATCAACCTTGAATGTCTCTTTCTCTCTAGAGGCGTGGCGGCCGCTGATTGGAGTCTGGAGTGGCAAACGCCTGCATATCTGGCCATGTTCCACCAAACATACTGCTCACGGTGCTATGCAAACGGGCTTTGCATTTGACACTTTTCCAGAAATGGTGCAGTTATGCTACAGCAGACTAAGGTCTAATAAAGCCTGGTGACCATAGGATGTGTTGAGTGTCTACTGGCCTTCGCCACGGTCAATGAAACTCATGCAGTACTGTGAACCCTGGCTATAACGAACCTCCCATATAATGAATTTCCCACTATAACAAACTGGACACCATGTCCAATTTAAACCCCCATATAAATATTTGTTAAATCTCTCTATAATGACATTTGTTACTTCTCCTTCCTGAGCCTTTATTTCTATATGAGGAATTCATTATAACCAGTCCCCCGTCACATGTGAAATCTCTGAAAATGACGTGTCGCCATGCCATTTCTACTATCCAAAAGGCTTCCCTACACGCTCAACACATTCTAAATTCTGATCTATCCAACATAAAACCATGGGACTGGTCTATACAAGAGTATAATTAGAATATGTCGGCGCCAGGAGATTACCTGCATAGGCGACCTGTCATATCGCCGTTTGCGGCAGATTCTTTATGCCCATAGAACCTACCAGATTACTTGATTATTAGGATCTAGCTTGTTTGTCTGTTTAGGGGTTAAACATGGGTTCAACCCCCCCCCTAGATCTAGTCTTCAAGCAAGTGAGCAGACTGAATAGCCAGTAGCTCATCTAGCATATCAGATAGTCAATACAATTGCTATGCTTCCGTGCCTTGGGATTCGACAGAATATCACATTATTCTCTGTGTCAGAGATCCTTTCCTCACAATATGATTCCTGTCACGGCCCAACCTCTAGGGAGCATTCTAGAGAGCTAAACCGCTGCTCCAGGAGCAAAAGACTAGGATTCTAGGTCAACGACCTAGAACTGCTCTCGCTTTATATAGTAGGTTGCCAGCGCCGTCAACAATTCCCTTGATTCTGAGACAAACCTTCTTCCCCGCAATGTGAAAAAACAATGTCAAAACCAATGGCCTGAGCTTGAAAAGGCTCTTTATGCTTGGATATTAGAAGCTGAGACACAGATTCCTATTACTGGTGAAGTCACTCATGAGGAAGCTTGTCAGTTTTGAAAAAAAAAAAAAAAAA
>JAPVCG010000053.1:125856-237137 GCA_029606305.1 Paecilomyces fulvus
GTAATATTCTTCATGGAGAACTAGGCAGCATGCAGGAACAAGTTACTATTCAAATGCAAGACAGAAAAAATTGTTTTTCTTATAGATAATTTCTTCACACATGAAGCTGCAGTTGCTATGATTCTTCAAGAGAAGTCTTTAGAGAATACTACTCTAGTAATATGGCTTCCAGTGAACTCAACAAGCAAATTCCAACCTCTTGATCAATGCATTATTCACACTTGGAAAACATACTGGAAGCAGGGTTGGGGTCATACCTTCTATTTGAATATGATGCCGGTTGGGATATGGACTCGAGGACGATATCGTACCTGTGGATGGAAGCAAAAGGTTTGCGAAGCTGGAGGGATTGTGGGGAGTGCAAGTTGAGCGGGGATTTAAGATACCATGTGCTTGCTAGCTAGTATACTAACTAACTAATGCAAGACTACTCTAGAATCCACAGGTGACATCACGTAATGCCTCATCGGATGAGAACTCGGCACTTGAAGACTGGCTACTTAAAGCCTGTGGAGCATCAACATAATAAGAACTAGTAGTTGTCCACATCTTTAAGCTCACCTGTTTATTGCTATCCGTCACGGTCAAGTGATCAACCTTTACGGAAATTGATAGCAACGATGGAAGGAAGCAGCAAGTTTGACCGTTTCAATATAATAACAACCAACTACAAGCATGTCGCTAAACATGGTATCGAGGTGAACGTGCTTCTTCCAAAGGAATTGCCCCCAGGACTGCATCCTCTGATCGTTCGCTTCCACGGGGGTGGCTATGTATGTATTAAGTCGAATTCCAAACCAACAGAATAACTCCCACTACCATCCATCTTCATCGCTCTCTAAAACATGCTGTGTTTCTCCGTTGTTTCTGACTTGATTCTACAGGTGTCTGGCTCGAGTCTTTTCCCTGACTGGTTCCCAATTTGGCAAGTCGAGATGGCGCTATCGCACAATGCGATAGTAGTGTCTCCTAATTATCGTCTTCTTCCCGAGTCGAACGGACAGGACATAATGCAGGACGTCGAGGATTTTTGGCAATGGCTGGTTTCCGATTTCGAAGACTTCTTTCAGGAGCACGCTTCGGATGGCGTGAAACCGGACCTTTCACGGATAATAACAGCAGGTGAAAGTGCAGGTAAGGGGTTCCCTGACATCTTATAATGGGATACCGCAATAATGACATTGCTGTAGGGGGATATCTGAGCATTCAACTGGCCATCAATCATTCCGATGCTATTCGAGCCTGTATTGGGGAATTCCCTTCAATCGATCTGAAGTCTCCTGCATTCACGGAGAAGAGACCCAGTCCTAGAGCTCCAGTGTCGATCCTTGAAGAGCATCTCTCAAAGAGTGGAAATGATTCCGTTGTATCGTCTGACATGAGCTTGTCCCGATTCTCCTTGGTCTTTGCGATGACAGACAACGGGTTATTCCTGGACTATTTCGGGAAGGAAGAGCACCTGTTTCCACTTGAGAGAGTTAACAATGGCGAGAAAATCCCCCCGTTACTTATTATGCATGGACTCGATGACGATATCGTACCTGTGGATGGAAGCAAAAGGTTCGCGGAGCTGGTAAAAGAGAAACATCATGGTGCTAAGGTGCATCTGGCTCTGGCTCCTGGTGGTCATGGCTTCCATGAAAAGTTTCATCAAGATCACCCAGCACTAAAGGAGGGATTGGACTTGATCACTGGTGTTTGGCTGGGCTAGAACACTACTAAGATTTTCAGTAGCCGCAACCTAAACAATATAATCACTATCTTGTACACAGCAGCCACATCATGACAAGTAAATTGTCGAATCCTAGGGCACGAAGACAAGAATGGGAGCAAAGCTAGCATATGGAAAACAATGCCCGTCATACGGTGGGAAAAAGCAGACCTATATGAAACGGGATATCTATAGGGATGCTGTCGAAGTAAACGCGGGCTACCGTCCAATAAATGCTTTTGACATGTATGTACAAACCAGTAGGAATCATGTTTTCATGCTCAGTTATACCCTATACCCCGTTCGAATATGAAGGTGACTTCTCAGGAAGACATCCCCGCCATTATAAGACACGTACCTAAACAAATTCGTGAAACTCCAACCGATCTTCTGCCTTGTCGATATATTTTAGTGGTTGATGATTGAAGCAGTTACCTTGACTTCGTTTCTCGTCAAGTCGCGCTAGGGATGTATCGCAAGAAAACAACGCCCATGAAAGTTCGATGGTGTAGGAGAAAAGACAGCAGTACCATAGAAAACTTATAGTTCCAGTCGATCTTGCTTACCAGGGATAACTCTCCAACACCATCCACACCAGCTCCTGTGTTCGCCGCTTTCCTCTCTTCTCAGGTACTTGCCGGTCTCCCGCTCGTCTTCGTGTTCGACGACACACGCCCCAACCATAACTCTCTTCTTTGCTTTGCACTTCACGACACCCCCGATTCCAACGATCTCTTGTTTGAAATAGCCGGGCTCCTCGCCATCCCTGTTGTCTAGTGAGTCGAGATGCGGCGAGTCTGACTGCCCGTGGTTGTGAGGGGTCACATGGTCGCGGTGATGGTGATCATGCACTCCAGCAGCCTGCTCGTCGGCGTCGCAGACTTCCAGTTCGATTTCCTGCGCTGCCAAGCAGTGCTCCCCACGTCCACATTTCACGCCTTGGCAGCCCTCGCCAATACCGGTGCCTAGGCCTCCTCCAAGGTAGGTACTGTAACGGGTTCGCCAGGTCCACACCCGTCTGTAAGTGGTATCATCGTTTCGAAGTGTCTGACCACATTGCTGACACAGCCAGATAGCCTCTTCGCAGGAACATGGTGTGCGTATAAAAGCAGACGCGGTGAAGCCCGTCAAAGGAGATGACGGTGCGATCGTATCATCTGGTGTAGTCGAGAAATTTTGCATCAAACAGTAGAGAGGCGCTGTGCGGCATGTTGTACATAGACGGCGTAGGCGATTCTTGAGCATTGCATTACTTGGTGGTTTGACACAGCAGTTCTAAGAGATGGTTTTAGCACATGATGGCACGTTAACGGGAAATACCATGGTCTCCTTGTATACCCTACACACGACCCTGGAGCATCTCCCGCACTCAGCAACCATATCCCGAGCGCACTTTCCAATCTTGCTACTGGTGATTTTCCCAAGGTCGACAGTGTCCCGACTCAGCAGGCGGAGGATGTTCTTCAGGTTATCCGGTAAGACAGCACCATCGCCCAGCATGTCCGACAGAGTCTCGATGTATTCGTTCTCGCAACGTAAGGTCAGCTTTACCAGCTGGTCGCGGAAAGGCAGCAGGTTCGCGCGAAACTGACGACATGTTCTCGAGAGCGCATGCAGCGTGTTCAAGTCAACCGATTTCGCGATCTCCTTGACGATACTGTTGTCCAGTCAGTACACTAGCTAGACAGCATATCCCAACATCATTTTTTGATAGCCCATACGGGTAGCAGCTCAGAGCAGCAGAAAATGCATTCACATTCAGGTTCTGCTGTTCTTCGACCGGAGTCTCCACGTCGTGTTTCCCAGGCTGCTCAGCAGTTCTAGTTTCTGCTTGCTCCGACCTGGTGGATGAAGAAGTATGATCGAGGGCAGAAGTCGTCAACTTCGAGAGTAGAGGCTTGGCTGGGACAGCGTGGGTGTCCAGAGGGCTCGTGGGTTTCGGAAGGTGATACAACGCATCGTCGTATGCATCGCGATCATAGTCGACGAACACCACCATGCTGCGATGGAAAATGAATAGAACAGCAACGTACAGGGATCATCGGAGCCAGAAAGCTGTTATCCGCATCGGACCCGGTGATCAAACGGTGGTATGAAGCCCAGAAGATGGAAGATGGAGCAGCGATGACGCTGTGATGGGGAAGTCGGAGCTCAGAGGGCGATGGCGGGGCGGCGAGGCCGGATGTGAGACAAGAAGGTGATGAGCTTCTTGAACCTCAACTTCTTCCCTTTGTTTCAAATCTCAAACAGATGTTGATATATTTTTTGTTCCATTTTTGGCACTTTGAATTTCGGCGACTGAAGCCGTAGCAGAGTAGGGCTATCTAGTTATCTGTTCTCGCTGCTAAGTCGCATAACTACCCAAAGCGGAAGGTCGTTTGGTCCCTCTAGTTACCACCCGACCTCGGAACTATTCAGGAGCAAAACTGATCGGTCCACGGACAGGGCAAGCTCTAACTTAGCCGTAGCTCTAAGTTACCGTGTTAAACGCGATCCAGAAGGTGAATAGTGGTTAACTCCAACGACCCTGCGGTGCCTCGATTCGGCGAACGAGTCCATAGCGGGGTAGGAACTCGAGATAGGTCTGACAAACACGCTCTATCTATTGATTGACTCTTATTCCCGCGGAATACAACGGCAAGTCTTTCAGGATATATCATCACGTAGCGTACCGTCGAATTACTCAGCTCTTTTGGTTCTATATTGTCATCTTCCTGTATTATTGCTATCCCCGCTGTCCGGGTCGCGCGAAGATGCCTCTCAACGCTAAGGCCATCTACCCGGCCGAGAATCCTGATTTCGTTGCCTTTGCTAGCAGAAGGAGTGTGGTTCACAGTACCAAGGGCATCGTAGCCTGTACCCAACCTCTGGCCGCTGCCGCGGGTCAGAGGATCCTGAGAGAAGGCGGAAATGCAGCGGTATGTGTATAATTGATATAGATGAACCTGAGTCATGGGATTAAACCAACTAATGCGTATCATAGGATGCTGCGGTAGCGGTTGGTAAGTCAAATGTCTTTGATTACGATAGAGCGCCTCTGACGAGGTGATCATGATAGCGGCTGCATTGAATATGACGGAACCATCATCCACTGGCATTGGAGGTGATATGTTTTGTCTTTTCTACAATGCCAAAACCAAGAAGATCAGCGCCCTCAACGGTTCCGGCCGGTATGCTGCCAACGGCAGTTTGGAGAAGATCAGAAATGCACTGAATCTCGGGCCCAATGAAGGCGGCAGCATCCCTATGACCAGCGTGCATGCGGTGACGGTGCCAGGTGCAGCTGCTGGCTGGGTTGATACTGTTGAGAAGTTTGGCAGCGGAAAGCTGTCTCTGGAGCAGATCTTGATGCCAGCTATTGAACTGGGAGAGGAGGGCTTCCCTGTCTCGGAACTCTCATCATACTTCGTGAGTCGATCTTCGGTTATCTGGGCCATACTAACCAGGCATGGCCATTGTGGAAGACCACAAACAGCATAACTGACCAAACATATAGTGGGGACAAGGCGAACAACTGATCCGTGATGCTTCTCCTAACTTCAGGGAGATGCTTAAGGATGACCCCAAGGCCAAAGATGGGGTAAGATATCCTCGTCCTGGCGAGATCATGAAGAACCCAACCTTGGCCAAGACCTTCAGGACATTGGCGGCCGAGGGAAAGAAGGGATTCTACGAGGGACGTATCGGACAAGCCCTTGTGAAGGTTGTGCAGGATCTTGGCGGGTTCCTGACCCTGGATGACTTGAAGCATCACGCCGAAACCGGTAGTCAGGAGGTTGATGCCATCTCGCTGAAGTTCAAGGGCCAGAACATTGCGGAAAAGCAGACTCCGGGAGCAGATGAAGTACCTAACGAGGGTGTCGAGGTCTGGGAGCATCCTCCGAACGGCCAGGGAATTGTCGCACTCATGGCACTGGGTATCCTGGAAGAACTCGAACGCACCGGCAAGATCCCCAAGTTCACTCCAGAACAGCACAACTCCGCAGAATACCTCCATGCCATCATCGAGAGTCTGCGCATCGCCTTCGCGGACGCCTCATGGTGGGTAACCGATCCAGACGTCGAGAAGGTCCCCTCCCAAGGCCTCATCTCTAGACCCTATCTCGCTGAACGAGCCAAACTCTTCAACCCGGACAGAGCCTCCGATATCCTCGACCACGGCAGCCCGGCCCACAACCACTGCGACACGGTCTACTTCGCCGTCACCGACCAAGAAGGAAACGGCATCTCCTTCATCAACAGCAACTACGGTGGGTTCGGCACCTCCATCATCCCCGAAGGCTGTGGCTTCACGCTGCAGAACCGCGGTGCCAACTTCTCCCTCAGGGAAGGCCACCCGAACGTGCTGGCACCGCGGAAGAGACCTTACCACACCATTATCCCCGCCATGATCACCAACCCCGCTGACGGCAGCCTGCACTCCGTCTATGGTGTCATGGGCGGTTTCATGCAGCCGCAGGGCCACGTCCAAGTGCTTCTTAACATGCTGGCCTTCAACTATAACCCACAAGCTGCGCTGGACGCTCCGCGTATCTGCATTGGTGCCGGAATGCCCGAAGCTGGCAAGGTGCTGGACCGCACAGTATACGTGGAGGAAGGAATCAGCGATGAGGCCATCGAGGGGTTGAAGAAGCTAGGCCACCAGGTCAAGGTCCTGGAGGGCTGGAAGAGAGGTATGTTTGGCCGTGGCCAGGTGATCCGATGCCATTATGAGGATGGCAAGATTGTCTACAGTGCTGGAAGTGATCCAAGGGGTGATGGCATGGCTATTCCGGCGTAAACGTCGGCATGGTATGGCTATTATACCATATGAGAAATAGAACGATACCTCTTTCCACGCCGTATTGTTTACTGGAAAAGCCCTTATTTCATTGCTGCTTCAAACAGACTAGTAGTAGAGATGTAATGCATGTCTTACCTGGCCTAGTTTCATTCTGATAATGAGACAAAACAAGACAAAAGAGCATATCCGCCCCTTCGAGCATGCCTTCCAGGGATATTGGCAGAGAAAAAGCAATACTAGCTAGAAATTCTCAAGGTGAAATGGATACAGCCAAAAAGAACATACATCAAGAAGAGATAACTCGACAAACATCATTAAAAAAAGCCCTAAGAAAATCGTGATAGTCATTTCCAAACACGCTAATCGTCATCATATACAACAGTATTGCCTTCAGCTGTTGGGTCTGCGTCCCTCTCGGTCCGTAATACCGGCTTCCGACAATCACATCGTCCTGTCCCAAGTAAACAAAGGAAAAGATGAAAAAAGTGGTTTGTAATATGGAAATACAGGGAAGAAACAAAGAGCAGAAAGCCAAATGCTAACAAGATAGAAAATATCAAATGAAGGTATTGGATCAATGAGCTGCGATAGCAGATTTAAAAAGACCGATGGCCTCTTTAAATCTGGATTCAGGAGGTGGTGGCTCTCGGTGGTGTCTATGGCGGCGGCGATGCGGCTCTCCAGAGTTGGCACCGTAAGCCTCTCTTATTCTTCTTTGCTCCTCCTCTTCCGCCTTTCTTCGGGCTCTGCGCTGCTCTCGTCGAGCAGTTTCGCTGTCGTCGTTTCCAGAGGCACCAGATCGTCCGCTTGACCGTTTTTCATCGTGAGAGTGACTGTGGTGAGAACGCGCATGACTGCTTGAAGACCTCTTTGCAGGCTTCGGTACTGGAGGGGCAGACTTGCTGGCGTTCAGTTTCAGAAGGGGGCCATTTGTATCAGATTCACCAGTAGTTATATATTTCAGGAAACCGCGAGCGGATACTATTGGATTTGGCGCTGATTTTGGAGCTGGCTCTCCTCTATGCCGATCATGACTCGAAGAGTGTTCGGAAGAGCGACGTTTCGATCTCGCAGCTTCATCTCGCTCCACACGTTTTGCACGATCTGCTGCTCGTCTCTCTTTCTCAGCACGGAGTCTCTCCTCTTTTTTCCGGCGTTCAGCTTCTTGGAGCTTTTCTTCACGTTGTCTCTTGGCCTCTTCCAAAGCTATGGCCCAGCGGTTCTTGAAGAAACCCCAATCGTTCTTCTGGCGCTCAATTTGGGAGTGGTGACCTTCCGATGATGAACCTTTAGAGAGACGATGCTCACGTTCCCAGCCAGATGGCCGCCTCTTACGCCGTCGGGAGCGTTCAAGCAGTACTGCTTCTGTAGGAATGCCAGGCGCCGCACCATCATTGGGTGACTCTTCCACGGCAATATCTTGATCAGCTGCGTGGTCTTCCTGATTCTCAATGATAGTTTTTGCTTCTTCCACATGGGGAGAAGCGGCTGCAGTATGGTTTTCAGGAGCTGGGAGGCCATCTTGACCGGACATTGAGGGTGCCGCTTCAACCGGTGCTTCAAGAGGAGTTGTTTCCGCAGGATCGCCTTCGACAGCCACGGCTTCGCCCGAGGGCTCTTCGACGGGAGATTCTTCAGGCGGAGTCTCTTCACCGTGATTCTCTTCACTTGCAGTTGGCGGAATCTCCGCAGGGGCCGCCTTAGCTGGTAGTTCTTCGGCAGCAAGTTCCTCGGCAGGAGGAGCCTCTTTAGTTGGTGAATTCTCAGTAGTAGGTTCGTTTGCAGGAGCTTCTTCAGCAGCTGGCTCATCGACAGCAGGCTCTTCAACAATTGGCTCTTCAGTAGGAGCTTCTTTAGGAGCTTCTTCAGCCGGAGGCTCTTCAGCTTGTGGTTCTTCGGCAGGCTCCTCATCAGCTGGCTGTTCAGCAGGAGCTTCTTCAGCAGCTGGCTCATCGACAGCAGGCTCTTCAACAGGTGGCTCTTCTGCAGGCTCTTCAGCCGCATTTTCATTAAGGGCCTCCCCGTCATCAGCAGCAGCTTCTTCGGCATGGGTCTGCTCAACGGTTTGCTCCTCGGGTGTCGTTTCTCCCGGTGTATCTTCCGCATTCTCTTCGGTAATTTCCTCCGCGGGAGCTTCATCGGACGGCGCAACGTCTTCTTCAGGCATTGATTCACTTGGAGGGAAGTCTTGGTCGCTGCTATCTGCCTCTTGATCAATCTTGACAGTAACAGAGGGGGGTTCCTCGACATGGTCTCCGTCTGAAGTCGTATCCCCTGCGTCGTCGGCTGAAGTCTCATCTGAAGGCGCTTCTTCTGATGCTGCAACTTCACCAGCCAACTCATCATTTCCCTCGCCTTCTGCCGGGCCTGCCGCTGTCTCCTCTGTTACAGGATGCTCGACAGAGCCGGCATCGGCATTTGCGTCTGCAGACTCTGAAGTCGAAGGGTCTTCGCCTTCCAGCGTTTCCGGTGTCTCATCGTTAATGTGATCGTCAGATGCCTCCTCCGCTTCTGCTTCTTCTGGAGCAGGAGCCTCCTCGGCGTTCTCAGGCTCTTCCGTGACTGCCTCTCCTTCTCCCTGAGTTTCCAGATTCTCTTCCCCTACCTCTTCACTAGCGGCTGAGGGGACGGGATCTACGTCAGGGGCATTTGGCTCAGAACCTGCTAGGTCTGATGCTGTATTCTCGGACTCTTCCTTTTCGGCTTCTTTGTCGTCTTCTAGTGACCGTTCTGGTTCCGTTTCCGGGCTACGCTCCTGGTCTCCGGTAGGAGGATCTTCCGCCGTGAAATCTTCAATTCCCGCAAACTCCACGTTTGCCTCCTCCTGAGCGTCCTCGGCTTCTTGTCTCGCTATTTCTTCTTTCTCGGCGTCGACCTTATCTACTTCTGCGGATGGGTCAACTTCAGGGAAATCACATTCTATGGATTTGTTAATCATCAGCGGGGGTGGTGCGCAGTATTATACATACCATCCTCCTCCTGGGGAGTGTTGTCATCATTGGTAGCAGCATTATCACCCTGTGTGTCAGTTCCATCTTCACCACTATCGGGTGAAGAAGTATTCACTTGATCGACTGTGGGTGTCTCTGCGGAGATATCATCCTCCTTGTTCTCATTTTCAGAGGGAACTGCGGCATCGTCTCCATTACCCTGATCATTGTCTTCCGGTACACTCTCAGCATTTTCCCCCTGGGAGCTTTCTTTATCTGCCATTGCCGGTTCCTCACTCTTGCTCGCTTCTTCGTTGCTTTCTGCATTCTGCGCATCTGAAGGTGAATCTGGCTCGGTTGCGGAGGAGTCGGTGCCTGTTATTCAACATCAGTACAATCCTGCCATGTCCTAGCATTGATTGCAGTCATTATTGTTGGTAAAGATGCAGCTCTAGGGAACTTACCATCAGATTCCGGGGAAGAGCCGTCTGCTGAACCAGAAGGCTCAGTGGAGGACTCATCTATCGCAGGGGGGTTCGCATCTGGTTCCTCTTGTCTCTCGAGGCCGACCTTGTCCTGATTATTTTCTGGCGTCAGAGGACCAGTAGCTCCAGGAATGACAGGATGATATGAAAATTCTAGGGTTTGAGAATCGAAGGTCTGATATCGACGCTCGAATGTCTGGTACTGGAACACTGGAAGTTGAGCATACTGAAACCGTTTGGGCGCCATCTTCACTGGAGGCGATCGCCTCAATATCACCGGACTCGGTTGCTGTATTATTGTCTGCGGCGGACGGAGCGTTGGAATTGTATACAACTTTATTCCTGTTCCTCCTATTCCTTTTGGCCATTACCGCGACGAATGACAGAGCCTATACGACGCTGCAGGCTATCTGGGAAGTCTCGCGTGGCAACCAGATCTGAACAATGAGAGAGGAAGAGTTGTCTGCAAGCCGTTACACGGCGAGCGTCTGGGGGACAGGTAACAGAAATACTGAACCGGGAGAGGATGATGTGCACAGCAGGGCAACCCGTCAGATAATAGGAAACTGGCGAAGAGCGGAGCACATGCTAGCCATGCTGACCAGGGACGCTGGGCTCCAGCAAACACAAACACAAAGCACCCCATCCTGCAGTCGTTAGTTAGGGCGACGAACATGGCGATGCTGCAATGAACTTCCATCGCCATGACATAATGGAGCAATTGCCGGGGCACTCGATGCCATTGGACCACGTCTCATGATCCTATGGGTTCATGCGGATGGTTCGGTCAAGTACGGAAGATCGGGCGGAGACGAGCAGCAGCGCGATTACTCCGCCTGCAGACGAAGCTGCAGTAGTCAGTCCTTGACGCTGCCTGAACAGGATTGGCAAATATGAAACAGTAAAAGAAGAATACATAGGAAACTCCACAGGCTCGATGCGGGGATATATTTCTAACCCCTCTGAGAGGGGCAGAGATGAGCAGATAGGAGATCATTCCAAGAAGTGCCTGTGCAGAAAGTGATGCCTTGCATGTCCCGGGAAGAGAGATGCGCTTGTTAGTATGGGTACTATCCCTGGAAGACGGAACTCTCGGGTTTCTGCCCAACGCCTCAGGCCACAGGGCCAATTGGGATGGTATCTGGGGCAGTACAATGGACACAGAAATGCAGACGAAAATGATCGGTGATACGCAGCCTGGATATTCAATAGACTGAACATCATTGTGCGAGATGATGCACGATTATCCAGAGAGTCTCCACTCGATGGAACTATATCGGTGAGGACCTGAAGTAAATGATGATGCTGCGGTCAGGGCACAAACCACAGAACCACCCGAGATTGGGCTTCAGAAGGTGCCTGTAGCATTGAGAACATTGTCAGTTGTGTGATTATAAAGCAACCCAATGGAATCAGCATGGAAGACAGCTCGTTGGAAGGGCAGGCGATGTTGATAGTTGATGGTCGATGGGGCACGCGAAACGCTCGGACTCAGGGTCCGCGCCAGCCCAAATGAGGCCTAGTGGGTGAGGCGACGATGTTCTGGCATCTGTGGATTGGCCGCCCTCGACAACTGTCCCAGCATTACCAGACACGGAGAAATGACTTGCTAGGCGACACACAAATCCTCCGTGGTGGACTTCACGGCTGGTGAGCACTGGAGAACGCCCTCACAAATACCAGATGTGACGCCTCTTGAGTGACGCTATTCTCAGGGGTGAGGGCCACTCCTCAGCCTGCAGAAACAACAGCAAATCGAAAGAACAGTCAATCAACCCAGTTCTCGGGCGTCGTTGGGTAAGGTACCTGCGTGGATAATTCCACATAGATGACTGAGAAGTTGAGACAAAATGAAGATCAGACGAATATCCAGGTCTGACAGTGTTAGGCTTTCCCATTCATCTGTCGAGACACGTTCACCTTCAGCCCCGGAAGCTGTACAAGATACAAGGCAGTGCTCGACATAGAGTAGTCTAGACTTTGTCTCCATTCGAATTCTAGGCACCTGCAAAACTCTTCAAAATTGAATCACAAGAAGAGCCCGAACTGACAGTTCTGATGGAGGCCCAGTCTCAAAGCAAATCATGATGAGATTTGACTCGGGCACACATGAGCATCACTGAATGACAACTTGGATGCAAGTATACAAAAGGGTAGCCCACGGTGGCGATATGTGACGGAATCAGATCTTCGTCATCAAATGAACTGTCAAATTAATCTCCTGCGGGATTCGGTCTTCAGCTTTCTCTGACTCATCATGTACTGCCAAAAATATCATTGTTGCCGTCGCATTTTGCTTGTCTGGTTTCAATATGGCACAGGGCCAATTGTGGTGACAGATCACATAGATATTGAAACATCATCAGTACGTGGCAGATGTATCGGGTTTCAATTGGGAGCGAAGACAAAATGGGAATGAAACTCGGAAGCAGAAGGACAGAACGAGTTACATGCTTGCATTGTGGTACCTTTGCCTGCTTAGGGTATACAAAGATCGGGCATCAGATGATCTCCTGTGATGGTCCATGCTCGCCTCCACGATCCTGCACTGCAACTTTTGTGATTTCCAGCAAATCCAAGAGACTATGCCGGCATTCGGACAGCCCAACTTGCAAGGAGAATTAAGAAACAGTGCGATGAATTCAAGTGACGATAGATTTGCACATCCTGCGTGCTTCTAATGGTCGAAGGCAGCTTGATGATCTCGTCAGCTTCTTCCCGAGTCTTACTTGGTCTTACCCTGCATGACCCCCTCTTGACCTCTTACCTGTCAGAGCAATCATGACGCTTGCATCAGCCAAAAAGGTGTTGAGACACTGAAGATCAGCGGGATGAGCTCTTATCTCGCCTCTCACTCGCTTAGCAACAATCCCCATAATAGTTACCAGAACCAATTACAATTCCATTATGCGAGGGAATTTTCCCCCCTGGACCAACCAATAAATCCCAGCTTTATGCTTTTCCTCGCCGCACTATGCAAGTCTCACCACAGTTGCATACGGCATAAAACTTTCCCGGACGTGCAAACAAACCTTCTCTACCACCATCTCACATCCCCGCCCCTTACTCTGGAGTCTGTACATCTAGCCCTCCTTCTAGTTACCCCTCATGTTCTATCAATCTGAGACGATTATCACGATAATTCAATTCTCCTACGCGGAAAAAAAAAAAAAAAAAAAAAAAAAAAAAATAAGAGCCTCGGAGTACCTGCACGAGATATCTGCAATGCAATGCATGAAAAAAGGAAACCGATATCGGCTGAATCTGAGTTATCAATCCGAACTGCACATGGAAAAGAACCCATTAATCAATTAATCCAGCGTGCAACCGAGATTGCCGCCATTCCACCAGCTAACTATTGATTGTAAAATGATTGATAACCGCTAGATTGATCTTTATAATAAGGACTCGATGCGAATATCATCTACATGTAACACTTATCCAGCCCTTTTCCACCAGTGAGAAATTCGACGAGAATCAATGACCCACTGCTGCTGCTGCTCGATTCTCCTTGAGAAACTATGTCGTCGAGAAGAACTCATGCCTGACGAGGAGTCACCGGATACTTATGACCTGTTTTCGCAATGGTTGGACATTTTAAGGCGTTTTAATAAAGTCGATATAAATCATGGGGTTCTAAGTTGAAGATTTTATCGGATGAACTTCTGTCATACACATCTTTCAGGCCCGATTCAGCGCGACGTGGTATCGGCCACGGCAGACTATGTACTCAGCTGACCAAACTGCATCACCCGTGGTCCTCCACCGACTTCCTATTTCCCATCAACCTACTCATCTACACATAGGAAATTCATATTCAAGATAGTTTCCATTTTGTGATCTAACTTTATTGGCAATGAAAGGTAGCCGACCTCGCTCGTATCATAGGTGAGATGCGAATTGCTTTGCGCTTTCATCCTCAGCTTCTCTACCACACGTGCAAGGGGAAGCACCTCCATGTAGAGATCTGAGCAGCAGCTCTAAAGAAGAATAATTATACTCTGGTACGCCCTGAGCTGAAGCCCGCAAAAAAATTATGAATGCTTGCATGACTCTTCGTGATGATGCACATACGTGATTTCATAAGTGGTAGTACCGATGGGGAAATGCTTGCTTAAGAGAAAGCAGACATTGAGAAAAATCCAAACGCCGTCATTATCATGAAAGTCTATGCTGAATGCATTTCCCACATCTGACGCCGTAATGCATGGATTCGAGAGACCAAAAATCAGTGGAGATGCCCGTCCATTTTCTGCCGCCACCGGGCACCAAAGATTCTCATAGCAAGGAGCGATGAACTGCTGGCAATCGCAAGCAACCCAAGAATCGTGAACATCCAACCGTTCCCTATAGCACGGATGATCGGCGCAGCGACGATCGAGCCAACACAAGAGAAGATATTACGCATAAAGTTATTGAGAGCGACCCCAGAAGACGATTTCTTGGGCATGAATTCCGTCAACATAGTGGTCGCCATGCTGAAGATAAGCATTGAGCCAATGCCAAAGAAAAAGTTTGCAATCATCTGGATCCCGTTAGTCCATTGGTTTCTTGCAGAACATAGTGATCAAAGTGGAATACTCACCGGAACCAGCCAAAAGATACCACGCTCAACAGTCCAACCGTACCAGATGAGAGCCCCAGGGTAGATGATAGCCCCCAGCAGCGCATTCTCGCGCATTCTATCTTCGGGGCGGTAGACCAGCCTCCCGTTCTCGTCGTACCTGTTCGCCTTTCTCGCTTCGCGTTGCATGATGCTATCCATCCATTTTCCACCGAATAGACTCGCAGTCACGTAACCCACGGAGTTCGGGATGTAGAGCAAGCCTACAATGACCGTGGAAAAGTTGTAAGGAGGTCTCCCAAAGCTGTCCTCAATGCTGACATTCAACACATACAGTGAGCCGAAGGTGATACTTGCGTAGTACACTGTGAGAAGGACCGGAGGGAAACGCAGGTACAGTATTATCTTGAGAGGGTCCACGAAACCCATCTTCAGGACCTTCAGCCATCGGGCCGTCCAGCGCACGACGTGGCGAGAAGATACCCGGCTCAGGGGACGCTCCATCGGAATCGCTTGTTCCACTTCTACGATCGGGCTTTTGCGTGACACAAGAGTCTCTGGGAGGGCGACGAAGATGAACAGCAGAGTCACACCTCCATATATAACCGAAAACCATTGCGTGCTTCTCCAGCCCCAGTGCTGCGCCAAAGCACCGCCAATGATGGGTGCGAATAAAGGGCCGCAGAGAGGACCAAGGTAGAAGATACCCATGGCCCTTCCCCTCTCTCGTGGTTCCCAGAGGTCGGCAATAGTACCAGCTCCCACGGCTTGAACTGATGCTGAAGCTCCACCGCTCAACATCCGCATAACGATGAGCATCGCAATCGAAGTTGAAACCGCCGACAGAATATTGAATACTGCAAAGAGAACGAAAGATATCAGGTATATGGTCCGTCGGCCAAGTGCTTCACTGAACGATGACCACCACAGGGGAAAGATGGACATGCTGAGCATGTACAAGGCGATTGACAAGTTTGCCACTGTAGATGTGGTGTGCATATCCTTTGCTACTTGAGATAGGGATGCTGAATTCCAGTATCATCAGCATCAATCAACCGACACTAGGAAACTGCTCAATCACTTACGGAAGAAGATCGAGCTTCCCATGGGAGCTACTGCGGCCGCCACGGCCACAATGAAGGTAATGAACCATTTCGTCCTCCGTGGATAGGTCTTGGGATTCTCTACTTCCGCCAGGAGAGTGAATTGAGCAAACAGACCTCGACGCTTCGATCGAGGAACTGGAATGGGAGCTTCATACACTGATTCAGCCCGCTCTGTATTGAAGGCGTCCTCAGGGCTTTTCCCCTCCATCACTGGTGGCAGACTCGAAGTCGGAGATATCGACTGCGTATCTGAGTCTGTTTCTGCCGTTTCCTTCGTGTGCGCCAGTCTCTCCTCATCACTGGCCTTGACCGGAGCCGGAGTCACCTTCATATCCTTCTCCATCTCTGACTGAGGTCCCGCAGTTGGCCTAATTACTTCCAGACGAAAAGTACAGCGTTATCTTATCGCAGACAGTTCTGTATTCTGAAATCACAGAAGACAATGCTGGATCAGGAACGGGCGATAGTCACCAGGTAAACTGCATATCATCTGAACCATTTAAGATATGTGGAAATGACGGATGGGCCTCTGTGAAGGATAACCAAATCAGTTGTGATACCGGCGGCAATAGAGATCCGATCCTCTTCGCCAGTCACTATACATATGGAGGTTGGCTGCAGGATAACGGTCTTCCACAGAAAGAGAGTGACCGGCCGGAAGGAAATCTGGGTACCTTTGTGTGCTATGCACAGTCACACAGAAAAAAGGAAAGAAAAAGTGTGAGGGTGGAGAAATCGCGTCGATATCAGGCTTGAGTCCATAAAAGGCAGGCGTAGTCTTCAGGTCTCTCAGTCCCCACTGTGTGATTCCCACTAAATGTGTGATTCATGCCGGATCAGATAGACCTTTCCCATCCAGACTACTACTGCCTTGGTCCTACTGGGGTGCGAAGGGCTCTTGCCGGTTTGCCAAAATATTCTCCCACTTCCTAGTTATCTGACGGACCGAGGGAAGTGCGGAAAACACCGCGGTTAGTACAGTTAGTTCTACCTGGAAAAATATCCGAAAGCTTTCATCATTTCAGTAAATTAAGAGCAAAAAATGTCTGCTAATTCGTACCAGATTTGCCAGACCGCCAACACCGTTCAACATCACTGAAAACGCCTTAAAGACGATCCATCAGCGCTGAAGGTGGAGGGACCTTGGGCTCTTAGATGCTTCTGGCAGTGGTAAACTGCGACGGCTTGTCTCTTGTCCACTCACTGTTGGAGAACGCCGTGCCGCTTTTCCGTGATGACCGCTAAAGTCATCTTCCCCGACTCTTTATTTCCCAACGTGCAGAAGATTCTGGTCTGGACAACATGGTTGGCTGCAAACCACGATGCTGGGCTGTTCACAACGCTGATTCCTACAGGTAATGGGAAGCCAGATTGCCAAGAATAACGAATCATGTCTCCTTACAGCTGTTGACATAGATGCAATCCAGAATCGTGATGGAAGATGTTGATCTTCTACGAATGACTAATCTACTCAATATTCTAACTACAAAGTAGTTAATACTAGGTACTTCAAATGAATCCTCCTCTGGTTCCTGATAGAAGCTCGGCCAGCGGTGGGGCTCCGATGCCGTGCGGAGAGCTTGAGAGAGCTTGTCTTGACATCTTGTGCCCACAATGGAGATGAACTTCTAGGAAGCAAAAGAACCTTCAAATTCTTATATAGTACAGAGGCAATCACAAAGGCGCGGTTCAGATATTCAAGTTTTGGTTGGAAAATAATATAGGAAGTCTTTTCTATTGCCTTGCTGACATCCCCACTCTTCAGTTGGCAGTACCCCTCACCCCTCATTCACTTACCTTTCTCTTCCTTTTTTCCCCTTCTTCCTCTTGTATCCAAACTGGCGTCTGCTCTCAGGGTACAGCTATTCAGGAATTTGAAGGCGTCTAGTAAACGAGCAGCCTTCTCACCGCTCAGGTATCAAACTCTCATAACACGTCAGCTGTCCACCCTACAATCGACAACAACAACCCCGCGCAGGATGTCAGGACAGGAGCCAACCACCATTGTACGTGAGCGCCTGGCGAAGTATCCCGGAGACAGCTACAAGGACGGATGGGAGGAACTCTGGAGCCGTGGCGATGTCCTTCCCTGGGACAAAGGAGTTCCCAATCCGGCTCTGGAAGATACCTTGACCCAAGGCCGAGCCCTGCTTGGGAAGCCCGTGGAAACGACTGAGAACGGAATCCGGAGGAAGAAGGCCTTAGTTCCTGGCTGCGGTAGAGGCGTCGACGTTCTTCTCCTGGCTAGTTTTGGATATGATGCCTATGGACTCGAGTATAGTGTCTCTGCCATTGAGGCGTGCAAGGAGGAAGCAAAGAATGGGGACAAATATCCAGTACGGGATCCGCAGGTCGGACGGGGAACAGTGACGTTCGTGCAGGGCGACTTCTTCCAGGACGATTGGTTGGAGAAGATCGGAGTCCCACGTAACGGCTTTCATCTGGTCTACGACTACACGGTATTTATCACCCAGAGGCTCCCTTTTGCTATTCACTGGTCATTCCTTCTATTCGTTGCTCTATTTGTTCAACTGAAATGCTCGCTATGCAAAAATAGAGAAAGAACTCAAGTCTGACAGGACATCTCTGCCCCGGTTCCTTTCGGACTATAGTTCTTTTGCGCACTGAATCCATCCATGAGACCTAAATGGGCTCTCCGTCACACTGAACTGTTAGCACCTGCGCCGTGGGGTAATCTAATCTGCATCGAATTCCCGACACATAAGGATCCCCTGGCGCCCGGTCCGCCATTCGCCGCACCCCCGGAGGCCTATATGGAACACCTGAGCTACCCGGGTGAGGAGATTCCATATGATGACAAGGGCCGAGTCAAGTCCAACCCCCTAAAGCCTGCAAGCGACAACGGAATGGAGCGAGTCTCCCACTGGCGGCCGGAACGGACACACGGAGTGGGCAAGGATGAGAACGGTGAGATCCGCGACCGCGTCTCCGTGTGGCGTCTGCATTGATAACGATGAGCCGCCGGCTGGAGGGCCCTTGCCGCGCTCGAGATTGTTGAGAGAGAAACAATCTGCTTCAAAAATTCGCAGGGATGCGATGATGATAATATGACCAAGCCCAGCAGCAGCCTAAGGCTTCTTCATCAGGGCGTTGTAGTGTTCACCTAGTCCGTAGGTGTGTCTGTAATAAGCCAACCAAATCTTCCGCTTGCTTTTCTCCTCTTCATCCATCTCCTCCGTATCTCCTGGCTCGATCTTCTCGATCCTGCCATCACCTTGTACAACGTTAATCTCCACACCATACGCTCTTGCGATGGCCTGTAGCTCCAACTGCCCACCCCATTCAGCCGTCAGCCGAATCTTCCTTGTATATTCATCCAACGGCTCCTCCATGAACGGCTCAAAATCATCCTTATGTTCCATAATATAATCCGCCGTCACGGCCCGCACAGCACGGTATCCATCATGCTTCGGCGACGTCACCGTATCAATCCGCGACTGGGTCGTCGACGGCAGCACGATCCTCTCCGGATCAGGTCTTAGACCCAGTCGCATCTCATCCAGCTGACTCGCGATCGCAGAGTACAAACAGTGACCATCCGGATTGATCTCCAACTCCTGCAGACCGAGCCGCTTGAACGTCGCGTCCATGACCTCCCGCTCGTTTCCGCGACGATCCGTCTGATTGGCAGCCTCTTCAGCCGCAGCCGCTGCCTGCGCAGCCTGCTCTGCTGCGCGTCGTGCAAGACGGGCCTTTTGACGATTCGGCTTCTTGCCCCGCGTAGCAGCTTCTGATGAGGATGATGATGACGGCGAAGATTCTGTCTTTGAGGACTCCTTCTCTTCAGACCTCTCCTCCCCATTTATATCATCCACCCCATCATCCAAAGCGAGATCATCGAGCCCATCGACGGGAGGTTCAGGTTCGCCGTTCAGCTGCCGCATCTCCGCGGCTTGCTTCTCTGCAAGCTCGCGCTGTAATCGTTCACATTCGTCGTTGACGCCCTTGCGGGTTTTCTTTGTTGCGGATTTCTTCTTCTGCGTGATTCGTGCTTGAAGGTCGCGTTGTTCTTTGCGGTGTTTGGCTTGTAGTTCTTCCATTTTTTTCAAGATTTTGCGGGGGAGATGGGTAAGATGTTGGAAAATTCGTAAGGGTAATTTTAAAAAGTGAAATAAAAGAAAAGAAATGCAATGAATGATTCTATGATAGATGCAGAACTAATCGGGTATCAAATGAAAGTATATGATGAAAATAGGTCGCTGAGTACTGCAAAGAGGCAAATGTTGTCCTAGAGGGGAATCCGAGCCAGAGTACTTGCCCCGCGAGCCCTGGTACGTGCCCTAATTTTTGTCCCAAAACGGAAGGACATACTTACTAGGGACCTGCGGCGAAGCGCGCAGTTAACTAATACAACATTCTAGCGGAGGGTCTAGGCCTGCTGAGATAACTCCGCAGTTGGAGAAATGATACCTTAATACCCTGTCTTCCCTCAATCGGATTCTTATCTATTATCATTTGTTCAACTGCCAGGAAATATTTTACAATATGGATGCAAAGAGCCTGTTCAATGTCGAGGTAGGAATCAGATCTATTGTACCGATTGTTGGTATGAGAGTGCTGAAGTCTTATGCTCTATAGGGTAAAGTGGTGCTGGTCACCGGTGGCGCAAAGGGAGTTGGCCGTATGATCTCTGAAGGTTATGTCGCAAACGGAGCGACCGTCTATATCACGTCGCGAGATGCGAAAGCGTGCGAGAAAGCCGTTAACGAACTCAATGCTTTGGGGAAGGGCAAGGCATATGCCATTCCGGCAGACTTTTACAAAGAAGAGGACTGCAAGAGGATGGTTGAAGAGTTCGCCAAGAGAGAGAACAGTAGGTGTCGTTACTCATAGCGGCAGGCTGATCTCATGAAGCGCTCTCTTCTCTGACGGAGTTATTTACTCGGTAGAACTGCACGTCCTCGTGAACAACTCCGGTTCCAACTGGGGTGCTCCTTACGACGAATATCCATCCTCTGCCTGGACGAGAGTCCTGACCCTGAATCTTCACCGTGTCTTCCTCATTACTCAGCTCCTGACACCTTTCCTGGAGAAAGGGGCCAGCAAAGGTGACCCGGCCCGAATCATCAACATCGGCAGCATCGACGGGCTTCGTGTGCCTGCATTGGAGACCTTCGCATACAGCGCAAGTAAGGCGGGTTTGCATCACCTGAGTCGAGTATTGGCAAATCACTTGGGAAGGAGAAACATCACGTTCGTACAATCGCTTCACCGACTGCGGGTCTCGTGACCCTTAACTAACTAACTGACTACTGGATAACTAGATCGAATACGCTTGCCTGCGGGCCGTTCCAGAGCAAAATGATGGCCGCCACGCTTGACAAGTTCCGCGATGTCATTGAGGCGGGAATTCCACTCGGGCGCATCGGCACCCCAGAAGATGTTGCGGGCTCCTGCTTATATCTGAGCAGCCGAGCCGGGGCATATGTGAACGGAGCGACGATCACGCTAGACGGCGGCAGTTTTGTCAATGCTAAAATCTGAGTGGCTAGTAATAGTCTGTGTGACCGTCTTAGGATATGCTGGGAATATTTTATATCTGGCCGCAGTTGCGCGGAATTACCAGCCCAGGCCATGATCACAATGCCATTCAATGCCATACCAATCATTGACGTACCCGAACAATCGTCCTACAGTATTATGGAGGGAGGTACCAACTGGGGGGCACTTCATCTGAAAGAAGATGTTGCCTTGTGACTGTCAGAGCCTTTTTGCACCCCACGCCTAGTACCAAGAATAGCAGAACGGGATGGTCGGAGGCATCTAGAAGTATAATCCCGTGGGGATGTGTCAGAACGCCTTACATAGCAGATGTAGGTCGAGTTCCCTCTAGAACAAAGGTGACTCGAGGTGTGAACCCAATCAGTACCTCTGAATTAAATAAACATTTCTAATGAAGCAGTGCTGTGGTGATGATGAGAAAGAACGCAATAATCCGGAGGTTCTGGGAGGATTAACGTGGGCTGGAGTGGACCGGCGACATCATCGGTTGTGCCCTTTTCGTCACTCATTATTGAGCGGAAAGAACCCCCATGGGACAAAAACTTCACAACAGCGTGGGAGGCGAAGACTTGATAACCCCCCGTAGACGTGTCTTCGAGTTTCCATTCTTCTAATCTCGACGATTGTTATCTGCAACACATTCACGCGACCCGGCTCTGACCTCCTGCTTCCTTCTCTGGCGGTACGTACCGCCCCCTTTAGATCCCCCGATCGCAGCTTGACCGCTCTTGCATCGAGTGCGTTCTCCGGAAACCGACTGACTATTTAAAGCCTCTTCACAGCACAGGTGCTGCATACTGACTCAGGAAGCTCTGGCGTCACGTCCTCACGAAAAAGTATCCCTTCGGCGTCAGTGACCACTGCCCTGCTTTTATCCGATACCCTTGTTGTTTTCGGCCCTCTTATTGCGCTTAAGCGCCGACCGAAACAGCCATACGATGAGCTCGTCAAATCCCGGCCATCGTCGAAATCTCTCTATTGACCCGTTCTCTGACCCCGACGTTTACTACGGACATGAGGTTCATGGTCCCGCGAAGGACCGTAGGCGTGCATTCTCATCGGTAAGTCGCATCTAAGGCGAAGAGGACGCGCAGTTTGCTGAATTGTTTGGTTGCTGCTAGAACCTGAAACTATTCAATCGCGAAGATGTCCAGAGTTTTCTAAAGATACCAGCGCGGAGGGCCAGTCACGGTGAGTTATTTCTACCACAAAGTCCATCTTCTGGGCTTCTGGACTCTGGATGGACGGATTACTGACTGCCCTGTGTAACCTATAGATGAAGTGCCCGCCCAGCCCCGCAAATTTCTCATTGACGTCGATGCCACGCTGAAGAGCTTATTGGAGAGAGAGGACACGGACCAGAACATGCAGATTACCATCGAAGATGTGGGCCCAAAGGTGCGTTCCGTGTCGGTTGCATATGTCATAGAGGTACCAAATATTGACCTCGGTGCTAGGTTCTATCAGTAGGAACGGCCGCTTCGTCTGGATACAATAAATTCGATGTGCGGGGAACATACATGCTCTCGAACCTCCTACAGGAGCTCACCATCGCCAAAGACTATGGTCGAAAACATGTCATTCTTGATGAGGCCCGTCTCAGCGAGAACCCAGTGGCCCGGCTATCTCGCCTCATCAAGACGTCATTCTGGAACAACCTGACTAGGAGAATTGATGGGTCGAATATTCAGGTTGCGGGAAGAGACCCGAAGGATTGGACTGACGACCCTCGCCCTCGTATCTACGTACCACGGCAAGCGCCCGAGCAATACGAGTATTACACCAATATCGCCAAGTCACATCCCGAGCTCCGCTTGGACGTACAGCTGCTCGACGAGAATATCACTCCGGAGTATGTTAAGAACCTCAACAGTAAACCAGGTCTCCTCGCTCTGGAAATGGAGGAGGTTTACAGTGGGGTAACGGAGAAGAAAGAGCTGCAGGGGATGCCGTTCGTCGTCCCTGGTGGTCGCTTCAATGAGCTTTACGGATGGGACAGCTACATGGAATCTTTAGGTCTTATTGCTAGTGACCGCGTTGATCTCGCAAAGTCGATGGTCCAGAACTTCTGTTTCTGCATCAGGCACTACGGGAAGATCCTCAATGCCAATCGGTCGTACTATCTGATGCGCTCTCAGCCACCGTTCCTGACCGATATGGCGTTACGTGTGTACGATAAGATCAAGGCGGAGCCTGGCGCCATAGAATTCTTGCGGAAGGCAATTCTTGCGGCGATTAAGGAATACTATAGCGTTTGGACCTCAGAGCCACGATTTGACCAGGAGACTGGTCTGTCGAGATATCGTCCGGAAGGTCTGGGTGTTCCACCCGAGACGGAGCCAACTCACTTCCTTCATATCCTCACTCCTTACGCAGAGAAGCATGGCATGAACTTCCGCGACTTCGTCCAGGCCTATAACGATGGAGTGGTCAAAGAACCTGAACTCGACGAGTATTTCCTGCACGACAGAGCGGTTCGTGAATCGGGTCATGATACGTCTTACCGTCTTGAACGGGTTTGTGCCAATCTCGCAACTGTCGACCTGAACTCTCTTCTGTACAAATATGAAGTCGACATTGCTCGAACGATCCGTTCATTCTTCGGTGATAAGCTGGAGATCCCCGAGGAATTCCGCACGCCTGCGACCCAACATATCACACACGAAACTTCCTCTGTCTGGGATCGTCGTGCAAGGAGACGCAAGAACGCCATGGACAAGTACTTGTGGAACGAAGAGGAGGGGATGTATTTCGACTATGATACCGTCAAGAAGACACGCACCTCGTACGAGAGTGCAACGACCTTCTGGGCCATGTGGGCTGGAGTGGCCACGCCGCACCAGGCTTCAGAGCTGGTCAGCAAAGCGTTGCCCCGGTTTGAGGTCTACGGCGGATTGGTGTCTGGAACGGAGAAGTCGCGTGGTGAAATTTCCCTCGACAGACCCAACCGGCAGTGGGATTACCCATACGGCTGGGCTCCTCAGCAGATGCTTGCTTGGACCGGACTCCTGCGTTATGGCTACCAAGAAGAAGCCGAGAGACTAGCTTATAAGTGGTTGTTCATGATCACGAAAGCATTTGTCGACTTCAACGGTGTCGTCGTCGAGAAGTACGATGTGACCCGTCCTATTGATCCACACAGGGTGGATGCGGAATACGGAAACCAAGGCGTTGATTTCAAGGGAGTCCCTCGGGAAGGGTAAGTTGAAAACTCAATGTTGTTGTTCCATTTCAGTGGCTGACCTAAAATCTCAGATTTGGCTGGGTCAACGCCAGCTACGTCTATGGACTCGACATCTTGAACGCGCACATGAGACGTGCTCTTGGCGCCATCACTCCCTACGAAACATACAGCAAGGCTGTCTCCATGCAATTCCCTTACTGAACCAGGAAAAAGAAGCGATACTTATCTTCACATCGGATGCTAGATTCTTATTTACTTCACAGTGAATTAGACGTTAGAAAAAAGAAAACAAAAAAGACCCATTGCTTAATCATCATCACATGCGGTATCTTTCTGCTTGCTACGCTCGATACGGAGGCACCCTTGCAACGTTTCTTTCGCGATGCTTGTCTTGCGATTGATGACGAAGCGACGTTTTCCATTTATCTTGACTTGAAGGCGGCTCGTATGAATTTGAATCTGGTCCTTTTTCCTCTCGTCTCTATGTTCGAAAGAGTTTTATTTCTGTTTCCCTCTAATTTGTTGTAATCGACTTTCTAATTTGTTGTAATGGACTTTGTTTTCTTCCCTTTTCGATGCTGTTTTATCGAGGCATGTTAATTGTTACACGGGTTGCATGGGAAGTTGTAGAAAGGAAGGAATAAATAAAATATTTTTTATCTGTCGCACGTGTTGATACTTGTCTGCTAACCCACCCTTTTTGAAGACAGTACTCGCAAGCGAGCAGGGGAATGCCAGCTATAGACAAAACATGTGGTCTGAGTTGTGCTGACATTTCTTCGCACGCTGTGATGTACCATCGTCGGGATGATATTTATTTTCGTTACTGACACGTGCGACAACTCTCTAACTGCTGCTTACTGCCGCGGCAATACTCCCTTCTTCGACCCAACGGCATAGTCGAGTTCCGATATTTCATCTTCTATCCTTGCGACCACTCGTAGCGGTATGCACGATACGGAGATACAGAACAGGGATCGGAAGATTTGATACCTCGGTCTGTGCCTTTGATCAGAGGTTATCAGTCACGGATAGTTAAATGCCAGCTATCATGGAGCAGCAACAGGACGCGGTAGGACTGCCAGCACTGCACGTAGGTCTTAGATAAATGATGCGATACTTAACTTACCCGACATCCGCCGAGGCTATGAGGACGAAAAAGGCTCCCCGGAAGTTCCTACCCGCAGAGCCTGTCTTGACATCCCCTTCCGGTTTTTGATCGTGATCCCGTATCGATGTTTTCTGGAGGATGATCTGCGGTGTGACTGGGCGGTGATGGTGCCTGTGAATTTCAGCCGAGGTCCAACGGAGCGACGAGAGTACTTTGACTACGGAGTAGTCTGGATTGCTAACTATGGGGGTCCGGAGTATGGGGAAGCGCTATTGTCAATTTGTCAAGAGTTGTAAAAACGTTAGGGGACCAGCCGGGTCGAAAGGGGTTACTTATTGCTGTGACAAGAGAGGACTGGCTCATCCCCAGAAATGAACCCCAGATCACACACTCATCTTGGCAATTGTGGTCTCTGGAATTACTTATCGGGACATCTACAGACATGTGAGGTTAGAGTATTACCATTGCGACATGTTTCCGGCGGTACAGCGTATCGATAAGGGGTCCCTGATGGAGGATCTGCAGCGAACCCGAGATCATTGAGCAACCGAGGTGATAGTTTAGGTACTATACTGGTACGTGGATCCCGAATACCGGGGTTGGACAGCGGAGGCCCGCAATGTCAGAGAAAGCGAGCTTCCACCGAGACAGGATGACTCAATCCAAACGGTTCATTCCTGAAGCCACGGCATCTCCTGAATGATTTTTCCCACGGAAATAGGAGAGTAAAATAAGTTAGGAATGCTTGCAACTCATCGTTGTGAGACATGCCATGGAGGATCAGCGGAACGGTATCGTCTGGTCATATCTAACCTTGTAAGAATAACAGATAAGCCATTTGCAGAGACAGACGTCATGCTTCACCACCTCCAAATATTCTCCAACTTCATCTCCTCACTCAACCCCATCATTCCTCTGAAAAGGCGCAAACTCGGAGAAGACAAGCATACAGCAAAGAAATGCCCCGCAAATCGAACTGGTGGCAAGACACGTATCTAAGCCTAAAACGTACAGCCCATTAGACCGAGGATCAACTGGCCGGGTCCATCCTCTCTCCCGAGCCACACACAGTCCGTGATGCGAGACTCGGCCCATGAGCTTCCCCCATTTCGCTTGTGCTTCTGGAATCCCATGGTACCCGGACCAGTTATGACTCTTTTGCCTTTCGTCCTGTCAGAGCGTTACCCCGGTCTTGGTAACAAGAATACAATTGAGAAGCTTGTCCCGCTGAGCCGAAAAATTGCCGGAGAAGCATCTTCTGACGCATTCGCCATGGGGGAAAGAAAGAATAATAAGTACCCCGGGTTTTTGCTTGTGATTTCCAGCTATCTGGATCTGGGCTTATGATCCTGACATTTCTTCCTCCACACGCTCTTCTACTCGGAACACTGGACCTGTTTCCTTAGGAGGTTATAGATATACAAATCTGGCCGTCTGGGGTATACTCTATACTAGTATCCAAAAGCGTCACTTGAAGGTCCATCGGTCCGATTGGTGCTCCACTCATACGGGTCCTCTTTTATTGTGACGTCGCTGAGCTAAATACCCTACATCCCCCGTTGAATTGTTGCTCAATTTTTTTTCTTGATATATCCATCGTCATATCATACGAACAAGATGAGCAATCAGGCGCTTTTCGAAAAGGAAGACCAGCAGTACTGGCAGGAGGTTGAGGCCGTCAAGAGATGGTGGCAAGATCCTCGATGGAGGTACACCAAGCGGCCCTTCACCGCCGAGCAGATTGTGGCCAAGCGTGGAAACCTGAAGATTGAATACCCCTCCAACACTCAGAGCAAGAAGCTGTGGAAGATTGTTGAGGAGAACTTCCAGGTTCGTTCCCAAAAGTTTCTTGTCATGGACCTTTGCGGACACGGTTGCTGACTCCGAGATGGATTAGAACAAAACCGCCAGCTTCACCTATGGCTGTCTCGAACCTACCATGGTCACTCAGATGGCCAAGTATCTCGAGACCGTCTACGTCTCCGGATGGCAGAGTTCTTCCACCGCCTCGTCGACCGACGAGCCCTCTCCTGATCTTGCGGACTACCCCATGGTGAGTCATCCGGGATGAAAACAATTTCTTTTCTCACTAACAGGTTTGTTAGGACACTGTCCCCCGAAAGGTGAACCAGCTTTGGATGGCCCAGCTCTTCCATGACCGGAAGCAGCGCGAGGAGCGCATCACCACTCCGAAGGAGAAGCGTGACAAAGTTGCAAACATCGACTACCTTCGACCCATTATTGCGGATGCCGACACTGGTCACGGTGGTCTGACCGCCGTTATGAAGCTCACCAAGCTCTTCGTCGAGAGAGGCGCTGCCGGTATCCACATTGAGGACCAGGCCCCTGGTACCAAGAAGTGTGGACACATGGCTGGAAAGGTGCTGGTGCCCATCAGCGAGCACATCAACCGTCTCGTTGCCATCCGTGCCCAGGCCGATATCATGGGTGTCGACCTCCTCGCCATTGCTCGAACTGACTCCGAGGCTGCCACTCTGATCACCTCGACCATCGACTACCGTGACCACGCCTTCATCGTTGGTGCTACGAACCCCAACCTCAAGCCTCTCAACGACCTCATGGTTGCTGCGGAGGAGGCCGGACAGAACGGAGCCCAGCTCCAGGCTATTGAGGATCAGTGGACCGCCCAGGCCGGTCTGAAGGTGTTCGATGAGGCGGTCATCGACACCATCAACTCCGGTGCCTACGCCGACAAGAACGGACTTATCGAGAAGTACAAGCAGGCGGTGAAGGGCAAGAGCAACACCGAGGCCCGTGCCATCGCCAAGTCGATCACTGGGGTCGACATCTTCTTCGACTGGGATGCCGCCCGTACCCGTGAGGGTTACTACCGCTACCGCGGTGGTACCCAGACCGCCGTGAACCGCGCCGTTGCCTACGCTCCCTTCGCCGACCTCATCTGGATGGAGAGCAAGCTGCCCGACTACGCCCAGGCTAAGGAGTTCGCCGACGGTGTGCACGCGGTCTGGCCCGAGCAGAAGCTGGCGTACAACCTGTCTCCTTCCTTCAATTGGAAGGCCGCCATGCCTCGTGACGAGCAGGAGACCTACATCCAGCGTCTCGGCCAGCTGGGCTACTGCTGGCAGTTCATCACTCTGGCCGGTCTCCACACCACCGCTCTCATCACCGACACGTTCGCCAAGGCGTACGCCAAACACGGCATGCGCGCGTACGGCGAGCTGGTCCAGGAGCCTGAGATGGAGAACAAGGTCGACGTCGTCACGCACCAGAAGTGGAGTGGCGCCAACTACGTTGACAACCTGTTGAAGATGGTGACTGGTGGTATCAGCAGCACTAGCGCCATGGGTAAGGGCGTGACGGAGGACCAGTTCAAATAAGCTTTTTGACAACTGCGGGGGTTATTTTTGAATAGAAGATCCAATGGTCCCATAGAGTCCTGTGCATGGAAGAAAAGGGGAAGAGATCCTTTCCCTTGAGAACATCTCTGTTGAGCACTTTGTTCTTGACGCCCGGTAATGGCGGATTTGTCATGACTTTTTTTCTGGAAAACAGCATTGCATTTTGATTTCATACTGTATATTTGTACCTAGCTGTGACATGTCATCTACGTCTTGTGTTTTGGTTTTGGCAGATGACATTGTGGAATGGGTGATGGACCATTTCGAGATCAATATGATTCTCTTGAATTCCAATGTGCTGCATTGTTCTGTAGATTGCTGGGATCTTTGTCTCAGCTGCGTAAGAGAACCAGGCATACAACCAAAAAGTCGAGACCGTCGAATTTATTATCCTAATGACCAGATGGCAAATGCTCAAATGAATTCTTGCTTTCCATTTCCTCATGTATGAAAGTAGAAAAGTAGCATCTCCACCTAAATTGGTTGGCGTTGTTACTGGTCAAGATCCTCGGCCGAAGAACAAAAAAGCATGTGCCTGGGGCGCCTCCCAACCGCCGTGACTCGCCGCCTCCGCATTTCACTTCGTATTTCTGGCCTGGTCGCACCAGTGCTGGACAAGTTCACAAAAAGGGGTATCTCTGTCTTTTGGACTTCCATTTCATCTTAGACTTCCATTTCATTACGGGTAATCGTCCCATCTCTTTCTGGGGGATTATTGTCATTGTTCGTTATCTCCACCGTTCCCTTTTCTTTCCGTGCCTAGTGTCCGTCCAATGACGTACCGTGGCCTGTAGCTGGTATTAACAATCCATATACATACACCTGCAGATTATCGTCGATCCAAGCTCCACTCCAAGTGTAGGAACAATGGTTGTCGCCGAGATCCCGGAGATTCAATACACACCGCTCGAGGAGATTCCTCAGCGCGTGGCCAGGGTTCGCGACGCCTTCAATGAGAACAAGACGCGGCCAGTCGAGTTCAGACTCGTCCAGCTCCGGAAACTGTATTGGGCGTAAGTTTTTATGAGCTCTAGCTTCCTGCATGATGACGATGCTGATCACTGGTAATGTAGTGTCAAGGAACGGGAGCATTTGATCGCAGAAGCTCTCAGCCACGACCTGGGAAAACCCGCCTTCGAGACCTACCTCGCGGAGATCGGATGGGTGGAAAACGACATCATCTTCATCACCAAAAATCTGGAGAAGTGGGTGAAGGATGAGAAGGCCGAGCATATCGACTTTTCCTACAGATTTGTGAATCCGAAGATCAGGAAGGATCCGTTGGGAACGGTGCTTGTCATCGGGTAAGTTCATGAAATGGATCAATGCCAGCTTGGATGGAACAGATGACTGACATGTACAATTTTGAAAACAGATCCTTCAACTTCCCCTTCCAGCTTACGCTAGGACCCGTCATTGGTGCCATTGCTGGTGGCAATACGGTCGTGATAAAACCGAGCGAGAACTCCTCCCGCAGTGCCGTCGTCATGCAACAGATCGTCGAAGCTGCCCTGGACCCGTCATGCTATACGATGGTTCAGGGCAGTGTTGCTGAAACGCAAGCTCTGCTTGCGGAACGATGGGATAAGATCTTCTTCACGGGCAGTGCCACTGTCGGTCGAATTGTCGCCAAAGCTGCTGCTGAGCATATGACGCCTGTCGTACTCGAGCTGGGTGGGATGAACCCGGCTATTGTGACGAAGAATGCCGATCCCAGATTGGTTGCGCGCAGGATGCTCTGGGCAAAGACGATAAACTGCGGCCAAATCTGCACATCCCAGAATTACATCCTAGTCGAGAAGGAAATTCTTCCCACGGTGATCGAGGAGTTCAAGAAGGCCTACAATGAATTCTACCCTCAGGGAGCCAGGGCTTCCCCAGACTACGCCCGTATCATCAACGATGGCGCATTTCGCCGCATCAAATCCATGATCGATAACAGCAAGGGCAAGATTATCGTTGGGGGAACTATGGATGAGAAAGTACGCTTCATCGAACCCACTGTCGTTGAGGTGGAGTCAACCGACGATGCCCTGCTGGCCCAAGAGAGCTTTGGCCCGATCATCACGCTTCTAGCTGTGGAGAGCTTGGATGAGGCCATCAAGATTGCCAATGGAATACAAGCCACCCCTCTTGGTATCTATCCGTTTGGTTCAAAACAGGAGGTAGAGAAAGGCAAGTCATTCCTAAGCGGATCGTTAACTTGATTACGCAGTACTAATTGATCATCAGTCCTCCGAAGCACACGCTCTGGTGGTGTGGCCGTCAACGATGCTGCTTTCCACATTCCGACTCTCGAGTTCGGAGGTGTCGGTGAAAGTGGCCATGGTGCATACCGCGGCAAGGCCAGCTTCGATACCTTCGTGCATCGCCGTCCGGTTACCACTACCCCGAGCTGGCTCGAGAGCATCATCACGATTCGTTATCCACCGTATGCTGGGAAGTGGGCCAAGTACAAGGCGGTCAGTAGTCTCGTGCCTGACTTCGACCGCGAGGGACGTAAGGTCCGCTGTGGCTGGCTTCGTTTTCTCCTGACGCTTGGTGGAGGCACTGCGACGGCTGGTGCTGGCAGAGCAGCAGTTGTAGCAATTGGTAAGTTTACTCTTTGATATATCCTCGTATTCACCTTCTTCATCGCATCTTCCTTTTCTATCCTTTCCGTCTTTTGTGCTTCGATATTTCAGATCTCTTACTGCCGATTCTGGGCCAGATACAGAAAAGAAGAATCCTGAAGACGCAGAGCACAAGGGGTGAAAGAATTCCCCTTCCAGCAATGCGCATATAACGAATTCTGCACCGTCATTTTGCGAAAAGATACCCCTTGTTCTATTGCATTCGACCCGATGGACCAAACGAACTCTTACTTACATACCTTCCAGTCCTCTATTTCTTAAAGCAGTACCTTGATCGACGATCAAAACTGTGATCACTTCACCCGAAACATGATTGCGAAAAGATAATCCGCTACGGTCTTGGTTGAACCCGCAAGTGAATTGGATAATATCGGAAAAATGATGGATGGATGGAATGAATATGGCTTCAACTCATTGTTTATTATATTTCTCATCTATCCCTTCGCTTTGTTCTTTTCCATGTGGATAATGTCATATCTCTCTGTATCTTTTTTCAGTCTATTTTATTTGCAAAACAGTAGGATCGATCGATCCTTGCAGTAGCTTTCTCACTGTAGAAATAGTCTGTTAATATAGCTGGATTTCGCATTTCATTGACTATCTCATATGATACGAGTGTCAATTCCAGTAAGGTCTGAGATTGAGATTGAAATGATAAGGATAGTCGTTTCCTTTTCTACAATGTGCAACATAACATGCTCTTGATAATATCGATAATCATAATCATATGGAATGGTTAATAATATATTTGAAATTGTCACTAATCCTAATCCTATTTATTTCTCGCAGCGGTCGTCATATGAAGATTTCAGATGGCATATTTAATTTGAATCTATTCCTCTTGATGATATCGTGTCATATCATATCTTAATGCAACTAGACTAGCATCTTCGCTCGACGCCCCGTCGGCTTACACACAGGTACTTGACGCCCTTGTAGGGGCGGACGCCTTCGCCGAGTCCTCTGCTCCGGCGGGTGTCGATGGTTAGACTGTCGACTTTGATTCCGGAGGGGAGCCATCCTTTCACGGAGAAAGAGACGGATGCGGATGTGGGCATTAAAGAGGCGTTTAGTTGGGCTTTGGTTTTGCGGGGTTGTTGAGGGTTGAGGGACAGAGATGTGAATTGCTGTTGTTGGGTTGGTGGTGGTGGGGTCTGGGAGGAGGATGGAGAGGCGGAGTCCTCTGTAGAACGGGATTTTTTGGATTTGGTTTTCTTGGTCTTTTTCTTTTTGGGTTTGCTTGGTGTTTGGTATGTGTCTGCGTTGTAGTAGCCTTGGAGGAGGTTGGCGTCGGCGGCGTCGGCGGTGGCCCTTGTGCTTGGGTCGTTGCCGAATTCGATGTCTTCGTCGACGTCCTCGTCTGCTGGGAGGTGGCCTACGACGGTGCAGTATAGGGTTGCTGTGCCTGAGATGGTCCCGGTGTCTTTTGTAGGTACGCGCCATTCGAGGACGTTGTCTCCCGGCTGGTAGTGGGCCTCGCCTCGACTGGGTTGCATATCCGTGATGTTGCGGACGGTTCTCGGGATAGGGATCGTGACCACTACTTCGTCCAAGACTGGAGCAGAGGAGTTCCCGCTGACACCACCGAGGAATGAAGGGGTTGATGTCCCCGATCCACCGCGGCCAAAGCCTCCTCCTGCTGGCCGCGAGGATGAAGAAGAGCCCGGGAAGTTCGTGTTTAAGATGAGACGGACTTCGAAGTCCTGCCCCGTAGGGCCAAGCGATTTTCGGATGTCAACAATGGCAGGTAGAAATAGTTTCTCCATATGAGTAGGAGCTGTATCGAGGTCAGGGTCTACAGGAAGGAGATTGACCTCATAACCCGCGAGGATGAAGCGGCCGTCCGGAGGGATAAAGCTCAGCTCACCCGGTCGTTCCCTCCATCGTGCAAGTCTTACACAGGGATGGAAGACGGGCAGCTCGACTTTGCGGCCAATAGCATGCTGACCGCCGGCCGTTGACAGTGTGAGGAGTAGATCTGGAACTCCTGATATCTTGGCCGTGAAGGCAATGGTACCCGATACCAAAGCGGACAGCAGCCGGCCAGACGGGGCAATCGTCACCGACAAGGACTCGATGATATCCACATATAGCTCGTTGGAGGTATGTCGTACTCCTGGTCGTCGCCATGGGATCGCAGGCCCTTGGGCCATGTTGGCCGCAGTGGATGATAGTGATTGTTTCAGCGGATTCGGCGGGCCCAGTGACGGTGAAGCGGTCCTTTACACATGATATCTATCAGCATATACCTCTCTACCTTTCCTGATAAAGAGCATGAATGCCATTGTAGATATACTAACCCCGGTAAGCCTACTCCGCCCAACAATTTGCCCATCCAGCCCGGAACTTCCACGGTCTCCTGCAGCACATTCGGTTCTGTATTACACACGATCCCTGCATCGCACATCTCCACCAGCAGCTGTGCAATCACATCATAGTTCGCCTGTATTTTGCTGGAGAGCAGCGGCGCTCCCACGAACTCTTCCAGCACATCGATCACGCGGTGCAGAAATTCCAGCACCAGCAATGGCTCCGCGTCCACATCGCTGGGCACAAGAAACGTCAGATTCGAATGCACAATCGAGAAAACCGTGACCGGCGGCGAGGTGCTCGGGAGATAGATCACTGAGGGGCGCGGCGCGGGGTGTGCCAGGTAGAGGGGTAAGATGGTGGATGCGGAGGGCGGGCGCGCACGGTATGTGTGTTCTACAATAGGATGACTGAGATCTTGTCAGCGGAGTTTTCACCAAGTTGCAGAACCGGGGAATAGCTTTACTTGTGCTCATCATAAATATAGAGCGCCTCGATAGCGCCGCTCATCGTGGCGGTGAGCTGAGAAGCGTCCTTGACATCGGAGCTGCCAAGGCGACTTGTTCCCCAGTTAAGTTATCGGAGTTGATTATATACATCACTCAGCTGGGACCCGATTCTGCCGCTGATGTCCGCCTTCGCTGTTTGTCAGAAAGCTCCGCGAGTCTTTTTGTTACATTACGATGGAGCAATACTGCTTTGCGCGAGAATTATACTGAATAAGGTATGGGAAATCTAGATGTTGTTTCAATAATTGCTTCCTATGCTAACATTCCATGTGCTTCTAGGATGCTGGCGTGAGCTGACATCCAGTATCACTGCACTTTGACAATAACCATCGATCTCCCCGAAGAAGAACGAAAACCAGCCATGGCTCCCCCAACAAACAGCAGCCCCTATGACCTGCAGGCGACTGATGCTAAAAAGGCCCTTTCGAAAGAAGGATATGATGATTGCTTGGCCTGCAGGGTGACCGGTATCATATACCTTCATCCACTCTGTCATTGACTTGTCAGCGTTCTGACACTCTCCAGGGTCGGCTGCATTCATCGGGTTGGGAGTCTACAGCTATTACACTGGAATGAACAACCTGCGAAAGCAGGAGCAAGAGATCATGAAGAGCGCTACCAAATACAAGATGGGATCCCGAAGGCTAGGGATCTTCTCGATCTCAGCGACGCTGATTGGAATGGGTGTTTGGAGAGCATTTAATTGAATAATCCAATAGATTAAGATACATTAAGAGGTGTTGAAATCGGTAGCTACATGCTCTGACTGTGAGGAAAAGCAAAAGTGAAAAGAAGGCAACAAGCAGCGTGACCAAACGGGAAAAGCAGGAAGAGGAGAGAACTGCGAGCCCCGGGTATCACGTTCTCTGATATTGTCTATGTATAATATAGTATGTGAAATAGAAACAAGAATGAAAAGAAGAAAAAGGTCACAAAACCCCACATGCAAAAACTCCTCGACAATGCTTCTGGGTTGCCTTCGATTCCTGGACAACATCAACCGTTGCGTTATAAGAAAAGGAAATAATCGTCGTCCCATCGTCAAAACTGTCTTCTCTATGTAAAGCGGCCGCGTTTTCCGCCTCCAAACATATCCCGTGCACCTAGACCAGAAAGGTCAAAGAAGTCGGGGACATTGAATTTCCTCTTTGATCCCAAGCTAGCCCCAAGGCCGGTGGGAGCGTCTCTCGTCGAAGACCGTGCGTTGTTACGAGATGAGGGAGCGTGGCGGTGCTGTGCTCTGGAGTTTCGAGGCAAGACTGAGACACCCATTGATGGGGTGAGATTCGATGTGGCGGAGACGCCATCTTCCTGAGAAGCAGTATTCGCGGTTGCCGCATGTTCAGATCCCATGTCAATATCTTGTTCGTATGGCTGTGGAAACTGTGGCCCGGCAGTGAAGGTAAAGATCGTTGGTCTGGAGAAAGGATTCGACTCCTCGGCCGTAGCCGGAGCCGGTTGTTGTTGCGGTTGCGGCTGCGGCTGCGACTGCGCAGGGGCCTCCGTTCGAGGAGGAGAGGTTGATCGAGATGGCTGCGTCGAGCGGTCTCTCTCCAGTCGTTGGTTGCGTGCAGTCGCTGGAGATGAGCTTCTTGCCGACTTCTCAATATCACCGCGCTCATCATCACTGTCGCTGGATGCCACCCCCGTACCATCCGCTCGTTCTGTTGCCCACTGTCGGACCTTCCAACCTTCTCCATCCCCCAAGCCAAGATTCTCCCTGTCGAGGAAACTCAACAAGTCTTCAATCGCATCCTGATATCCAGCCTGTCTCGCCTGAGCCTGATCCGTGAGGGCAGTTTTATAGAGGTTGGTCACGGACAACGCAGCGCTCTTGAAGGCCTGGAGAAGTTGTTCAGGAGGTTGAGGACGGGAGGCCGAGGGTAGAGAGGTGTTCAGAGATCGCATAGAATCCATGGTGGATCGAATTGGGAAGAGACTGGCTTCCACCTGGTGTCAGAGTTGGATAGCCCCCAGGTACAGGTGGCACAGGTGGGGCGTGCACGAAGGAGAGTATGAAGTTGGTTCGATCCCGAAAAGACAAAGAAAAGGAGAAAAGAGAGCTGGAGGTCGAACCGGGAAACCTGGCAGGCCGTTCTACCAGGGTAAAAAAGTAGCAGGTGGTGATCGATCGAGGTCGAAATAGTTCATAATAGGTTTTCCTCCTCCTTCGCCTGACCGGGAAACGCAAACGGCGGGGAAACTCCTTCTTCCGCTCCATGCTGACTCAGCCAGTCCACCGCCCTGCTCCCGGCCAATGAGCGCGTCTCGCTGCCACGCGCTGAGTGCTCCTCCGATCAAATTCCCATTTGCCATCCTGCGCGACCAACTCCTCTTCCCCATTCAACTTCCCCATTATTCCCTCCTGCTATTGAGTGCCCTACTAGTCAAGACATCGCCCGTTCGCCTCCCCGCGGACTTCTGCGGTGTTCCTCATCTCCATCTCTGGGCAATTCCTCTGCTAGAGTATCTTGATCAGTTTCCCTCGATACTATAAACAGTCGCACTCCGGTGCGCTCGAAGCAGAGATGGCGCCGGCACGCCCTTCCATCCCCGACTCGGATCCAACATCTCAGATAGACACTCCCATGAGTGACGCGAATGAAGAACCGATGCAAGACACTCCCATGAGTGACGCGAATGAAGAACCCATTGCATCGATCCCCGTCGATAAACCTGACGCGAATATGACGGTAGGTGTTGCACTTGGCTTCTTCGCGATAGCTCTCCTATAACCGGAGGTCTACGCGTGGTTTCCTCCTTCAGGAGTGTGTTGCTAATCTATTCTCATATAGGATTATCAGGATACACCAGATTACACGGTATGGACTGTCCCCGCGATACCTCAGGTCGACGAAAATAACAGATCGCTGATAATGCTGTAGGACTCGGATACAAACCCTAATACAACTGCCAGCAGTGTGGTGGGCGACCTGACCCCGATGGATGGCCGAAAGCGGAGATCGGAAGCTTTTCAGCTGCGTAAGAGTGTGCTGGGAAAAAAGCATGGTCGTTTGGACGAGTCAAAGGTATGTAGAGACATTCGACGATGGAACGGGGCCCATCAATTATTAATATTAATTTCACAATAGGAAGATGACTCGATTCGAAGATTCCGTTATCTCCTCGGTTTGACTGATCTGTTCCGGCACTTCATCGAAACAAACCCCAATCCGCGGATCAAAGAGATCATGGCTGAGATCGACCGGCAAAATGAGGAGGAAGAGGCCATGGCAAAGAAGGGTTCTTCGCGCAAAGGCGGTGCTGGTAATGAGAGGCGTCGAAGAACAGAACAGGAAGAGGATGCAGAGCTGTTGAGAGACGAGAAATCTGGTGGGCGGACGAATACAGTCTTCAGAGAGTCGCCCGCGTTCATCCAGGGCGAAATGCGTGATTACCAGATCGCAGGTCTGAATTGGCTGGTATCGCTCCATGAGAACGGAATCTCCGGTATCCTTGCAGACGAGATGGGTCTCGGAAAGACACTGCAGACTATCTCCTTCATAGGTTATTTGCGCCATATCTGCGGCATCACTGGCCCTCATTTGGTGGCTGTTCCCAAGTCAACCCTCGACAACTGGAAGCGGGAGTTCCAGAAATGGACTCCGGAGGTCAACGTCCTGGTCCTTCAGGGTGACAAGGAGGAACGCCAACGCTTGATCAACGAACGCCTAGTCGACGAGAAATTCGACGTCTGCATCACCAGTTACGAGATGATTCTCAGGGAGAAATCGCATCTTAAGAAGTTTGCTTGGGAGTATATTATCATCGATGAGGCTCATCGTATCAAGAATGAAGAATCGTCCCTGTCTCAGATTATCAGAGTCTTCCACTCCCGCAATCGTTTGTTGATTACCGGAACTCCATTGCAGAACAATCTCCATGAACTGTGGGCTTTGCTGAACTTCCTCTTGCCTGACGTCTTCGGAGATTCTGAGGCCTTCGACCAATGGTTCTCTAGCCAAGATGCCGATCAAGATACCGTTGTCCAGCAACTTCACCGCGTCTTGCGACCGTTCCTTCTTCGTCGTGTCAAGAGTGATGTCGAGAAGAGCTTGCTGCCGAAGAAGGAAGTCAACGTCTACGTTGGAATGTCTGAGATGCAGGTCAAGTGGTATCAGAAGATCTTGGAAAAGGACATCGATGCTGTCAACGGCGCTGCTGGAAAGCGCGAATCAAAGACTCGTCTGCTGAACATCGTCATGCAGCTCCGCAAGTGTTGTAACCATCCATACCTGTTCGAGGGAGCTGAACCCGGTCCTCCTTACACGACAGACGAACATCTCGTCAACAACGCAGGGAAGATGGTCATCCTCGACAAAATCTTGGCTCGTATGAAGAAGCAGGGCAGCCGCGTCCTCATTTTCTCTCAGATGAGCCGAGTGTTGGATATCTTGGAGGATTACTGTGTCTTCCGAGAATACCAGTACTGCAGAATCGATGGTACTACCGCCCACGAGGATCGCATTGCTGCCATTGATGAGTACAACAAGCCGGGTTCTGAGAAATTCATATTCCTCCTTACCACTAGAGCCGGTGGTCTTGGAATCAACCTCACAACCGCAGATATCGTCGTGCTGTATGACAGTGACTGGAACCCCCAGGCGGATCTTCAGGCTATGGATCGTGCGCACCGCATTGGGCAAACCAAGCAGGTCGTCGTCTTCCGCTTCGTTACGGAGAACGCCATCGAAGAGAAGGTGCTGGAGCGTGCTGCCCAGAAACTACGTTTGGATCAGCTCGTCATCCAACAGGGCCGGGCTCAGCAGCAAGCCAAGAACGCCGCATCGAAGGACGAATTGCTTGGAATGATCCAGCACGGAGCCGCCAATGTTTTCCAGACTAAGGGTGCCACGGGAGCTCTCGCAAGCGGCAATGATTTCAGTGAAGATGTTCTCGATGAGATTCTTCGGAAGGGCGAGGAACGCACTGCAGAACTCAACAAGAAATATGAGAAGCTGGGCATCGACGAGCTACAGAAGTTCACTACCGATAATGCATATGAGTGGAATGGGCAGGACTTCACTGAGCGCAAGAAAGACATTGGTATTAACTGGATCGAACCTGCCAAGCGCGAGCGCAAGGAACAGTTCTACTCTATCGATAAGTACTACCGGCAGGCTTTGTCTACTGGTGGCAGAACTGCGGATCCTAAGCCTAAGGTTCCCCGTGCTCCTAAGCAGATTGCCATCCATGACTGGCAATTCTTTCCTCCAGGTCTGCAGGAGCTGCAAGAGAAGGAAACTGCATACTTCCACAAGGAGATAGGCTACAAGGCTGTCCTTCCTGATGGACCGGAGGAGGAACTCAGCGAACGCGAAGCTGAACGCGACTTGGAACAGCAGGAAATCGACAATGCCGTTCCGTTGACGGAAGGGGAGCAGGCAGAGAAGGCTCGCATGTCCGAGGAGGGTTTCGCCAATTGGAACCGTCGGGACTTCCAGCAATTCATCAACGGATCTGCCAAGTTCGGCCGGACGGACTACGAGGGTATTGCTACGGAGGTCGACAGCAAGACACCGGAAGAGGTGAAGGAGTACGCCAAGGTCTTCTGGAAGCGATACACTGAAATCCAGGATTATCCGAAGTATCTGCGGGTGATCGAGCAAGGAGAAGAGAAGATGCGAAAGATGAACCACCAGCGCAAGATGCTCCGCAAGAAGATGGAGATGTACCGCGTTCCTCTTCAACAGCTCAAGATCAACTACACCGTCTCCACAACCAACAAGAAAGTCTACACTGAAGAGGAGGATCGTTTCCTCCTGGTCATGCTGGACCGCTACGGCGTGGATGGCGAAGGTCTGTACGAGAAGATCCGCGACGAGATCCGAGAGAGCCCTCTGTTCCGCTTCGACTGGTTCTTCCTTAGCCGTACCCCTGTCGAGATTGGCCGCCGTTGCACAACGCTTCTCAACACGATTGCACGCGAGTTCGAAGGACCGGATGGCAAAGGCAACGATGAGAGCGGCAAAGGCCGTGGCCGGGACCGCGACGAAGAGGACGAGAATGAGGAGGAAGCACCAGCCAAGAAAAAGAGCAAGAATGGAGTCGTGGTAAGTATCACCGTCTACACCCATTTTGTCTTCAAAAAAAATTAATTCTTCATAGAACAAGCAAGTCAAAGCCGTCAAAGGCAGCAGCAAAGCCACCTCGACCGCGACCTCCAGAGCCGGCAGCGTCTCCTCGACCACCGCACCCAAGTCAAAGGGCAAAAAGAAGTAATCGAAATGTCAGTATTAGCTCTCAAAGAGGGACCTTCCAGCAGGCTATTCGGTCTACGTGTTCTCGTATTCATTATATCTCATTGGTTGGGTAAATATCCGGTTCGGGATGGTGTGTGTGTGTGCGTGTGTTTCTCCGGTCTGGCGTTTCCTAGATAGATTCGAATAATGATTTGATGTCCTCAGAGACATTTCTCTCATCTTGACTTCATTTGTTTCATTTTTCCCGTTAAAAGTTTTGCTGGTGTAGCAGGTGGCGTCGGATGATGTCCTGGATTTCCGTCCTATCAGCTCCTTTCTGTTGCTGTGCTCATGCTGTTTTTATTCTATTCCCAGTTCTACTATTGTCAGGGTATACGGTTGTTCTCAAACTAGTGTCTTCTACGATGATGAAGTAACTGGATGTAGTTAATAGTAATGGCAATATGCTCTGGTGGATCCGTTGTCATGCTCTCCCTCCGCGTATCATTGTCCCAGATCTCAATGGGAGAATATGATAGGACGCTAGTTTGACAGCTTGTCTGAGAACTAGAGCAAGGCCGGTTATCAGTTGAGTTGGTTTGAGAGACTGGCCACGGCTTCCCGGTTCAAAGCCGGATAATCCCTCTGATGCTAGCGGGTCAAGAAACTTTTTGAGAGGACTTCCCAGTGAGGATTACTGCAGGCAGACGGATCGATAGAGTGCTCTGTGGAGTATCTATTTCATGCGCTCCTAGAAGCTCCCGTGTGAATGCAGATCAGTGGCTGGCTTCTATTTTTGCGATGGCGAAAGGCAGCTGCATTGTGGAGACTTTTATTCTGCAGCTACTCATCTCGCATTAATGTCAGTCGGTGATGATGATGATAAACAAAACCTACTCGAAATGCCCCGACTTCAACATGCCTTGGTCAGCCGAGTATGTATGTAGCTGCGTCACTTGCACAAGATATCCTCTTGGACGCATGCGATGACTCTATCACGGCAATGTTTGCGCCATGCGCATCCGTAGGCTAACTAGTTATACAGTGGACTTGGTCTGTTTCCCTGGGCGATAGCGTTTCGCATGCTGATACGTTCCGGGCTTATGACCCCTCTAGACGGCACCTCCAGCCACAACCGTGCTGGTTTGGAGCTTTGATTAAGGTCCATGGGGGCGTTTTAAGAATCTGACTGGATCAGATAGCATCGATCGATCTACTCATGTGTTTTAAGAATCTGACGCGTTACACCGCGGATCATCATGCAGGGCCGGGAGAGCAAGTGAGCAATATTAGAGAGAGACTGATAACCTTCTCTATGGGACGATTATAGGCTCATCGAGCAGCACGATGAGACAACAACTCCGCCACAACTCTGGAGACTGGAGATAGCTGGCCCGTTGTTGTTCTTCTTTGCCTCCCGTCCACCGCTAGTAAAGTAGTATGATACTCTCCTACCGCGCTAAGATCAATGCTCCTTTTATCTTTGTGCCTGACACCTCATCCGGATAGTCTCGCTTTCCATGTCTTCTCTAGTGTCATCTGTAACCCTCCATTCAGGCGGGGCAGCTGCGATGACGAGACCCCGTGGAGGACGAGAAGGTGTGATGATCTGCTCTCTCTCTCTCTCTCTCTGCTGGACGCCATTGGACCCATGAATGTTTGTTGCTTCAGTTCTCAAACATGACCTGATGGGATCGCATGTGCTGTTTCACATATAAGGGTGAGCTTTCACCTCTCGATCTCGTCTTTCAATTTGGATCCTTCAAACTGCTTTGTTGTTATCAGTCCACCACCCCGCGTGTGTCCTGATACAATAACCCATTCCATCTCCTATACTACTTCTGTACACAAGCACTGTAGTCTTACACCTTTCAGGTCTCAACATCATGGCCCATAGAATCAAGCTCATCGCCAACCCCAACTATCGCCGCTCTGGCACCAAATCCTACGTCCATGCTCTGCGCAAATGGGGTTTCCACCCGACCAAGGAAGGGCCCTACTTCCTTGCGACCCGTATCCATCAGACCGGCCGGCCGTACACGGGTAAGCCCATTGGCGGTAGAGTCCGCATCGTCCACAGACTGCAGAAGAAAACTAGTGACAAGGAGACGGGAGATGTCCCAGCCGACGATGTGCAGAATGACACGGAGTACCTGGCTGAGGTGGGCATTGGTACGCCCGCTCAGAACCTGAAGCTGGACTTTGACACCGGTTCGGCAGATCTCTGGGTAGGTGGTCTCTGCATCTTTCATGCGCTTGAGTGGCGTGGTTAAAGAACAGTAAGTACTGATATGAAACAGGTCTGGTCGACGGAGCTGCCGTCCAACGTTCAGTCTCAGAGCAAAGGCCATACTATTTTCAACCCGAGCAAGTCCAGCACTTTCAAGACCTCTAAGGGCGAGACCTGGAAGATTTCGTACGGAGACTCCTCCAGTGCGTCTGGTTCAGTAGGCACGGACAATGTCAACATCGGAGGCATTGTCATTAAGAATCAGGCCATCGAGCTGGCTAAGGAGATCTCCACGCAGTTCGAGCAGGGAGCTGGAGACGGTCTGCTGGGCTTGGCCTGGGGTAATATCAATACCGTTAAGCCCAGCGCAGTCAAGACTCCCGTGGAGAATATGATTGCGCAGGATGATATCCCTCAGTCAGCGGAGCTCTTCACAGCCAAGTTGGGCTCGTGGCGTGACAAGAATGACCCCGATAAGGGCGAGTCGTTCTACACCTTCGGCTACATTGACAATGACACGGTCAAGGAGTCTGGCCAGGAGATCTACTACACCCCGGTGGACAACAGCCAGGGCTTCTGGCAGTTCGACTCTACCTCCGCCACGGTCAATGGAAAGACCATCAACCGCTCCGGAAACACGGCGATCGCCGACACAGGAACCACTCTCGCCCTTGTGGATGATGACACCTGCAAGGCTATCTACGACGCCATTCCCGGAGCCAGCTACGACTCGGAGAGTCAGGGATGGATTTACCCCAGCGACACCTCCGCGGACCAGCTGCCTACGGTCACCTTCGCCGTGGGTGACAAGCAATTCACCGTGCAGAAGGAGGATCTTGGCTTTGCGGAGGCCAAGTCGGGCTACGTCTACGGCGGGATTCAAAGTCGTGGTGACATGACCTTTGATATCCTGGGTGACACGTTCCTGAAGAGCGTCTACGCGGTAAGTGTGATACCTCATTCTGTTCGGAATATTCCTGTCGGAAGTGGGACTGACAAGAACCTCCTTTCCTCAGATCTTCGACGTTGGCAACAAACGCTTCGGAGCCGTGCAGAGGACGGAGCCCACCCAGAACACGTCGATGCCGTCAGATGAGTAAGTTAGCGGACGCTCGCTGGCTATGCTTGCTCGAATGACCCGCGGCTCAAACAAATGTCGCGTGGTCATGTCGGAATGTTTCCACTGCTGGCAGGGTTCATGAGGTTCATGTGATATGTCCTGATTGATGATTCGCTAGTCATGAGATTGTCTATAGTACAATATATCTTAAGAAAACCGCAAAGTCTCCGTTAAAAGACCATAGCTATGGTAGCTCAGATTAGATACAACCGCGATGATTGATGCCTTCGACAAGCAAACGCCAAGTCCATGCAAAGGCTAGTGACACGTAGAACTTTGTCAGAGATAGATATCCTTCGATGTTTTACTTCTTACTCCCACCCCCATCTCCCGGTTAATTTCTCTTCGCTTCAGACACCACAAGCGGAGTGCGCATGAACATCTCAATCAACAACGCTGCAGCGACACTCACGTTCAAACTGTCCACCCTCGCGGGATCAGCCGTGAGATCACCCTCGAGACCAAGTCGGGCACCAGGAATCCCAACGAGAGAATCTGCATGTGCCTTGACATGCGGACTGAGCCCTGTCCCCTCAGACCCTAGCATGAGAACGGACGGTGCTTGCTGCAGAAGAGTTCCTGCGCCGGAGCCGTCAGCGAGGACGTTCGATGCCATTGCGGTACCGGGTCCCGGGGCATCAGCAGCATAGAAGCGCCATCCGTTCTGACGACTTCGCTTGATGAAGTCTACGGCATTGTTGACTTTCAGTAGAGTCATATTCTCCGCGGCGCCGGCGGAGGCTTTGATAGTGACGGGGGAGAGAGGGGCGGAGTTTCGGCCTGTGAAGCAGACGGCGGAGACGCCGAGGTAGTATGCGGAGCGGAGGATGGCTCCGAGGTTCCCAGGGTCGAGGATACCGTCGAGGAGGAGGGTGAGAGGGTAGTAGTGCTGTGTTTGGGACTGCGCAAGGGATTGGATCAGTGAGATCTTGGAGATGTGGTTATCAGTCCCATTCACGGCGGCTTCTTCGCGGGACTGAGGGGCGAGTGTCACTGCGAAATGGTCTGTTTCCGGTGAAGGTACAACTTCGAGGCTCGTCACTGGTAGGCGTGGGATGGGTGATGCTTCCAAAATCACTCCGTTATGCGGCCGTCCAGCGCTCATCTTGTCCAATAGACGGTCCCATTCGCCAAAGGCCATCTTGACCGGGACGCTCCTGGACAAGGCCAGTTTCCGAAGCATGATCTTTGTCTGAGAGAGATCTTCATCGACGGATTGATAGATGTAAAGTTTATACAGCTGCCGGCGCGAACAGCGGAGACAGGCCTCGACGGCGGTGTTACCGTAAATAAATTCCGACGCGGGAGTCGTGTAAGGAATTGTACTAGGAATCTTCACATGGGCCTTGACACGTTCGGGTCGCGCGTCTGTGTATCTTGGTTGCTTTGGCTCTTCTGTCCGTTCCTTTCCCTTTTTATTCTTGTTCTTGTTGCTCGATGGCGAGAAGCGTTCTGCTGATGATATTCTCCGGAATAGAGGCTGCTCATGTCCATGGGAGCTGTCAATTCCATGGGAGCTGTCAATTCCTCGTGAACGAGATACGCGCGGGGCCTGATACTCTCGAGGAAGGGCGCGGAAGTTTCCTGTCCGAATAAATTCGTCTTCGTCAAACTCTACGTCTTCTGGCTCCTGTTGTTGCTCGTCATGTCTGTGATTGCGACGGCGAAACTCTCCTCTCTCAGGGCGCTCAGAACGGCGATCATGGTTTGGAGACCATGATTCGACATTTCGAGATTTGCGAATTCCGCGATCAATAGCGGATGTCAATGAGGCATGTCGGATGGATGATGATAGGGAACTGGTAGCTGTTCGACTCCGTGTGACTCTGGATAGACGCAGACAGTAAGCGTATGGGGACATCTGGTCTAGATGATGTAGATATTATATAGGTAAGAATTATAGGATAATCTAATATCAGCACATGATCCAACAGGCTTGAAGACAAAGGGGGAATGAATGAAAAGTGAATGATATTTTCTTTCTTTGTGGCGCTCAGGAAAGCTTCCAAACTTTCTCTGCGATAAGATAAAACGCAATCAAGCTAAGCCTAATTAATCGGCAACACGTTCTTCCTGACCCCCACGCGTCTTCGCGTGTGCATCCGACAATATTACAAGTTAAAGAATTACTGGACTACTTGTTTGTTGTTGATGTGTCTGGTTCCTTAAACTTCTCAGTCTTTCGATTCCACTACAGATGTCCTGATTACTGTTGTGTTTCACAGCAAACTCCCCACGTTTTTCTGTCCGACGGCATCTCGCACAGTGCGATGTACTGGTAGTTATATGTTTCAAGTGGGAGAAGGAACGGTCTTAACACTACAGGATGTCGGAGATGTCAGATATTCAAGAGGGGTACGGCGACATAACCCCTGGATCGGATGATGGGGACGAGTTGGTCGCAGAGCTCCTACAGCAGTTCACTGTGCCGATGACAACATCCACCAAAGACCATGACGCACAGGAATCTCGACATTCTTCTGTTGGCGCAAGAACGACCGATGTACAACGCGAGGTGGAGTCAAATCTGACATTCGTTGGTGTTGAGATTCCGCATATCCAAGATACTGACGAATACGAATACCTCCCCGGTCATGATAAAGTGCAGCGAATTTTAGGCAAAGGAAATACCCCACGGGGACCTTACTATTGGGTTCAGTTCAGGAGCGGGGATAAGGATCTGGTTAGTAGTGATCACATATATCATTCACTGTCGGGCTCTCTAATCTTTACTTCTCCCCATCCAGGTCTCCTCGTCTCGACTTCCCACCCTTACCAATGGCGACGAAGCTCTAGCCAGGTTCAACGCCTCAAATAAACAGAATCAGCGGCGGCGTGACGGCATGGAATCTGCTGGGCGCCGCAGATCGCAGAGACAAAACAATGAGGGGTTTGTGAGTTCGACGAATTTGGTCTTCTCAGATGAAGAAAATCTGACGGGCGAGGGCCCGTCTCGTCAGAACGCTACTGATAGCTCACTGCCCTCGATTCGTCTTATCGTGGGACCGCCCCCGCCGTCACCAAAAGAGGAATATTTTGCTTCGTCATCTGAATCAGAAGGGCCTTCGCGACGTCGATCGACTCGACTCCAGAGTCGACGTGCGGTGTCCGAGAGAAGTGACGAGGAACAAGAATTAGAAGAAGAGGAAGAATCATCAAATGATGACCTTGCTAGGCCATTGTCTGCTAGATGGCTGAGAAAGCGTAAGCCTCAGACACTTGTCATACGACGCTCGAAACGGCAGCAGACATCTAGATCCTCAGAGTCTGGTAGCGAATACAGTGCTCCAAGGGGTACCCGATTCTCGACGAGGACAAGAGGGCAGCCACGTAAGAGCCTCAGGGAACGAGTTGAGTCTGACATCTCGGAGAACGAGGCCACGACGAGAGAAAAGAAGTACTCCGGTGCGAAGGAGTACTTCGAAAAGGTCTCAAAAAATAATGAATTCCGACTCCACCATCGCAACGTGTGCGAGACTTGCTATGTTCCCGGTGACGACGAGGTCAAAGGGCCACTTGTTTTCTGCCAGGGATGTACCAGTGCTTACCATAGAGTCTGTCTGGGACCCCGTGGTTCACGAGAACATCTCGTCACCAAGATCGCAGAGGCCCACTTTATATTGCAGTGCAGACGTTGTATTGGACATGCTCACACAAAGGATTGGTACTCCCCTCACCATGGCATGTGCACAGAATGCAAGACCTTGGGCCCGATGTCCAAGCCTCTTCGGGAACGGTTGACAGCGCGTCAGGAGCAGCAACTGCGAGAGAAAAATTGGGGATTGGACCCTATAACTCCAGTTGACCGGTCCCTTGTCGACAATGTGGACAATGTCCTCTTCCGCTGCTCGGACTGTTATAGAGCCTTTCATTTCGAACATCTTCCTCCGAAGTCTGAGCAAGGGCCGGTCTGGGAAAGCGAAGAGATGACACCCGCTGATCGTGCCGATGCACGTTTCAAGGAATATTCACGGCGTTGGATATGCCAGGACTGTTCATCCGTGCCTGGAGAAATAGAAACGCTGGTTGCTTGGCGACCAACAAATTTGGAGACCTTCGTTCCTGGAACCACCGCAGAGGCTATGAAAGAAGAGGAGAAAGAATATCTTGTCAAATGGAAAGGGATGTCCTTCTATCGGACCAAGTGGATGCCGGGTTCTTGGATCTACGGCGTAGCCGCACCTGCGATGCGGAAGGCATTCCACAAGTCGCCTAAGAACCTGAAACCGCAGATGACCACCGAGGACGCGATCCCTGAAGAATATCTGCGAGTGGATATCATCTTCGATGTGCGGTATTCCAACGTTGTGAATAACCGCACCTTGGAGATTGACAAGGCACGGGTCAAGGAAGTAAAGGAAGCATACGTCAAGTTTAAAGGCCTTCCCTACGAAGATGCTGTATGGGAATCGGTTCCCGATCCCACGGACACTGAAAGGTGGAATGATTTCAAAGCAGCCTACGAGGACTGGGTCCTACGCGACTATGTCCGCGTTCCCAAACCCAACGCGCTGAGGAAGCATCTGGCCAAGATCCGATCTCAGCATTTCGAATCCACTTTGATGAAGCACAGTCAGCCGGGCCTCTTGACTGGTGGGCAGATCATGGATTACCAGAAGGACGGCCTTAATTGGTTGTACTACATGTGGTATAAGAAACAAAATGCCATTCTTGCCGATGAGATGGGTTTGGGAAAGACGATTCAAGTCATCAGTCTTTTTGCAACCTTGATCCGGGATCATAAATGCTGGCCATTTCTCGTCGTTGTCCCCAATTCGACTTGTCCGAACTGGCGGCGTGAAATCAAAACTTGGGCTCCTTCACTTCGCGTGGTCACTTATTACGGGGGCAGTGTTGCCCGCAAACTAGCGTACAAGTACGAAATGTTTCCGGAAGGAAGCTCGGATCTGAGAGCTCACATAGTGATCACCTCATATGAAACCCTGATCGACGACAAAGCGTTCAGGACTCTTTCGGGCATACCATGGGCAGGTCTAGTCGTGGACGAAGGGCAGAGATTGAAAAATGATAAGATCCAGCTTTACGAAGCTTTGTCTAAGATATCATTCCCGTTCAAGGTTCTCTTAACTGGTACTCCTCTGCAGAACAACATCCGCGAACTCTTCAATCTCCTCCAATTCTGCGATCCAACTAAGAATGCCCGAGCGCTGGAAGAGAAGTACGCCACCCTGACGAAGGACAACGTTCCGGAGCTCCATGACATGATCCGACCCTTCTTCCTACGTCGAACGAAGGCTCAAGTCCTCACTTTCCTCCCGCCAATGGCGCAGATCATCGTCCCGGTGACGATGTCGTTGGTTCAAAAGAAGCTGTACAAATCCATCCTCGCCAAGAACCCACAGTTGATCAAGGCAATCTTCAAGAATAACGACAACTACTCTCTGAAGCAGAATGAGCGCCACAGCCTTAGCAACATCCTGATGCAACTGCGAAAGTGCCTCTGCCACCCTTTCGTTTACAGCAGAGCGATTGAAGAACGGACATTCAACGCTGTTGTGGCGCATCGAAATCTGGTTGAGGCGTCAGGAAAACTACAACTTTTGGAAATAATGCTTCCAAAACTACAAGAGCGTGGCCACCGTGTTTTAATATTCAGCCAGTTTCTTGACAATCTGGACATTGTTGAGGACTTCTTGGATGGTCTTGGGATGCTGCATCGTCGTCTTGATGGAAGTATGTCTTCGCTGGAAAGACAGAAACGAATTGACGAGTATAACGCTCCAGACTCGCCATACTTCGCCTTCTTGTTGTCGACTCGTGCAGGTGGTGTTGGTATCAACCTAGCGACAGCCGATACTGTCATTATAATGGATCCTGATTTTAATCCGCACCAGGATATCCAAGCGCTATCCCGAGCTCATCGAATTGGTCAGAAAAAGAAAGTTTTAGTCTTCCAACTCATGACGCGCGGCAGTGCAGAGGAGAAGATCATGCAAATTGGAAGGAAGAAGATGGCTCTGGATCATGTCCTGATAGAGCGGATGGACGCTGAAGATGAAGCTGGAATGGACCTTGAGTCGATCCTTGCTCATGGTGCTGAAGCTCTGTTCGAAAACGACGAGTCTGGCGACATCCACTATGATTCAGAGTCTGTCGATAAGCTCCTGGACCGTAGCCAGGCTGAGAATACAAAGACTGGGGATGATGCGTCCGCTGAGTCACAGTTCAGCTTCGCCCGTGTCTGGGCTAATGACACTTCTGCTCTTGAAGATCGTCTGGGAGATCCAGATAGCAGCACCGCTCCAAATAGCACAGTTTGGGAAAAGATCCTCAAAGAGCGTGAACGTGCAGCGGAAGAAGCAGCAGCTCTTAAAGCTCAGGCGTTTGGTAGAGGTAAAAGAAAGAGGAACGTTGTCGATTATTCGATCAAGGAAGCCGGAGATCCTACGCCAAATGTCTCTCCGACAAGGAAATCTCGCGATGCGGAGAGTGACGCGGAATTCATCCATCAGGACGGTTCGGTCAGTGAGATGGATCTGGCAAGCGAGTCTGAGACTCCAAAGGGCAAGAAGGCTCAGAAAGGTTGGCACTCTTTTCTCTATCGTCCCATGCAATGATACTGACCAATAACACAGCGCGGCCATTCAAACGTGTCAATCCTGTGAGCGCCGAGAACGCACTTCAATTGAATGAAGCGAGTCTCGATGGCAGCGCAGAAAGGGGCCACAATAGCTCTCTGCCTTGTCTCGCTTGCAAGCGCTTCCATCCTACAGGCTACTGTCCTCTCAAGCTTGCTGGCGTTGAGCACTGCGGTCTCTGTGGCATTGCCCACTTTGGTCATCAACGCACCTGCCCTCATCTCAATTCCGAGTCTCAGGTAGCGCTAATGCTGAGCTTCCTCAAAGAGAGCACCGAAACAAAAGCACTCGTTGAAGAGGCAAGGAGGTATCTCCGTGGGGTCCGGGGAGACCTGGTGCGTAGGAAGAAGGAACAAGAGAAAAGAGCCTCCCTTGCTGGCAATCCTCCCAGCGGGATCAACCCCACTGGACCTGCGATAAACGGAGCTGCATATCCTAACCCTGGCTATAATCCGGGACCCCAGCCCGTCAATGTGAATCGGTTACCCCATGGTCCACAGACTGTCGGTCAACCGCATAACGCACCGTCTTTCCATGGGCTTCCACCACCACACCCGTTGCAGCAGTACCTAAGTCCCTATGGGCCTCCGCCGCCGTCTAAACCTCCGGCTGGGAAGTGATTACTGGCCTGGTCCCATTTTCCCCTGATCTTTCCTCGACTCTTCGATCATTCCCCCATTTTGATTGTGCATCATGGGCTTATGTCGGTGGATGTTCCCATTTGCGTGGCGTTGTCAGGAGCTCATCACTGGTTTTGCTTGGGATTCTAAACAACCCCTCTGGATTGCATATTGAAGGAGCGCGAATCTTCCAGTGACGCGTCCAGCATATTCCCTTTACCAGACTCTATTAGAAACTAGCTAGTATCTAGATGTCCGCTTTTCATCTTCCTTTTTCTTATCCGCAACGCTTTTTCCGGCTATGATTAGACGCGACGCCGTGCCAGCTAACGACAGCAGAAATGGCCTCGGCTGGGCTTATCTAGGGTTAACCTTGTCCCGGACATTTAATCACTGCGATGAGCAGAAACCAACAAGAGAAGTTCTGTTCACTCTTGACGTCACATATAGCTCACTCGGGTCATAGACTGGCGCATGACGAACTCCTGCAGCATTTATTCCTCCCGCCCCAGGTTAACTTAACTTCCGAAGATGCGGAAACTGTTACACTTCCCATCCTAGCTCTATATATTCCTACCCTAAGACAACTAACATTCATCACTTATTCCTTCCGTCCTAACACCCGTAAAATTACCGTTCCTATGTTTCCCGCAAGTTCCGTTTGAAAAATGCTTACCGAATCCGGTAAATATCGAAAGCCCGGGTGGTCTAGTGGTATGATTCGCGCTTAGGGTTCACCCTTTGCATATTTGCGCGAGGTCCCGCGTTCGATCCGCGGCTCGGGCCCTTTCTCTTTTTGTTTCTTGACAAACCATTCTTTGGTTTGGAAAGATGGGTGGTTGTTTCTTGGGGGTGGTCAGCCGCCTTTTTTTTTGTGGGTGTTGGAATTGGTAGACGTAATTTTCTAAAAATAAGATTGTCGGCTAGCATTCATTCACTGTGATTGGCGGGATCTAGCGCACTACATACGTGCTCGTATTAGGACGGTATGGGAGTAGAGAGTACCACATTTTAGTTGTGTCTCTTTTTTTGAGAGGGATGTGCAATATTGTATTGTGTTCAGCACAAAGGCTATAAATCACTATAGTTTTGGCGTCGAGGTAAGGACAGTGCACAGTCAATTTAGCCTCTTCATGTCACAGGCCCGGTAAGAGGCAGAGCTTTATTTAACTGCGCAGAAGGCGGGAGGAGTTCTAGATCAAGAAGTTTTACAACTTCATCCAATTCGATGGGATGGGCTCAGAGAACAAACGATGCAAGAGTCCCTCTGGCCAGTAGTTGCCGACTAGGATGTGATTCATTGATGAACGCGCTGTGAGAAACACTACGGACCAGCGACGATAACGTCATTATGGGAAACAGAAAAGTCCAGGTGGCTATCTACATACCAAAGAATTGGTTAGGAGGGATAGGAGGATTCCCACTCTAAATTCAGCCCATAGCGTAACATTGCATGATAAGTTGTGCCTAACATGACTTTTCACCCGTGCTCTTTACTGCGGCACCAGTCACATTATTTCTTTACTTGTGCTCTCTCCGAGGTGGCATTTTTAGTGGCTATCTATCCTTCATTGTTCCGAGTCTCCCTGCAAGGTGATATGACGGGGACGTTGTGTCGAGACCTGACGTCAACCTAAGGCTAAGGTTGCGAATCTAGGACAGGATTTATTTCAAGCGGCTATTCATATTAGTAGTATACATATTACAGCTGGTTGATGCCTGATCGGTAGTCTTTTCATCTTAGTGGGAGAGTGGAGGACTTACTTCTCGAGTTGCCTGTCTCGTTTGGCATGGTGTGTTCTATATGGGAATTTAATGGGATATGGGGGAAATTTTATTGTAGTATTTTGCTTGCTATTTAGGGTATACACTCATGATAATATTTCAGTGATGACTGTTAGGAGCAGATGGTCAACGAAATCGATTGAAGGTTGAATAATAAATAGTAGATCCAGAAATATATATGTCAGCGCTATATTGAAGGTGAGCAGCCACACACCTCATTTACCTGATACAGCGGGTAAGCAGGTCTCACCCATTGCCCACCCTCTTTGATCATCTAGAACATGAAAGGAGACGATCCGGGTGGAGGTGGAATGGGCAGCAATCACGTTCTTCACCTGTCTTCTGGCATAAAAGAAGGGTTAGATCTCGGTAGTTTAGGATAGGCAGGGGGTTTAATATCTGGATGCTAGTTCAGCTTCCATTTTTGTCTCCATGCCTCAGGATTTGACGTAATATCCCTGTGATAATGATTAGAAGTAGGTGGTTGACGAGAACGATTGAAGGATGGATAGGTGGGAAGTATATATCGAAGGAGAGGATCATGCCAGAATTGAACCAGTATGATCCGTCGCCACATACCAGAACTTCCAATATAGATTATAGAGATTAGATAATCAGAATTGAAATCACTGAATAGAAAGTCTAGCAACATAATATACATCCTGCAGTACATTCGTTCGTAGCAGAGAAGTATCCCTGGGCTGTTAAGCGATATTTCATGTGGTATCGGAAATTTTGTGCTTCTCATATAGCTTTTTCCGCTAAACTTTCCTCATTCAAGCCCGGGTGGTCTAGTGGTATGATTCGCGCTTAGGGTTCACCCTTAGCATATTTGCGCGAGGTCCCGCGTTCGATCCGCGGCTCGGGCCCTTCTCTTTTTGCATATAATTTTTTTTTTATCATTCTGCACCATGTTGTCGCTCATTATTCGATAAAATAATCATCGGTATCCGGGGGCAATGAGAGTCATAAAGATAGGATAAATCTGGAATGAAGGTGTCAATGACATATGGATAACTGACCTACCTGGCCGTCGTGTCATAAAGTGATCTTCTAAGCAATGCATAATCATAATCGTTTCAACGACGTCCCACGTCGGCATCCCTCCTGCGCCGTATCATTCTGTACGGATTCAATGACACCAAGAACGCTATGCCATATGAGCATCCCATGATTCATGGGCAGGCAGGGTCTCGCGAGTGGGGATTACAGTGATTATTAACGTCTAGAGACGAGAGAATATGCAGTATAGGCCAGTGAGAACAGCTCTCGGGGCAATAAACATTAGATGCGATGCATAGCATCAGAATCATTTTTGCAGAAGGCTCCAATGGCTCAAAAAGTAACAGAGTATCAAGCAAGGACAAAATAGGCCTGTAACGGATGCAGGGGAAGGATGCTCGTAGAAACAAACGCTAAACAGTTAGACGTGGAAAGGGCGCAGTCATCGCAGAGAAAGGTGGCAAAGGAATATCCACGCAATTGTCACCAGTGACGGCCAAAGGAATCATCCTGATCGTCGTCGAGCAGATCCGGTAGAAATCCGTTACCGAAAGCCAGCTCCCCTACAAGGAAATCTTCCACTGGAGCTACCTTATCTTCCGAGAATGGAAATGATCCTGAATGGTCAAGTGTTGCCTGCTGACTATATTCTGCCAATGCGTTTGACCTATCCGAGGAGCCCAGGCCTGGCATGGCAAACGGTTGATGTCCTGTTGTCTCCAGAGACTTTTCCACGAACAGGGCTTCAAAAGCATCCAACGCGATTACTCCAGTCAATTCTTCGCGGACCCTACTTGGTAGGCTAATATTCCTCTCCATCAGTAATGAAAGCATTGAATTGAAAGCCATCTCTGCAGGCCTTTTAAAGACATCCCCCATGGTCCTGATATATTGCATGCACTTAAGGAAAGATTTCAAGCTCTGCTCTTCCGAAAGCTCATTGACGTGTACAAATGCTGCCGCATAAATGTGGCTCAGGTAGAAGATCGGTGCATAACGTAGCCCGTAACATCGGTCGTAGAGTGTCACAACGTCCAATATACCGGATGCTGCATCTTTGCATACAATGACTGGCTGAACAGAGAGATCATCTGCCGGGGAATGTAGGTAAGCCCGAAAGAGCATCAGGATGGTTGCGTGGTAGAGTAATCTATATCCTTCTCTCAGCCGATAATTCCACATTGACATCATGCCAGCAGTGGCACTGACCTTAGGTGAAACACATTCGGGACGGCAAACGGAACGGGATCCAACTCAGCTGGCTGTCGATCCCGCCACTGTATCAAGTGCATATGGAGAGAATTTATATCTCCGGGTTTCGGGCTATTCCCGGGCAAGTAGAATATCGATAACATTCTATCAATGATCTCGAAGATTTCGTACTGAAAAGCGATCACTTCCGCAGCATTCTCTGGTCGACTAAAATTAGGATCCGCGGTTATGCTGACGATAGGAGACCATATATAATCGTCTATGTAACGATCGGTAGGTTTTCCAGGGCGACCTGCAGTTCGCATTTGTGGTAGACGACCCGAAACAAGAGCAGCCAAACTGTTGAAAACTACTAATTAGTAACTGTCTTCAGTCTCTAGGTGATATAGCTGACATACCGATCCGCTCCAAAGAGACCCCAGTAAGTGGTTCGTCCACACTGTTTCTGCAGAGAAGTATCATAAGCGGTATCCATATCCAGTGCCAAGTTGATGGCCATCACGGTCGCCAATCCTAAATGGAACCACATAATGGCTTCCTTCCCGGCAGCAACATCTCGCATGCTCATGAGGACCAACGCTTGCACGGATGTGAGCGAGGAACGTCCCTGAATGAGTTCTTCCTGGACCAATCGATCCGCCTCCTCCATAAACTGCTCACCTAGTATTCTCACATCATGTTGGGTCTCAAACTGATCATGAGGCTCATAGAACAACGATCCAACTGCCAAGATGGCGTTGACAAGAACCGATGAGCAGAAGTCATCATTACCGTTCTGCATAGCCTCAATGAACTGAGTTCTGCAGAGGACAGGAACACACTGGTGTTGCCAACAAAAGTATAGATCCACTAGGTGCTTTACCTTCTCCTGGTCATCAGTCACTGTGGTCCATGATGATGTGCTTCGACGGGTCGACAAGTCGCTAGTAACTCGAGAAGGCGACGTCTCCGTAGGGTTAATTGACCTGGAACTTGAGGCGACGGATTCCATATATTCGGTTAATTCCTCGGTCGTAAGCCCTTGTCGGATTCGACCTAGGAGAGCCGCTGCGCTTTGAGCGCTAGACGAGCGAAGGCATTCCAGAATACTTTGCAGTTGGGCGTTCTCTTGCTGGGATTCGTGTAGCAATCGCTTCAGGATGCCTTTCCGTCTGTTATCGACATCGTATGTGCATGCCTTCTCGGTGTTTTTGAGGCTGCAATTGGAGCAAGGACTCCGGCCGTCGCACTGCGGATCGAAAAATCAGTTTCGGTTATTCCACACGTACTGTCCGTCTCCTACTTTCGTTTTGAGCCTGCGACATGGTGTACAGGCCAAAGAAACGTTGGATTTCCTCGGGGCAGGAGAAGGGAGACCAGCTGCTCCCAACAGGGTGCTCTGATGTGCCACGGGTGCTGATTCGCGAGATAATATTTCGCGGAACGGGCCGAAACTAGACGAAATCCTTCTGCGCTCAGCAATGTTCTTGTTTGACTCCTCGTCATGATCGCGGCGAGATCGTGGAGCCCCTGACATCCCGTTGACAAGAGCATCTCAGAGCGAGTAAGTGGACGATAATTTAGCGAAGTGGCACCACAACCAGACCAAATTGCGCTCTGAGGCCATCGACAACAATGAGTTTCAGAAGATGGTGAGTGAAATATCGTGTGTGCCGAAGGCCATAGCAGATCGGAAAAATACTGGGCAGGTAGAGATACAGACTCCGAAACCAACGTAGCCACGCGCTGAAGCGCTCTACCAAATTTTCACTAAAGACGACCGGTTCATCTTTTAGACTAGAGATACCGGAAACCTAGGAATAGGAAGAAATGCAAGTGACGGCTCCCCGGCTGAGAATTATTATTCAGAGGCGTGGAGTCCTTGACAGGACGGCAGCGACAGCAGAAGCGCACAGACGGGTCAGCTTGATAGCCGCGTGAGCGTTGCGGGAGGTAAAAGAGGCAACAATTCATGAAGCGAAGTCTTGAACGGGCACTCATTTGGATGTCCAAGGGTGGGTCTGTATATAGTGGTCTATTCGTTGGAAAAGGTTTCCGAAGGATATTTTGTGGCTTCCACGTCGATAATCCGTGTCCCGCTGAAGTCTTCCACACAACTTCTGGTTCAAAGATACGGTGGAGGGTAACCAGACCACACAGGGGCTCAGTATATGCAATTCTCGGCCATATCGGCAATGCCGTTTCGTCACCGGGAGCTTATTGTCGCCACAGGGAATTGGAGCTCACGGAGGCAGGCAGGATCACCAAAAAGGAGATTTTGAGCAAGGGACAGCTAAAGAAACGCAATTATCACGACAAAATGATCAGCATCCTTTGAGTTGACTCCGGCCAGCGACCCATGGTTATGGTACTTCCTGCAAAAACTGACATTTGAAGGCATCTATCTCCACGACGAGCAGAATGCTTCAATAACCTAGGGAGCATGTGGAACGCAAATGGAAGCCAGTGCGAAGTTGAAAGTTATTAATTGAGGGAGTATCTCAGTATCCTCAACTATGTTGGAAGCTCCGGTAGCTTGAGAATAGCTAATCCTTGTGTTAATAGTCTTGACTTATAATGATCACATTGAAGAGATTATAAGCATGTCATGATGGTGAACGCTAATTGCCCCCCAAGGTCTATCTTAAAAAAAAATCAAAAAAAATCAGAAGCTGAAATCAATGGTTACTTACCACAGGGCAAACTTTGATCCTACTATTCTCTTTCATCTGTATATAACAATGCAAACTATCCAAGATTTTCACCCGGATCCAGTCGCTTAATGTTGTATCCTCCAGTGTTTTGTTGACTTGACATTGGAATCATCTGGCAGCACCCAGGCAGACTATAATCCGATCATAGACCGCAGTATCAAACGACAAGATCCTCAGACCACCAGGGTTGACCGCTGAATAGGGCAAGTCTTTTAACATAGGAACAATCTAGTCAAGAATCGAGACTAATAGACATAGATCAAGGAGTTCGATGTTCAGCCACTGAATTGATGGGCCAGGCACTGTTTTTGCGGACGGCTCATCATGGCCGTGCAGTAGATATAGCTGATCTGCTTATTTCTTTGGGCTGGTAGATGGTCGAGCAGGGCAAAGTGACCGTTTCAGTCCAACAATTCTGTAGATCTGTCATCCTTTGTCATCCTTTGAAACCCACTTGTTCGTGGACAGTCCAACGAATGAGATCCACAAGAGGCTGTACGAGATTCATGATCCAAGGGAAGAGGGTCGGGAATCGCTTTAGTGTGATCTTCAGTGAACATACGGCGTAGGAAACCTCTTGACGACCATGACTGATGGAACTAGGATGTGCCACTATCTTTTTCGGTCCTGGAGGCGATCATTCCTGCATATTAGACAAGTGATCTGTTACGGAAAGCCCTGGCACACCCATTGCACACTAGGTCCCTATGGACCACCCCACACGTAGCTTAGATCCCCACCTAGCTTTAGAAAGGCAGCTTTCATCCTCCTACTTCATCAAGATAGATCCATTCCATTACATGATCAATACCAGATCTACCAAAGTTTTTGGCCCCACGAAAGGATAGAGTGGGTGTCAAGGGCGGTAACTTACTGACGGACCACCGTTTTCCACAGACTGATTCGTCGGAAGAACGAGCCAGCCAGTCGGTTGACAGCCGTGGGAGGAGTCCCAGTGTCGATCGATTTAAACAATTTATAATTTTCCAAGTCTGCTTTTGCCACGGTAAGCACAAAGAGTGGTCGAATAGTTAGTTCATGGAAAGTTGCAAGTTGTGGCGCTGACCCGCGGGGACGACGGAATAGACCTTTCTGCGGCAACCGACTAGACAATTATCCATCGGACACTGCCATTCGGTGGCGGAACTATTATCTTAGATCCGATATGCTGGAGACAGTTGTAGAGAAGCAACTGGAAAACCCCAACTGACTAGAGAGGCTTTCTGGTACTAAACAAACGCCTTTCCTTAAGCTTAATCCATCCTTCGAAGTTCGAACATGGCAGCCAGAGCATGAGAGAATCACGTACAGAGTAGTAAGAACTTGTTTTCACCTTGAAACTATCTATTCTCTCTATTCTCGTCTTGCACTTTTCTTTGCCATTTTTCCATGGGGAGATGAGGCTGAGGTACCTACTGGCCTGGTTCATCACCGCCACATCGTATCTGTGTCCCTAAAATAAGTAGATGATAACCAATCAAATTCTAGCTCTGAATTTATTCTTCAGCATTATTGTCTATAAAGTTTATGGCAACAAGGATTCAGCACCCCTCTCGAGATGCTTCAGGTCGGGGAGATTAACTACAGGCACTACACATATCCATCGCCGATCACTCGGGTTTTCTCGGATAATTTCCGTTTTTGGAAGCATAGGATCTCAGACCTGCCCAGATAGAGCAAGATATCCAGATCTCAAGGGACTAGGTAGAGATCGTCATGAGCTAGCTAGTCAATGCTTTCCTTTCAGTAATTCCTAGCAAGTAAACAGTCCGCAACCTCTTCTATACCTATGCATGGTCGAATGTTCCGCGCATTCGGCATGACGGCCAGGTCCCTTTTATCATTAGAGAGCGAGTTATACGATCATCTAGCAGAATGACGAGAAAGGGGCTTGAATTACCAGCAGTTGTGTCCTTGTGTCCGTTAGTCGAGCGGCCGTGACAACGTATATAAGGTCTCTTGACCTGGCTTTTCCTTTTGAGGATAGCTGAGCCCAAGGCCCGTCTCGAGTCTATTCCAAACCGGTTGTCGACGAGCTGCTTGCCTTGTTACGCAGATTCTTGACGGCCTTCTCACCGGACTCAGCGAGGCTCTCTCTGGTCTTTGACTGTAATTTGAGAGCTCTCAATGTTTCCATTTGGTCCTCATGTGAAAGTAAATAGGAACATATTAATGGAAACATCGATTGTTCACTTAGATTCTCTATTTCCATTCCTATAGAAGATTGTATTTACATATACGAGTCTTAACAATAGGAACCAGTCCATTACGGAAGTATCGTTCTATCCGGCAGCATTTTCCATTCTGCTATTGAGGTTTCTGTTATCCAATTATTCCCTGCAGAAGAAACTACAATTTATTTATAGTGTGAGCACTTCAAATTCCCCGAAGTAATCAAGGACTTCTTCCTGACCTCTCCATCGACAAGCCATGACTGGAGCATCATGCAATTACAGATATATCTCAGCATGTAGGTGGCAGACTGATTGCCAGGCATTAAGAGGGAAAGAGGGATAAATAAATGACACATAATATCTATTCATCATCCGCCCCAATACAACATCAAGATGACCGTGATGGGGAGCACTCCATTCCACCCAGGAGACGTTCCTCAGCTCCCAAAATCGATACGAAATCCTCTTGCTTAACCAAGGCTACCAATGTCATAAATTTTATAAATAGAGAAGTATGATATAAGTTCGTTTCGTGGTTGTTCAATGCTCGATGTTATTACAAGCCTGCTCTACTACCAACACGGCCAGCCCCATTCGATGCCTGCTAGAATATGGTGAGAATGGTTTTCCAACCTGCGACCAGAACCACACGTTCAAAGTAAACAGAGTAGTAAACGATTAACATTGATAATATCTCCAAATTTTGTGATAAGCCAGCCAACAATATGCTTTATGTAGTTGTACAGGGATCGACTATCATCTGCTCCGATTCTATGAGTGCCGCTTGTCCTTTCGCGGGTTCAAAGCAGAATGATACTAAGCATGTAATACCGATGCCAGAGATAATACTCGTAGTATTATATATAGCACTCATTTATCGTGTTTTATTTCATTCCCCTCCCCTTCAATATCAAGTGAAGACAGCGGATCGGATCTGAAGCGTTGTATGCAGGCACCCGGTACACAAATCCAGTTGGTTGTACCGACAACCACGGCCCATCTGCTGGGACAAACCACATCTGGAGTAAATGGCAGGCCACATTTTTGACAAACACAGATGATTCACAATGGATAAAGGCGGACGCCCGGGCTTTTGATGGAAAGTTCCCTCCTACACTTTTCCCCCCAGAATCCTGGCAGATACCACCCTGCTGGGCCAGCTTTTTATCACTTCAGTGGATGTTGCCGACCAGTTCTCACCCAGCACAAAAGCATTATTTTCATGGTATTACTTTATACAAAGCTATCTTTCTATCTGAGATTATCTATCATATTAGATCCTTCACAACTGTAGCTTGTGGTCATATGCTGACCAGCCTTATCTGGTTGTGGTGTTTGCCAGACAGTTAATTCACCGGTGGCCAGTTCTTTCAGCGTGCTTGTCTGAGAAACACATCTGGAGATCTCTTTGAGCAAAGGGAGCGCGCCTTCACTGGCGCACAATCACTTATTCAATAATATTCTTCAGTTCCCCATTCATAAGCTGTCCTGTTTCCTCATCAACCTCCTTCAAGCAACTCATTCTTCTACCCACTGTCCTTCCTGTCCTACTTTCTTGTACCATCTTTATCTGTCTGGTGTCTCTCTACCTCATTCCAGATAGAGCATACAATATTTTCACAAGATAGACGCGTCTCTCTTCATCATCGTCACTTTCAATCAACATGGCGTCTCCGCTGCGTCCGCAGTTCTTCATTTCCCGTCCAAACGGCACAATGACACCCATGATTGCTGTTGATGAGCTTCCTGCGCATATCTCAATTCGCGGCGTCCCACGAGTGCTTACACCTAATGAGACTCAGGGAATGACGAGCTTAGGATCCGTCGCTCCTCGTGCGCAGTTCTACGTCGTCGAGGGAATCCCTATAGCCAACTCCCGTATCCCAACTCCGGGACCACCTAACCAGTTCCTGCAAGATATGAACCTTCAGACTTCGATGCTGAGGGTGGCTGCCGATGAGAGCCTCACGCCTGCTCAGCGTATTGCCCTCCAGACTATGCTTCAGCAGCAGAACATGCCTCAGAACTGGATAGTCCCTAGTCCTGCAGTGGGCCCCTGGGGACCTGCGAATGCTGGTGGACATGGAGGACCAAGATCGGTATGCTTAGATAGCCTTAATAAGGAGAGAAGACAAAAGATACTGACATCCTATACAGCATGGTGGGAGACGCGATGGAAATGTGTCTCATAATCCCAAGAAAGAATACTGTTCCTACTGGATCCGCCACGGCGAGTGCGACTATCAGCAGCAAGGTCAGTAGATGGAATACCAAGAACTGTAGAGTTCCCACTAATCATATATTATAGGATGCCTCTACAAGCATGAAATGCCCAGGGACCTTCCTACCCTTGAAAAGTTGGGTCTACGCGATATACCACGTTGGTATCGTGAGAAACACGGCATTCCAAGTCTTTTGCCAAATGCACACCATGGACGCCATCCAATGAACTCTGCTCAGGATCGTGGTCTCAACTCAACCGCTAGACCGCTCCCATATCACCTTCGACTGGGCATCACTGCCGGTGACGACAGTCTTGGAGCAGACAACCACTCTAGACACAAACCAGTCAACCATCCCTCGATCCCGCAGGCTCCAGCGGCAATGAGGGCACAGAACCATACTAGCCGCGAGACCCCATTCATGGGTGATACTGTCCATTCTCAGAAGCAGGGACCGAAAAATATTGGTATGCATGATCCGCCCACCAAGAAGATTGATCTCCTTTCCTTCGATCCACTGCCCGGATATCCCACCCTTGACCCGATCCGCAGAAACTCAAGCGACCTGACTCTCTCCGTCTGCGGAGAGAAGAGCAGCTCTGAGGACGCAGAGTTGGCCCAGCACCATGACTTCGTCCGCAGCATGCAGTCTCTCATGTCAGGACCTGGTGGTAGCAATGCTATGAATGCTATCCATGCCGACCTTGGTTCTCCCACTCATCTACGGTCCAAGAAGCCTGTGAAATCTCGCCGTCTGTATCAACCTCGCGTCGCTGCGGAGGCTCCGGCCAAGAACCAGGTCATCGTGGAAACTCCATCTTTCAAGGGAAAGACCAGCGGCGGCAGCAACGCGAAGATCTCCCGTGCTACCTCTCCTGCCTCCAAGAGTAGCTCGCAGAGCACTACCTATGTTTCTCTCACCGGGCCGGGTCATCGTGTTTCGTCTGCTGGTTCATCTCGTGTTGGATCACCTTCCACTGACTCTCCCTCTTGCAATTCAGATCCATTGACTCCTGCGAACCCTCTTGGGGCTATTGGTGAGGGTAAGAAGAACGACATGGCTCGCTCTACCGCTCCTCTTATGGGACTTAACTACAGAAAGGGCAAGGGCAAGGCCCCCATGAACTCTCTTGCAGGTGACCTGTTCGGCCTCGGTCTGGAACATGACTACGATGAATGAAGTAAAGTTGGAGGATACATGTGAAAACATTAGGTCTGCCAGGTAGTCAGCGTTGTTGAGACTTGTCTTCCCTCCAAGTTTCCCACTTTCTTTTTCTTTTCTGCCCTCCCCAGCCTGCCCATGGTTAAATATACCAACACATGGATGTTTTCCGGTTTGGGTATGGAGAGAAAATATCCCTTGACTCGAAATGATGGGACGGATTTTCTCCTTTTTTCTTTTCTGTTTCTGTTGGTTCCCCCTCCCATAATGTGAACCCTTTGTTTGTCCCCCCTTTTGTTCCCTGCACTGGAATATTCGCAGTCGAAATCTCCACCGATGCTAGTTGGTCTTCGCCTTCTGGACAAGGTGTATATCATAAAGCGCACCAATGGCATGTCCTATAAAAAGCCCCCTTGTTTCAATCACCCCATATGAAAAACCCAAATTGAGCCCTGGATTTCCTTTGAAATAGTTTTTGTACGTTTCTGGTCGGTTTTGTCTTTTTCTCTTTCAAGATTGGCTTTCTTTTCCTGTGATAAATAGTCAATGGCAGACCAAATGTTAAGTTTCGTCGGGTCACATTTCGTAAGCAGCCATGCTGCATAGTTAATCATACTGGGAAAATAGACCACGTACGGAATTGCAAAGTATCAGTCATGTGATCCCTGATCTCAAGATAAAAGATTTGGAAAGGTATGATACATTGGGAGGCAGAACTGTCTAGAGTACATGATAGAAAGACGCTGCCCCAACCGTCTAGATTGCTTCTCCCATTAATCTTTGTCACGTAGTGTCGCTCTACCTCCGCAGCTTTGGCGCACCCTTCTTCTGGACCTTGGCGTTGACTTTGACAGCAACACGCTCTCGCTCCTCAGCAGCCTTCAAGTTCGAGGCTTTGTTCAGGTCAGGCAGTGTCTTGACGGCATGCGCAACGACTTCATTGCCATCCACGATAACCGGTCGTTCTTGTTCGGCAATCTGTCGCTGTGTCCGTGTAGCCTCCAGCTGCTTCTTTCTATCCTCTGTCAACTTCCATGTGTCGGGGAAGAAGATCTTAGGCTTCGGCTTGTGATGCCGCAGGTCAAGAGGGACATCCTCGAAAGAGTCACCCTCCTTAGCCTCCTTGATCAGCGAGTTGACCAGGTCGCCCAGGTATCGCTTGTTCTGAGCACGCTGGGGGAACTTTTCACAAGACATGCGGACAATGTCTGTTTCCGGGTTGTAGCGGGGTCCCACGAGTTTGAGGAATGTCTGGCGCTGCTTCTCGCTAAGATGCTCGGGAACCAGATCCTTCGAACTGAGTTCCACGACCACCTTGGGTTCGGCCGGGTGCTGCTCGCCCATGTAGGTCGTGTATCGAAAGCGGAGAAGCTGTTCTTTAGAAGGCAAAACAAACGGCTCTGCGAATTCTGTAGTCACACAAGTTTAGTGCTGGGCCAACAGATTGAAACATATGAAGAAGACCCATACTGCTCAGTAGTGGCATATCCCATGCCGCAATTCTTGCGTATTCTCTCATTTCACGATGCAACTCCAGCTCTGCATGTGCCATTGACGTGATTTCATCGTCGTTGAATTCTTCATCGCCGTCCTCTACAATACCAAACTCATCGTCTTCCTCCTCCGCCCAGAAACCACGCTGCTTTTCTCGGATATCTTCAAATTTCATGGGCTGTTCTCTTTCGATCTGTGACACTCCCTTGTCGATTTCCGCAAACATGGCTGCCCGTTTGACCGGGTCATTATACTCCTCCACAAACTTGCGGTTCTCAGCATCGAAAAGTTGTCGGTCCTCCGGGGCCATCATTTCGTACAGTGAACGCTCCTCCTTACCAAGACGCTCCGGGGAGTATTCAGGAAGAGGCTCCATGTCCTCCGGCCGGGGATCTCTCGGAGGGGGAGGCACTGGGGGGTCTTCCGGCAGGTAGTTGTATGGCGAGGCTGAAAAGAAGCGAGATTGTGCTGCGATTGGACTCTGAAAGGCCGTACTCTGTCGGACGGGCCCTCGCCGGACGAGGAACAGAGCCTGTCGGCTCATGGACCTCGCTGCAGTGGCCATTGTTGCTGGTGATAGAGAATTAATGACGGAGTCTTTTTTTCTGTCTCTCTTTGCCTGCGCTCGCCGGATGTTTTGTCGGAGATCGCCCGTCGGCACGGGTGCGCTAACGGGATCGGGGAAAAGGTAATTCCGTGCCCCAGAAAGAGAGTCCCCCGCGAGCTTAAGAGCTCTAATTGTTGTCATGCTTCACATCTGGAGACACTTCACAGTTCTCTTTTTGCTCAGAAGACTCTTCTTTGACTGACTCTTTTGGATCCTGTATCTTTATCCTACAGGTGGTTGAACTCCACAGTCATACGAACAACTTCCTAATCTGGAAACTCTGAAGGAATGGGGACTCCCACTCCGCGCAAGAAGCTATGCTTCGTCACTATCGGAGCTACTGCTGATTTTGACGCGTTGCTGCATAAAGTCTTCGAAGACCCCTTCCTGGCCCAACTGGAGAAGTTTGGTTATACCCAGCTGCTTATCCAGTACGGTAAAGGCGGACGTACCATCTTTGACAACTTTCTCCAAGAGCATCCTCCTAGAAGTCCCGGACGCCATGGTCTGGAAATCAATGGTTTTGATTTCAAGAAAGAGGGACTGGACAAGATCATTCGCCTGGCAAAGGAGAATAAGGATGACGGACGCGAGGAAGGAATGATTCTCAGCCATGCAGGTCAGACGGTCATCGTCCGCTGATCTATGCCATTAGCAATGTTGACGTTTTCCTCTTTAGGTACCGGTACCATTCTGGAGGCGATTCGCATCTCGGTTCCAATCGTAGTTGTGCCCAACCCGAGCCTCCAGGATAATCACCAGGAAGAACTAGCTCAAGAGCTGCAAGGAGCCGGATATGTCGCAGCCTGTCATTTGCAGTACGTGTCAATCCTGTTGAAAAGATCTGATGATTGCAGGATTGACATCTTGTTAGGGACGTCGCTCGTGCTGTCGAGAAGGCGGAGGCACTTCGTCGCTATCTTCGTAATTGGCCGCGCAGCGCGAAGGAGGCAAGATCCAAAAATGCACTGGCGGAGGTCATGGCTGACGAGATGGGTTTTGTTGATTGAAGGCTTTCTACTCACGCCCCCCTTATCCCCCTTCTACTTACCCTTCCCGGAGCCCTGGATATACTGTGAACATCAATGTTCCTGTTTCACCGGTGCCAAATACCCAGGACCGTCCAGGACTCACCCAGAGGAACCCAGGAACCCCTCAGCAGCAGTCAGCGACTGACTGTCAATGTGCGGATTGTGCTTCGGCTCGTCAAGGATCCCGTCAGCCGAGCAAGGATGCCGACGAGCCATTCCCTACGGTCACGATTAACATACGTCTGTGATACTGACCCATAATTTGCCTGGTTACGTTTCCTTTGGATATGTTATCAGATAGCCCATGGCATCTTACAATCCTACCCTAGGGACTCGACTCTTCCGCATGCTTCAGGCTTTACTGGCTACCTCCGGCATGTTTTCAGCTTCCAGTTAGATACCCTTTACATCTGGGTGCCATTTGTTGTTGTCTTTTTTTTTCTGGAGAAATTATTCTGCCATGATTGGACTGTAGCAGTCTGAAATATTTCTGGCTACTGGGGCAAAATCGGTATCGCGACACCTCCGACCTTCGACATAATGTCTACCAAAAAGTTGAATTCTCACAAGAAATAACCCATCATAATTTTCATTTCTTATGTTGTACGTTTCTGGCCGCTGTGATTCAGCAGTTGAAAATGGGAAAATGGCGAATTGGAGTTTTGTGGTATGCTTTTGGCGTCCTATGAATGGATACTGCGGACGAAGCTTTTAATAATATGCGGTTATTTCAGTGACAGGAGAAATACAGTCAGTGTCCAGTAATCTTAATCTCTCAATTTAAAGAAATGGTTGAAATTCAACTGAATACACAAGTAGATGCCGTTCCTTTGTCGGCGCGTGGGCCTCCGTGTTGGCCCAAGCTCCTTGTTGACGGCACGGAAAGTTGACTCCTGGTCTTTGTCCGCGGACTGCCCCCGACGGTCGAATAGTTCAATCCCCGCCCACGTAACGCGTCCCATATTGATGTCGATGCCATATCTGAATTGTTAGCGGTCATTTAGTCCTTCTGTCTTCTATCTACTGGAATAAAGGCGCGGTGGCCTCTCCCCTCACGTGTCCGCCGCCTCTGCCCCCGATTTATTCTTCGATCTTGTCGCTATGGCAGAAGCCACTCTTCACAATGTTCCAATTGTCATTGACAATGGTAGCGGTACGATACGCGCTGGTTTCGCAGGAGAAGAAATTCCATCATGTTACTTCCCCTCCTTTGTTGGGCGACCGAAACACCCGCGCGTGATGGCCGGAGGTCTGGAAGGAGACGTGTTTATCGGACAGCGGGCGCAGGAATTACGGGGTCTTCTAAAGATACGATATCCGCTAGAGCATGGAATTGTTACGGACTGGGATGATATGGAAAAGATATGGCATCATGTCTACGAAAGCGAACTGAAGACGCTCCCCGAAGAGCATCCGGTTCTCCTGACCGAACCGCCGCTCAACCCTCGAAAGAACCGCGACATTGCCGCCCAGATTATGTTTGAGACATTCAACATCCCCGCTCTATACACGTCGATTCAAGCCGTGCTGTCACTCTACGCTTCTGGACGAACAACGGGTGTGGTTCTGGATTCCGGAGACGGAGTCTCGCACGCAGTGCCGGTGTACGAAGGTTTCGCCGTACCAAACAGTATACGGAGAATAGATGTGGCTGGTCGAGACGTCACGGAGCAGATGCAATTGCTGCTCCGCAAGAACGGCCACATTCTGCACACGAGCGCAGAGAAGGAGGTGGTGCGGCAGATCAAGGAGAAGGTGTGTTACGTGTCGTTGGATCCGAAACGGGAGGAGAAGGATTGGATGAACAGTTACCACAAATCGGAGTCTAAGACGGTGGACTATGTTCTTCCGGACGGTCACAAGATCAAGGTACGTTTCCAAACTATTTCTTTCGGGAAGTCATCTGTACTGATGATTTCGTAGATTGGCCAAGAACGTTACCGTGCTCCTGAGATTCTCTTCGACCCGGAGATTATTGGTCTCGAGTATCCTGGTGTCCACCAGATCGTTCAGGACGCGATTGCTCGCACGGACTTGGATCTCCGCAAGTCGCTGTACCTGAACATCGTCCTCTCTGGCGGTTCGACTCTATGTAAGAACTTCCCTGATCGTCTGATGCGCGAAATCAAGAGACTCGCCGTCGAAGACATGAAGATCAGAATTTCTGCACCAGCAGAACGGAAGTACACAACCTGGATCGGAGGAGGCATTCTGGCCGGATTGAACACATTCAGAAAGGTGAGCCCCCCTATCGAAGTCCGCATTCTGAGAACGTCTGCTGATATATTTCGTCTAGATGTGGGTCAGCGCAGATGAATGGCACGAAGATCCTGAGGTGATCCACAGGAAATTCGCTTAATGTAAGGTCTGGCTCGACGGACCACTGTTTAGGGATTAGACAAGCTCTCGGATCCGTGGTCCTCCTTCATAAGGGCAGACATGGACTATCAAAGCCATGAACCCAAGATACGACATGGACGGAGGGCGGCGGGGAGGGTGCATAGGAGCGGCAATCATCAGGCTTTTGATACCCCTTGAATACTTCTTTTTCACCAATATTTTCTTCAACTAAAACATACAATGCCTTACCTTATGTACTGCATGGAGTTACCTCGACTTTCTTGTATGTGTTAACTTTTCTCTTTCGTATGAGTAGAGCTGGTAGGATACTCCTGTGGATATGCTGCCGGGTCTTATCGGCATGGCAGGAATGAATGAAAATCATGTAGATTACGCATATCAAGAGTATATTCTCATGACTAAGAACGAAGGGTAATTCTTCCCACTTACAAAAAGATAGTACGTGATCAACAGGGGAGCTCCGTAGAGTATTGCCCTATCGTTTATACATCCCCGAAGCAGAAAGTAAGTATAGTATAGAGACAGTTCATCCCAACTCGCTAACACATATATGAGTGGAGATACAAACTTACTCTTGACCATCATGATATAGAGTACGGATACGCTCATCCAAACGCCACTACGCACGTTCGCCCTCAACATCCCAACTGCTCAAAAACCTCCACCTGCCTTTCTCCTTCCATCCTTTCTCTTTCCACTCATTTGCCTTCTTCGGATACACATCCACCACATCCAGCAGACTCGCATCATGCGCGATCACGACGAAGACGTTCTCCGCGGCATCAAATTCCTGCAGATGAGTGATACTCTGCGTTGCGACGGCCGGATCTTCCGCGACGCTTGTCCCATCCTCGTTGACGCGGATGCGGTAGAACGGTTCCGTGCGATAATGCTCCGGGTGCGGATGGAGGTGCTCGAAGATATGGCCTGGGCACGGGGTTGATTGTGAAGAGTAGGGATTCGGGACGATGTGATCGGGCAGGGGGAGATGGATGGACGGTCGGAACTGGCCGCCGTGATGGCATGTATCAGCGCCCATGAGAATGAAGGTGTCTTTGCCGGAGGAGGTACGCGCGAGACCGCTCATGTGCCCTACCGTGTGGCCGGGGACGTCGAGGAGGTAGAAGGATCCATCTCCGAAGAAGTCGTGCGCGCCAAAACCGCCGATCTTCAGGTTGAACTTGTCAGGGGTGATTTCAATGAGCTGACGGCCCACAAAGTCACTTTCGAGGACTGCCCCAGAGGGGTCTTGGGGATACCCGGGCAGCTTTGCGGCCGGCATGCCTGGGCCGACGATTAGGGATGTAGATCCTGGGAAGGTGGATGGGTCGCCGATGTGGTCGAAGTGCCAGTGACTGGAAGCAGTTAGTGAACAAATTCCGTATTTGTGATATCAGCAGTTTTATATACATCTAGCTTTCTACTGGGAGATAGACAGAAACAACTCACCTCCAAATAACCCCCTCTACGCTCTCCAACTTCACTCCATTCTCCTTCAAGATCTGCGCAACATCCTTCTCGACCTCGATCTCAAAAAGGCCCTTTAGCATCTCACATAGCGGCTTCGCGAGGTTCTCGAAATCTTTCCGCACTCCCAGGTCAAACAGCACCGTTCGGCCTGAACGTGGATTTTCAACGAGGAACGAGAATGCGGGAGCGACTAATCGCTCGAGCCCATCGATTCGTGGCTCAAGGAAGTAGTCTGTAGGGCCCTGGATTTTGGACGTGCTATCGATAATGCTGACCTGGACGGTGTGCGGGGATGCGGGGATGTTGAGAGGAACGGCCATTGAGAACTAACTGGTTGATGTATAAATTTTAAGAGGTGTTGATCAAATTTTGCTGTTTCCTGCGAACGTTTACAGTCAATTAAGCTATTAATAATGGATATAGTTCGCGATCGCGATCTATGTAGACCGAACTCCGCGTGCTTATCTTCTGTCTACCGAGCCATCACTGCACGTGGTTAGTAACTAGGGCTTATTAGATTATTAATACTCGCTCTTTTCTATGCCGACAAAGAGCGAGCAAAAGATCATATGAGTATGTTGATTTCAGAAAATTTGTAGGTAGACATAGCTCAGATGCAACCGAAGTGATGACATCATTGTGAAGTAGGTAGTTTTGCGGAGCTGGAGTATATCTGTCGATCACGGAGACCAGAATGGGGGAGGATAAAATCCTAAAATTGTTTTCCTGCTATCCTAATCTACCGAGATCTATCGCTTCTTTTATTGCTAGAAGACAGGTAACTAATGAACATGTTTCCTACCTCTTCCACCAGGCACAACTAGTTATTAGATAGTCCTAAGCTTCAATATTTATGTCATTACGGGAGCTGGAAGGTCAGTTAATTGTAAGTTAAAATTTGAGGGAGAATTAACTAGTTAGTCTATATAACTACACATTAGTGTTTCATCTAGCATCCTGACAATAGTTTTGAGGCCATACTTTGAAATGCATTTCAATGTTAGTTTAATATATTCATTCCTCATGTAGAGTAGAACCGCAGCCTGCGGTTCATTCAGTACTCTAAAGCAAAATCTCTCACACACAACAAGTACCGTCCACCGCAACAACAATGACCCATCCACCGTGTGTCTCTAAGCTGGGTTTTGAAACGGGGATATGATCCCAGGACGTATCTCTGCATAGGTACTAGTTATAGGGTCAGGTGAGTACATCCAACATCTTTGTTCCCATGAACATATACAATCGAGTCCAAAACCCAAAACTATAACATCATCATCCTCCTTATCATGTTAACTGCAACAATATCCGTAACCTTGCTATTCCAGGATGGAGCAACAGTCGAAACTCCCCCCTTTATTATTCATTTAGTTAAGTCTGTCTGACTTAAAAAAAACTCAACCTCAAATAGTTAAATAGAAACCCAAACACAAATAGAATCATTTAAAGCTACCGCACATATGCAGTGCATGCATGCATTTATCTTTATCCATCTAACGTTTCTAAACCCTCACTAAATTCAAGCTTCATCTCAATGATTCCTAGAGTGATATTATAGTAATTCCTACCTGTTATTCCTCACCTCATATATTCTCCTTGATTAATCAGAGTACGTAGTTATAGTGATCCATTTCTATTTCCCAGGCTCTCACCGGCCTAACCTAACTAGAATAAATAGTTAACTACTGACTCACCGAGTAGTTAACTAGAGTACAAGTAACAGCAGTGAAGGCAGTCGGTAGTTACATCCTCAAGACCCCACCACACCACCTCACTCAGTTTCAGTTTCGGTCTCGACTCCGCTCCCACACACCATCACCGTCAGCGTCACCGGTGCACTCTAACGGCAAATACCTAAGTTAGCCCCATAATACTACCTAGTAACTAGACTCAGTCACAGCAAAGCATGCATAGAATAGAATCGAATAGGTTTTTTTTTTTTTCCTTCTCAATCCAAACCTAAAAATACTTGAAAAAAAATCTCCTATAATTACTCTATATCCACTTCGCCTCGCGCCGGTGTGCATAATTTTTTTTCTTTTTTGCCCCCTTCTACTCCGTACTACTAACTTAAAATACCTGCCTTGAGTCAGGGTTCAAAGAATTGGCCACCTGTTCCATGATGCCATCACGAGGACGGTTAAAAAAGAAATAGAAAAAAAAAAAAATAGTACCATCACTAAAATACTTTAAGCTAGACGTGGCAAAAAAAGGTACTCGGTATACTGTACCGATGTCGTGATTTGGGGATAGTTTTTCTGCTTTCTTTTTTTTAGTGGGGTAGAGTAGAGTAGAGAGACCCTCGCCGAGGATATGCGATGATCTCCGTTGGTGGATAAAATGGAAGGCGGTGGAACGGGGCAGAATATCTGTATGTTTACGCTTGGAGGATATGTATATGATTGAGGTCTCGGAGTGATGATTAATTCTGTATTAGCCTCTTTGAGGTCTTGTGACTAAATTACATGATGTAGCTAAGTAGCCTTTTTTCCCATATCCCATGTCGCCATCTAGTGCACTGCACGAGAGAACGGTGGCCTGTGGAAGGCTAAGATAAAACGCCAGTAGCTATACCGGCTACTTAAAATGTGTTGAAACAATGCCATGAATAATTGCGGCAGGGTATCGATCTCGACGCGTCGAGAATAGTAACAAAACGGTTGATATCGGGAGAATCGCGCGCTGGAAAACAGCTGAGAAGCAATTTGCCCCATTTCCTATCCGTTCCTTGGTTTTCCATATTGCGCCGGGGTGATCGAAGACGATCGATAAAATGCCGAAATGAAGATAAAAAAGCAAGAACTTTTGGGTTGACTTGGTCTCGTGGTCTCGTTACTGCATGTGGATTTTTTGTTGCTTTGGAAGTGTCGATATGGATCGAAGTAAAGGCTTAAGCCATGCCCTTCAGCTTTTCCCAGCCCTTACGGGCCTTCTCCTTGGCCCAGTCCGCGGCGGACTCGGTGCTGGAGGTCGTGCTGGCCGACTGCTTGCGCGAGAGGCTGTAGTGGTCGTGATCGGAGAAGATCATGTTGCCGGCACCGCCACGACCGACGTGGAAGACCGGGGCCATCTCCTTCTCCCGGCGCAGGTCGCGCTCGAGTTCCTCGTCGAAGCTGAAGATGGCGCGCTCACTGCTGTGGTGGACATTGCCGGCACCACCACGGCCGGAGGTGAAGGCAGCGGGAGTGCGCGAGTCGAGACGGGTCAAGGAGGCAGGACCCGTGGCGGTACGAGAGTCGGTGGTTTGGGTGTTCTTCAAGCTGATGACATTGCCCGCACCTCCTCGCGAGGTGTGCAGGGCCGGACGGCTCACGGAGGGGTGAGGTTCAATGACACGGTATGATGAGACGGGCATGTTGTCGTTCTTTTTGTTTTCGTGTCGAAAAGAAGTGTGTATGAGCTCTAGTTGCGAACTATATAACCGCTGCAAGGTAGTACTGCAAGCAAATAGCGGAGATCAGGTGGAATTGATTCCCTTGAACTGCAGAGAGGGAATGAAGCGAGAGGAGAATATTTGAGAGATGAGAATTTGAGGCGCAAAGAGTCAGACAGAGTAAATAGTTTTTTTGATGTGATTCACGATACCCCTTCCCAGTGCGGTGGGGAAGTCTTATATCCAAACGGACCATGGGCGAGGCCATGGTATGACTGCTCCCTCTGGGCAGATTGCACCATCCCAGCGGGGCTTTTTCCAGGCACATTCTGGCGGCTTCAATTCCAGGGTCACCAGGGGCGGAAAGTGGACCTGGCAAGGCGAGGTATCCAAGAGCAGGAAGCTTTTTCTTCTTTTTTTGCGCAACGAAACGGTAGAAGAGTTTTGCTGTGGGGAGTTTAGAGCAGCGAGGGAAATGACCAGTTGTACGTTGACCGCCTTCCATTTCAGGCACAATCCGTCGCTGCTTTGAAGGAGGTCACACGGTCATCTGACCCGCAATAGCTCTCCCAACACGTAACAGAAACCACCTGGTGGGCCAATCAAATGGTTTCCTGGGGGTAATGGAAACTCGGGTTGCGAATACTTTCTTGCACGCGATGATGCACAAAAACAACGCAAACCGATGATCGTATCGAACTATTGCATCGAACAATGCTGGACAATGCGACTTGCTCGGTCCGAAACAGATCATCTCCTCACCGCAAGGGTAACGACAGAAGTTCTGTACTCCAGTGGTACTCTAGACTATACAGAACCACAGTAGTTACCGGTCGTACATGATGCACTTCGTCATGCCTCACGCACATGGGACCTTCGAGACAATGGCAATTGCTGACTCAAGAAGTCGAGACCGGCAGTCCATAACCCTAAGCCGTAGATCAAAGGACCTTGAGGATCACATCATCGGTGCTGCATTCCGTGACACCGCTATACGTCAAACGCCATCGCACGTCAAACTCCTATGGCATGGTGCACAAGGTCAAGGTCCTCATTCAGGGAGTAATTCATGAGGAATTGATGCATCACCTTGGGGACTGGCCCGATGGTGCAAGGGGGCTCCCTGAATGATGCTTCGATCCGCCATCTCCATATCCGCAATGGCTGGATTCACTGTCATCAGAATACGTGCTAGAGACCAGTTACGCTATTGACTGCGTCCATTGACGACCTCCATCCTGGCGGAAGTCCCTGGCGATCCGATCTGGTCGACTCATCCTCCGGATGCCAATGGGACAGGGACAATCCAGCATGCACGGCCACGCTCTCGATCCACGCGCCGGTCTGCTTTGGACTGAATGGTCCATCTTTCAGCTTCTTCTCTAGTCTACGTGGCAATCATTCAAACCGGTCCTGCAGATTTTTTCTTCTTTTTTTTCCGCTGGAGCTCTGGGTTTCGACCATCTCCCCCACAAAGATCCGCGTGCCCTGTCGACTGGCCGAGACAGACTCCTCTCCCTGATCCACTTCGCTAAGAATAACACGGGCTTAGTCTAATCAACTGACCGTCTCGCCCTGTTTCCCCGGATCAAAAATCCAGCGAGCTTTTCTCACCGCAGTGGTTTTTCGGCTTTTTTCTGCGAGCGTTACTACTGGTGCAAAACGCCGAAGGATGTCCGTCAAGTCATGTACTATTTCCAGTCCAGCCGACAACCGCCCGTTTAGCGTCTCATTTCCCCGGATTTTCTACACCCCCACCAATCCCCCTGCTCCCGTGATGCCAAAACCCCCTCGCAATAGTTCTTCCATTCTTCTAGTCATCTTGACCATCACGAGAATTCTACTCTTTGGGACCAGATCATGCGGGGTATCCAACGTTCCTGGAAGGTACTCTGGCGTCATACCGTGTCTTTAGTGCCGGATGGAGAATACACACAGACACAATACGTACGAGATCCACTAACCCCGCAAAAGGGACAATAGTACGTTAATGCCAACTCGCATCTTTGAGCAATTTCCCCCCATGGAAAACGATTCCGCGAGTTCCTCATCTCAAGTGGACAATCCCAATTCGCACCATCATACGATTATGTGGGGCAAGTGACATAGCCCCCCGCATCTGCTCCCAAATGCAGTTTCTCTTGCGGGATTATTCTAGGCTTCAGGAGGTCAGTACTAGTAGTAGTACTAACTAGAATCATCAAGGAACAATCCCCTTGTTCCTAGGGACCTGACCTCCGGAAACCATACCCGTCAACGAGGAAGTTTCCCCTCATCCATCCCCCTCAGAGACCAGGTGACCCTGACCTCCCCTACGATAATCTAGTCTCAGATTGAATAATAATCAGGAGTAGTCCAAAGTCCATCCTGCTTCTAGAAACCGCCCTGTTCCGGACCGGTGCGTCGGTGACCTTGCCCAGGGGAACTTCTCTATCTACACATTCACCCCTAGTGATCTTGTTAGTACAGTGGAGCGGACTGTGGGATATTAATAATATTCTGCCAGAACATACAGTAGAAAGCAAGAAATAGGATAGGTCTGAACAACTTCAAGATTCTGGGGGTTCGCTGGAATAGCAGGCGGTCACCCCACTGCCATATGTGAACAGTGCCACATACTAACAAGATTACTAGGGGTAAACTAGTACTTCTTCACGATCTCCCCCCCCCTGGATGGAACGGTCCCTACTTCAACTTCAGCTTCAGCTTTCGTCGTAGTGAATTTCCAGTCGGAGAGTAAGTAGTTCCTTACTGGGCATCGTCATCATTCTCGACAATTATTATTAATCTCACCTATAATGGCATGGCACATCATCATCAGCTGACTTGAGAACAACTTGCAACTCCTTACGACCTCAAATCCCACGAACTTCATTTATTCAAGGTCAACACAACACTCAATCTTAACAGTTTCTAGACAGAACAAAATGACCCAACTTCAATAACTTTTTAATTTTTCTTTTCCTGAACTTCTAGAAATCCCCCTCCACATCCGCGCTCAAACCCCCAATACCATAAAGCCAGCCCTTCTTCATAACATCCCATATACAGCCTAACGAACAAATACAAAGTACACGTTCCCCTCTCCCCAGCCTGAGTTTATCGCATTCGACGGATCGAAAGGTATTTCAAAGCGAAATCAGCATTCATCTCGACTGCTCCAGTGATGCTTCTGGAATAAGCTAATTTGCGCGGCAACGCACAGATCATGGAGAAATCCAGAGTACTCAAGAGTACAGTACAAGTAACAGCTTCTCCTTACATCCTGCATAACGTTGCATACAGATGCAGAGCCAAGGCTGCAGATACATTTATCATCCTATGGAGATTACCGCTTACGAATCTCTCCATGAATACGGATTGGGCCGTCTGGATAACCCCAACGACGTGGATTCTCCTATTCCCTGTAGAAGGATAACAAATCGCTATGGAACGCCGTAACTTAAATGATAACAAAAACTGTCCACCATGCCCTGATCCATCTGGCGATCCGAACCACGACGGAAAACTAAGTACAGAAAGTAAAGAAAACATTCGCAAAAACCAGCAAGACCCCGTATCGAACGATATACCTCCAAGGACGGAAATACTTCGGATCAATACAGGCAATGCAGGACTCCCGCTCAACGGGGACCCCGGTACCAGAGATCGACAGGGTCGCCTAGACATTCTCCTACAGGAACCACTGTCGCGAGAAGTCAGCATACTACGAACAAGAGCACATGGAAGAATAATAGACGAGGAACGACAAGCGGAAAGACGTACTTCGCAACCCCCTTGCAGACACTTCATCGATCATTGCCTGCACAAGAATATCAACAGTATTCTGGTGCACGTCATGGGCCAACACAATCGTGCCACCGCCGTTCAGCTCGTTCCTAAACTTCGCCAGACTGTTCTGGATAGCCGCAGGGTTATCGTTCTCGTAGTCCTTCGTGTCGATGCTGGCACCGATGACATGATATCCCAACTCTGCCATGGCCGATAGGACCACACCGTTTACTGCAAGGTATGGCGGTCTCATATAGGTCGGGAAACGACCCATGATCTGGACGAATGCGGATTCAAGTTCCGTCATCTGAGCGACGACGCCGTTGTAGTCGAGCGTAGTGAGATATGGATGTCCCCAGCTGTATTCCAGTAAGTATGTAACCAATGACAGATAAGGAATGTTTCATCATACGTGTGAGAGCCAAGCTGATGTCCATCTGCGATAGCACGCTGGACCATACCGGCATTGGCAAATATGTTCCCAAAGTTCTGCCCGTTGACGAAGAACGTAGCCCTCGCGCCCCTGGAGCTCAGTATGTCCAGGATCTTCGGCGTAAAGGCATGCGGGCCGTCATCGAACGTCAGAGCAATAGTGCCAGGGACGCTACACCGATCTATAACCGCACCGAATGGCACTGCACTCCGCTTTGATATCGTCTGATTCTGCCCATCAACCACGGGGCTAGCAGCTGATAGCGGAGAGCACGCAAGGACAACAAGAACTGCAAATCTCAGAATCTCCATGAGGGGCAGGTCAAGGTTTTTTTCAGAATGTAGATGATAAGAATGAAGCGAGTGACGAAAGAGTATGGACGATGGAATCTTAATATGTTATTGCTAAGGGAATGTGAGATTTCGAATACACGCAAAGTGCATGGGATAGGAAAAGAAGAAGGAAAAGAAAGCGAGGAGCGCTTCGGGATGAAAACAATATATTTCTGCTCCGTGGTCGTACTTTCCCGAGCTGGGTATATGCCGATATTCCGGCGGTGGTTGCTGAACAATGCTGATGTTGGGATCTTTGAAGAAGCGCCTGCCTCCGATGGGTCATGTTCTTTCTGTGCTCCGGGAGCTCCAAGGACACTGTGCTATGTCGAAATCGGATACTAGGTATATCCTTTTCCCTCAAGAAGAATCATTATATTGGGCGTCCGCCAAGTAAAATATTTGTAAGCCCACTATGCTGCTGCCGTGTGGTTCATAGAAGCCATATTCATCACTTCCTATCTATTTTTCCTTCCCCCTAGATGGCACATACAAAAAATATAGATACACAGACCTGAAATCACCCCAGCATTCGATCGAGACTGTTCCATCCGTAAGGATAGGCGGATCGAATATCATCCAGGTTAAAGTGAAAGTGAGAAAAAGAAATCCACTATGCCTTGCGGGTATTCTTCTTCATAGCACGTCTCTGCTCCTTCTCCTTCTCACGCTCAAGGAACTTGCGCTGCTCCTCGGCACTCATCGAGCGCAGAAGACGCTCACGCTCCTCCTTCTTCAGCTTCTCAGCGGCAAGCTTGCGCTCCTCGGCCTTCTCCTCCTCATCGGCACGGCGCAATTTCTTGATTTCCTCCTCACGAGTGTTACGGATCTTGCGCAGCACTTCAGGGCGCCAGTGGGCGGATGTGACGAGGACATCAGGCAGACGCAGGAACAGCTTGAAGAGTGGGAGAGTGGAGGCATAGCCAGCTGGCGATGAGGGGAGACGGAGAGAAATTTGGATACGCTTCTTGGGGGTAGTCTCCTCAATCCTGTGAGAGACTGTTAGCCAATCTTGAACCAATATACCAGGAGAAAACGGAGACATACTTGACGGGTTTGTCAACAGGCTGGTCCGAAATGATCAAATACTCAAAAGCATCATCAGCCTGTTCGATAGCCTTGATGAGCTCCGGGGTGAGCAGGGTCTCGGTGATTTCCGCACTCTCGCTCATCACGGTAGTCCAGCTGGGAAGCTTGGAGTTGTCCTTAGTCTGAGTCATCGAGACATCATAGCGGTCCTGACGCAACTTGCGCATGGCGTTCTTGTGCACAACTGCCCAGATGAAAGGGTCGTAGCTCGAGTTCTGGACCTTGAGAGAGCCAGTGTCGCCGGCAGGGACGGGCACCAATTCCTTCTCCTTCCCATCGAAGGGGTACGCAACAGCCTCAAGCTTCTCAGTAGGAGTCGGCCAGCTTTCGAAGAAAAGGCTCATAACATGGTCCATCAGGAAGGTAATCGGGTTGTAGCGCTTGATCAGCTTGAGGTTGATGTCCAGGAAGGCAACGTTCTGTCTGCCCGTCGCGTACGTGGTGAATTCCTGAGCGGAGTTCTCCTTCAAGATAGACTCCGGGGAGATCAGCTCAGAAGAAGAAACCTTGAGAGCGAATCTGTCAGCCCGCACACATCGGGAAGTCGTTGTGAATATTTTATCAGCCGTACTTACACCTGCGAATCCCACTGCGGCAAATTCATTCTGGAGAACAGGAGCATGAGCCTGCGCCCAGGCCTTGACCTTGCGCCTGTTCTTCCGCGTGCCCCAAAGATGGAAGATAATAATGACGAGGATGAACGGCATGATCATAGCCTCCTGCATGAAGTCTTTCGGAGACGTACGTTCCCACACGCGATACCATTTTGTGTACGGGACAGGAGCTGCGCCAGGAGTCTGCGCACTCAATGGGGTTGCAACGGATGGTTCCGCGAGAATAGAAGCAGGTGAGACTTCTGGAGCACCTCCAAAGTCCGCGAAATCTGCAACATAGACGAGTGTCAGTGAGAATCGAACCGATTGAGATCACAAATGACGAACTGACCATCGTCAGCCTGGGCTGGAGCGGGCGACGGAGACGCTCCGCCAAACATGTTCTTGAACACGCCGGCCATTGTGATAATATCGGATGGAGATGTCCTTCTCCAATTCCCAATCTGGGGGATGTTGCGATGTGGCTCTGCGACGTGGCTCTGAGCGGAGGAGAACAGAAGCGAAGAGTCCGAGGTTCGTGTCCGATCGAGCTAACTTAGTGGGTTGGGAGCTTCTGCGGAGTACGCGAGCCGCGCTTAAGACACCGACGCTTATCTACCTAATACAGAAAATCGACAAGATATTTTATCTACCGGCTCAGAATCATATGTACACTTAAGTAACAAAGGAAAGTTATATGGCATTAGCCAAGTCGAGAGTTAACACGTAGATAAACACAAGAATATACACAGTACCCAGCTTTTCCTCCAAACCAAAGAAATGTTCCCAGCAGCAGAAGGATCGAATCGCATTTGATAGAAAACTGAGAGTGACCAACTATCCAAGACGCAAACCACAAAGTAGTGGGTAATAATATTGACACACACGAAACTCCAGGCTTCTTAACATACGCTTTCAGACATTAACAATTCATAAGTCATTAGCTCTAAGGTCGGCTTCAAAGGAGGCCGGCCACGGGAAGAAAGGACGTGGAATATGGATTCGGTCGCATCCACTGAATCCGCTTACGGGCCATAAGCTGGAGGGGCTTCATCGAAGTTGCGACGATCCCAGAAGCTGCCGCACTGGTTGGTCGTCATTTTTTCTTCCTGCATCCGTCGGGCGATTTCACCGGCCATCTTGGTCACCCAGGCTTGATCGATAACATCGCGATGGGGAGCAGCATTAGTGAAAGAAAGGATAGACGCAGGAAGGGGGCGCGCAGCACCGGTAGATGGCCCCGATTCCTGTTTCTCGGGTTGTGCACGTCCGGGAGCGCGAGGGGTGGCCTCGAGATCATCAATTGTGGCCAGACGGCCGCCGTCTGTAACATTCCTCGAGGGGATAGAAGAGGTTGCCTCTCCCGTGAACTGCGCTGCAAAGGGCCGAGGGTGAACAGGCCGATAAGTGCTCATCCCTGGGATCGGAGGAAGTTCCATGCTATCCTGCGGCGAGAGTGGCGGGGTAACGGGGTCATCATTCGCCTCTTCGCTAATAGGAGGAGGAGCAGAGTATACAGGCGCGGAGCATACAGAGGGTGCAGGTGTCGATCCTGTAAATGCGCTCTCTCCACTCAGGCTCTCAGCATCATCGGTAGTCTTGGGGCGGCGCAGATCTACCACACGCTTCTTGCGTTTCCGTGCATGCGCTTTCGAGTGACGCCCAGATCCTAGACTCAGCCCGTATCCGCTGAAACTGTGACCATGCAACGATGGCCGGCTCTGCATCGAGGCCGTACTGGCAGAGTCCGGGAAGGAGTATGTCGAACCCAGGTTCGAGTGCGTCCTGGACAAAGCAGGACTCATGGGAGAGATGACGCTTCCAGTACCGTCTCCTTGGTCGGAAGGAGATGTCCATGCCCGATATACCACTTGTCGAATGGAAGGCGTGAAGAGGGACAAGGTCCGCTGGGAATCCGTCAGGGCAGCAAGACGTAGCAGATTCTTTTGCGAAAATAAGGAATGAGTCTCCACACCCGAGTCTAATGACAAGGACGCAATCTCTGACGCATTCAATGGGTTGCCAAAAGCATCCACCGGGTCTTGTGGTGGACTGGCTAAGGGATCCTGACCGGGACCTTCTCCCGAGGCATTGTCGACCTTGTTCTGCTCCATCTCAGCCGTACGATACTCTGGGACCCACAGACGCAGAGACAACCTGTGAATAATCGCAGGCAGCTCATCCATAAACAGTATCCGCAGCTGTCCTTCGATCGATTTCTGTAGATAATCGCGGACGAACGGGATCGAATCGAAGGTCGATGAGACCTTGAGTGATTGGAGCGGATCATTCCGGAAGACGAGCGTAATCCCCTTCTGTTTCGAAAATACCAAGATAACAAACCCGGATAGTCGAAAATTGGAGAGTGTGATCTGAAGAGGGATGGTCAACGGCGTCCTGCGACATGGTCAGTCAACGTCATCGTGGCAACCATCCGAACACACTTACGCTGCGGCCAGCGGCTGCGGCGATGCAAATGCAGGCCGTGTTAGAAGATAAGTGTTCAACGGATTGGCCTGCACCCGTGTCTTGAGGGTCAAGAAGGCATCCCCGGTATAGGACATCTTGAAGATTCCGCGAAAACGATCCTCCGCCAGGTCTCCAATCTCCAGGATCTCCAACTCGGGTGGGATCGAACCCAGGTTCAGCTCCGTGACGATGATATCGTCCACGATAATCGGCGGCTTGGGAGATTTATTGAGCGCGGTGGTCAATAGATCCTGCGCGCGGGTGTAAAAACCCGCATCCGCCATCAGCGGCGACCAGTTGAAGTTGAAGGCCATAACGACGCATTGAGGTCAAGTTTTGAAGACTTCTAAATGAAGGTCAAACGCAGGAAAAGCTATAGTCGGCCCGTAGATTGGGACTCGAGTGAGTGTTGTCAGATTACGGAGGGGCGAAGAGAGGAGGAAGATGGGCGATGATAAACCAAGCGCGGCTGTTGGATCGCGTGCCTCCGAAGGGCTGCGTATCGGCCCCGTGACGGCGAGGATGATTCCGGGGACGGACAACTGCGGACTCCAGACTACAGAAGGGATTGTTGTGATGCGACGGTGCCTGTCGATGCGAGTATAGGTGACAGGCGTTGATCCGTGGTAATAATATTTTTTTTATCAGACTGGAGCGAAAGGGGGAAATTTTCGCACGGGGGGCGCCGGGACGGGAACTTTCCTGGTACGTCACTGCGTCTGTCTTCCACCAACCGTCTTCAACTTTACTCTTAACTGTCGTTCACCATCCGACCTGCCCCGACCTTAATTAACTAACCTTCTCGAAGCTGCTGTCGGTTAATAATGACCTATATCATGGTCGAGCTTATGAACGGTCGTGCATAGCCTGCATAAGGGTGCTTTAGCCCATCAGTCTACCTCATCGGGTTCTAGATTGAAGGGATTGATCGTCCTTCATCCGTGACAATGGTGGCGGATTCTTTTTTTGCAACTTCTACAACTAAACATGGAAACATGATCTGATCGATAACGATAAATTCAGAAAACAGGGTCCGAGTAGCCCTAGGGGACCGCCAATAATACTCTAGGACTGCTAGAACATCACCTGATGGCAGCAAATGGACCCTCGATCCTACAGGATTGTTCCTATACTAACTAGTCAAAAGGTCAAAGCGGTCCCTGCACAGGGATGTTGCTAAGTTAGTGCTTTGCTGACTCTTCCCGATCCGGGAATGAAATTGGTTTCGCCAAACGGCCATGCGGTCCTGAACTATGTCTCAAAAGTGTAAGCGGCATAAAGTCGTTTCCCTGAGCAGATTAAATATTCCTGAAGATGACCAGATTCTCGAGTTTTCGTCGTTTACTTTGCCTGGAACCTAGGGCAGACGAGACGTCGGGCTGAGTTTTCCGTCTTTTGATTGGTCCAGATATCTTCTAGACTATATCCCGAGTCTCCGCCAGCTAAATTAGGGATGATCTTAATCCATGTCAATATGATGCTCCCTTTAACATTATTGAAAACTCAATTCAGTCTCTTGCTGACCCGTTGTTTGGATGCACAGCAATCGTCCCTCCCGCCTCAATCCCCAGTACGTATCAGCAGTGGACGCGGTATGGACTAGCACAGGGGATCTTCCAAGCCATCTCCGCTTAGATGAGCAGCCACACGTCTCCAGCAAGATCCAGGTCAATGGAAAGAGTAGCTGAGTCGAATACAAACTGCCCTCGATGACTCATTTCAACCAGACCGTCCGTCCGTCCGTCCGATCTTCTAGATCCCACGGACCTCTTGTGCGGACTACATCCCTTGGCGCTCTACTTCGCACAGGTGCCCTTCCAAGATAATATCTCCTCCTTACTCACAAGCGGCATTTCACGGCTTCCTAAGTAGCTCTAGGATTACTTTATATCTGGACAGTGATGTAATCCTCTGTGCCCGATCCGACATGTGCTGGAGAGATCATGCTAAGGAGTTAAAACAAGCAGATCTCTCACCGATCCCGATTGTTTGACACGCCGGATAAAAGCAAAATACCCACATAAACTCCGCGAGCTGGAGTCGCGTTTAGCGTTCTGTTATCCCCCGCTCATCCAACGCGTCTGGAGATGCTAAATGTACAGGGGTATAGTACAAGGCAGAATAGTTTCACGTTGGCTTCCGGAGCAAAGAGTGGACGAAAGCCGATACACAGTTTCGACGAACAAGGTTGTACCCTGCATGATCTTGCCTGAGGAGCCGACACGGTCGCCAAAATTCAAGAAACGATGCTCCTGACAGGAAACGCTTGAGCGTCTTATGCTGAGATAGCCATCGAAGAATATCGAAGATCAGCATAGAAGCAGACACAACCACTGACCGCCATTGAGTCATCGGCTAGATTCCCTGACGGATCTGTGGAGTATGCTGAGATCTAACTAGCTTATTTATGCTCTTATCTGATATTAAGCGAGCCGTGTGAAGCCGTTGCGGGGGCCAAAGGAAATGCGCAAAGAATGCGTCTCACCTACTCATCCAAGTAGAAGATAGAAATGGTGGTGACTGGGAGAAATTCCTCTTTGACGCTGCAAAGGATAGTTCATGTAAGGACAGCTTTGTAGTATGAATCATCATCATGAGATGTAATGCTTCTTGGCTAGAGACAAGCACTGACTGGCTACAGCTCTAGCTATCATACGCTCTGGTTCATAAATGCAATATTATAAAAAAAAAATTAGAAACCAGAGCTACGCATGGCATACTCAGCATACGATTGATTGACTGCTTTCTCATGGATTAACAATAGTTATCTAGTACGGAGTAATAGTTCGCCGAGTAATAGTTCGCCCAAAAGTTCTTCCATCCCGCCAACAACCGTGGAACGCTCTTGCCGCAGCAACCATAAGCGCTATACCAGTATAGGAAACAAGTCAATAACCCCCGGACTTTTCGCTTAGTGTTAACTATCTCAGGGTGTGATGCTTCACGATTGCCTCGTTGACCTAGAATTGAAGCACGCGGCAATTTGAATGTCTCCAGAAGACCTCACGATACTTGCGACCAGTTATCGACCTTAGCGGCCACCGCGCGCAACATCCGTACTAGCTGGCAATACTGCGATTCTTGAAGCTGACGTTCAAAGCATAGTCGGAGCTATGCTCTCGCTGCCGGCCTCCCCTCCCTCTACGTCACAGGCGACAAACTGTCGCATCGGACAACGGCCGAGAACACGAACAGTCGCAGCGAAGAAAGTCTACGGGAAAAGAAAGGCCAATGCGCCGCGAGCGGTCCTGGACCATGTCAGTCCCGTCCAAGAAAGGACGGTGGATGTCAAAGCGGTCGAGACAGAATTGGATGATATCCAACGGAAGCTGGAGGCCGTGAAGCTAGAAGAATCAGTGAAGGAAGATCCTGTGATCGAAGAGATCGTTGATAAAGGACATGATGAAATTGTGGAAGCAATGGAAGCGATTACGATTGCAGACAAGGAACACGTCGACGAGGTGAACGCAGAAGAGTCAATATTGGAGCAATGCACACCGGTCAAGAAGCGTGACAGTCTGGGAGAGGTTCGTCAAAAGATAAGAGACCATATCGCGTCTACCCCTCTTAAGCGCACATCCAAAGGAAAGCGGCGCTGGCAGGTTTTGGCGGAAGTTCGGATACCTGTGAAGCCAGTCCATGGCACCCAGAGAGAGCAGTCAGCGAAGGGGACGACAACTGCTGATATCAAGATGGTGACGAAAGACCCGAAGAAAAAGAGGCTATCGTCAGGCTGCATCCGGGACGAGAAGACGAACGCTTATATCCGCCCCATCCTCAACGAGGCGATGTCTCCTATTGCTTCCCAAGGTGTGCAGAGATTTGATGCGTGGGCAGCCAGGACTGGAAATGTTTTCGATGTTGTGAAGCTAGCGGAGGGCTCATACGGAGAAGTATACAAGCTCCGCATCAGAGAAGATGTTTGCAAACAGCAGATGTCAAAATCCAAACTAGCAAAACTGCGAGCCTACGGCGATGGCGTGTTCAAGATCGTGCCACTTCGAGCCAAGACGGGACCCGGTTCGAGGAAGTTTACCACCATCAACGAAATCGCATCAGAGGTGAAACTGTTGAAATACCTTGATGCCATCCCTGGTTTCGCGAGATTCAGAGAAATACATGTTGTTCAAGGACGGTTCCCGGAGGCCTTCCAGGTTGCATGGGACACATATTCCCAGACGAAGGATGACTGCTGGAATCCGAACCCCGCGGATAAAAAAGCATACCCAGATAAGCAGCTGTGGGCAATTCTGGAGATGGACGACGCTGGTTGCGAGCTGGAAAAGTTCAAGTGGTCGTCAATATTTCAGATCTATGACATATTTTGGGGCGTAGCCATGGCTCTCGCAAGAGCTGAGGAGTATGCGAGATTCGAGGTAAGTGTCATGTACAACTGCTCCGAGTTCGTGTTCACTGACATCGTTGTAAAGCATCGAGATCTCCACCTTGGCAACGTTTGTCTAAGGACAACCCGACAGGATGGTTCTATGGAGCCACCAACGTCCGTGGACAGCAAAATTCTAGAGAATTCAAGTGGATTTGGGCTCAGTTTCCTGGAAACGACGATTATCGACTATTCCCTCTCTCGCGCTGAGCTTCGATTTAGTGAAGACCCGAATGAACTGCCGGAGATCGCGTCATCGGACCTTGACAAGAAGCAAATCTTCGATGCTGTTGGGAAAGATGACGATGAGATTCTTCTACGGAATACATACAGATAGTGAGTTCTATCTAGATGTTGCGACAACACATAATCTGACCAAGGATCGTATAGTATGCGCGGCCAAGTTTACAAGGGAGACCCTCTAGACCAGGAAAAGTCGGCGGACATTCCAGGAATTTGGTCTGAATACAGGCCGAGGACGAACCTAATCTGGCTTCTCTTTCTCCTGAAGAATCTCCTCAAACACAAAAAGGACGATCAAGGAAGGCAGCCTCAAGCTCCACGGAGACAGCCCCTGGGACCGTCATCCGGGAACGTGAACAAGAACCTCAAGCCAAAATCAACGATGAAATCTGGAAAGAAAACGAAAATTCTCGTCACAGAGGTAGAAAACGAGAAACAGCACAGCAATGAGGAACCTTTGAAGAAAGTTGAACAAACGCTTTCCTCCCGGCTCGACCAGGTCCTTGAGCTCCTCGATCTCGAGCATGGCCATGAAGATATGTGTTGCGCTGCTGACCTTGTCGCATATGCAATCGACTCGCAGTGGCTGCACGAGAAGGATTTCTTCACTTGGAGTGATCCAGTGCATGAATGATTTCGAAGGGGAATAGCAGAGTGATTTATAGATAGGCTGGCATCAATTTCTGGGTCGGTTCAGGAAAGAGATGGCGCTTGGAGTTCGGGAGCATCTAGTCACCTATTCAGCAGCAGCGGTTGTCTATATATATATTGATCATTGCATTTTTATACTATCTAGAGGCAGAAGCACTTTTCATTCTCTGGTGGTCTTTATTCTGGTTTATAGCATGCATAATGTCATTCTATAACTAATTAACTTACCAAATATCCCTACAGAAGCACACTCCCGATAATAACTTACATGCATCGTCTTTATCTGGGTGGAAATCTCCTTCCTAGCAATGGGCTAACTGATGTGAATGCTGCACTGCATTCGGAAGGACGTTGCCGTGTAATAGTACCTATTCCCTACTCTTTTTTTTTTTTATACCCAAGTCCCCTAGCAATATTCACCGACTATGCCTCGGATCCTCTTTATTCCACTTAACTCAATGAATTAGGAATCTACATTCATAGCTTCGAGCGGGGTCCGCACTCTGCACTCTCCCAAGCCAACCTTCCCGAACTTAAAACCCTCCACCGAAACTGAACCTGAGGACGAATCTTGTATAGTATATATTTAACGAGATCTGTGATACTGTTGAAATGCTATCAACTACAAATTATTTATCCACGAGTATATAGAACCCTCTCGTATTGCGGAATCTTTGACCCTTTGATCCTCGAGTTGAAAGGATCTTTCCATGATTGCCGATACATTCCTGCAAACCTTCTCTTTGATGTGGTTCCTTCCAATTTGCCTTCGGACGCGATTAGTATCGGCTCACAAGCGTTGTGGCGACTGGGTGTTGTGGCCTTTAGTGATTGAAAAGCGACGAGAATGGATGATGGCCATGTGTGTATTTCTTTCTTACCTTTTTCTAGATCGGACCAAAGACACACTGGCTCTGTAGCTATATTTTTTTCTTCTTTTTTTCATGATGACATTCAAGATATTCTAAAAGTACCCAAGTCTTCTACAAAATGTCAGAGATCACTGAGAGCTGCGATTTCAATAATGAAAGTAAATAAAAGTAGTTGTAGACTATAACTCCAACGCTGATTTGCCGTTGCAATTAAGTTGCCTTACTAGGTACTTTATGTCATGACACAATCCTCAGCTGAGACTTCCCATCTAAACCTAATATGGCGGAGTTACTTCTAGCTGGGCTTCTCACACTTCTAGGCAAAAGCCAGAAACGGACGCTGATATTCCCATTGTGGCTCAATATGCCAGGTTACCATCTCATACTGTCTCCAGATGGTAAGTTTTCGAGGCCTAAGGTTCGGCAGGCTCAAGTTTTGTGAGAGACGGGGCAGCATGGGGGGTAGAGCTACAGATTCCGTGAGGTGGTTTTGACGAGCTGTGAAAGCGAGCTGTCCTAAAATCAGTTTATCATTTGTCCTTGCTGGCTGGTTTTTAGACAAAGTATAGGAGCCTTCTCTCAGGCGAGAAAACAAAAAAAAGAAAAAAAGAAAAAGCAACAAATATCTTGTGTCGAAATGCCAAATAGTAATTGCGTTCAACGAGATAAAGCGATCTGAGAGAAAACCGGAGATCTTCATTAATTATAAGACCTCGAAGATCCCAGTCGTGGTCTGTCTTATAAGTGCAAAGAACAAATTAACTTCTTTGGAATTGTTAGAAATATATATACATATATTTGATACATATATTAGCTACAGACAAGCCTTTATTTCAGTGAGGTCTACAAGATAATCTGGACATAGCGTGGCCAATATATGAGCGTCATATTGCTCTTCGTCATCCAGATTGTGAGATCTAGGATCAATACTCAAAACTAGCTGACAGAGCCAGCACAAATGACCCGAGGGACGCTTGTATTCTGATTGTAATGCAGACCCCTCTGCTCGAGACCCCGAGCTCTAGGCCAAACTAAAGATCGGACCGATCATGACAATTACAGACAAAATACAGTTATTCAAGATCTGCATTGAGTGCTAGTTAGACGCCTTAGAGGTTTAGGTGTCTTTGAAGCTGTTTGATCTGGTTGTGTACCCTTTGTTACTCTCTTTGGCCATGCTGTGTCTGCTTGGCATTGCTACAGAAAATACTGTACTTAAAGCTCCATGGCAATCTGTAATACAAAATCTTACTGTTCAAGCTGACTGTTAACACCTTTTCTGTTTTCCTGAGTTTTTGTTACACAGGTCTTCAAGTAATCTGAAGCTGTCCTCCACTGTCAGTCTTGCACTTGGTTCTAACTGAAGCATCTTGCCAGCGCATATCGCCATAGGCAAATCTGAACTTTCAAGATGCTTTTGGCACTAGATAAATCATCAGATGACAGGGTTCTCTGTCTGTATGTTCTCCACAGTGTCAATTCAAACACAACTAAGCCACAGCCCCAGTAATCCACAGAATGACCATGTGTCCTCTTCTTGACTTGCTCAGGCGCAAGGTAGGGTATAGTCCCCAGGAAATTATACAGTATAACTGGCTCACCCAAAGCACACCTGAAATCGGTAAGTATACCTTCAGATGGATTGTAACTCTACACCAATGTATTGTCTGGTTTTATGTTGCGATGGCAGATACCATTTTCATGAAAGAAGGCAACTGCATCTAACACTTGAGCAAAGAATTTCACATGGCTGTCTGTATTCACACTCGATTCATACAGGGAACAAAATGTGGCCTTAAGAAGAGGTGAGATGATGAGATATTTGTCTGTGATATTGTGAGGAGTTGATTGCCATTTTTTGTCTAGATTGCTTTGGATTCTTTCCTGAAGAGAAATGAGTACAGCTGGCTTAGTTGAAGAACCAAACTGCCTTACAATTTTGACCCTGGATGGGCCTCCTTTGATATGGTGGATATCGAGCCTGGTTGCGATTATCAGGCCCATTAGAATGAAGACCACTATTGGCATCTAGAGAGGGCGCTGACATGTACAAGATGTGATAAAAGGACCTTGACCAGGGAAGATCTCTCCACCTTGGACCCAAGGATCGCTAAATGTAATGCATTACGATGTTCGATATCCAAGGCATTGGCCATAGCTTCATGGGAGAGAAGCTCTTTAGCAGCCGCAACTTTCACATGGGGCTGCAGCTGTGAGGAGGGGTGTCTGCCCATTTATGTCTTGCACCTCCATCAGTGCACCTTGTTTGATTAGGGTCTGTATCAGTGTACAGTTGCCTTGCCTCGCAGCATAATGCAATGGAGACTTTTTCTTGGCATCTGTTGCATTGATGTCAAGTCTGCTGCGTAGCAGCAGCTTAACCATGGTGTATCTGTTCATTGCGCACTGCCCAATGTAACATGGTTTGTCCCAAACCATTGATCACATCAAGATATGTTTTGTCTGCCTGGAATTGAACAACTTCTTTGTTTATTCTGAAATAAGCAGCAATGTGCAGTCCTGTAACTCCTTCTGGCAATTTTAAAAGGGCTAAAAGGGAATCATTCAGTGAGCACCTGTGCATTGCTGGCAAGTTGTGTGTTACATTGAAGGAATCGGGAGGTTAGGTCTCTCACTTTAGAATATGCATTTCTAGCATGATATCCCCAATACCAGGCAGCATACTTGTAAAAGCAATTATTCTGCAACCATTTCCTGTATTCCTTCCAATTCTTGGCAGGTCCTGCAGAAAACTGGTTATAGTTGAGATAGGTGAGTATGACAGTTGCTATATATCCATCAGTGTTAGGAAATCAATCAGTCCATGTTTTCTTAAGATATTCCTGTGCTGTATAGTGGACCAGTCTGATAATAATGCTTTTCTTGTCAATAACTACTAGTCCTGCATAAAAAGAGACTATGTTTTCTGTTGAGAAAAGGTTGTTTTCATCTAAAGATGTTGTGCTGAGCTTGACTGCTAGCACATGCCACAATTCAACAGCTGTCAATTGTTGCTTTGCACAACTGATCCAGGCCAATACCTGGTAGGCTTTGTCTTTCTGACCCGGCAAGTGCCCTTGGATCCTCTGCATGGCATCTTGGTATGTGGAATTGTATGCATGTGATCCACTGGGAAGCCTTTTGAGTGCCTTTTGAATAGCTTTGACAGATGGGTCTTGAAGGGAGACTGATATTAATGATTCAAGATGAAGCCTAGCAAGAAGAAATCTGCAACACATGTCAATCTATGCAATAACATCTGCTGATTATTGTTAACCTACATCCCATCCACCACATCAGTTATATGTTGGATAATTTCATTTGAAGTTCAGTATTCTGTGCAAGAAACAGTTTGAATTAGTCCAGGATAGGCTCTCAGAGCATGAAACAAGTCTTTGCAAGACATCTCATCTAAACTTGATGATACTCAAGGCCACACAGAGGCTGTGAATGTGTCAATGGTGAAAGGCAATGAGGTTGCAGTAGAAAAAAACAGAATGGGAGCTGAGAGAGAGCCAGCAGGAGCAGAATATGAGCAGCTCGAAGCAAGATGCGAGCAGAGGGAGTCAACGCGAGCAATGCAGGAGTATATGGGCTTTAGCGGGGGAGCAAAGCGGCGGGAGTTCAGTCAGAAAACGAACTTCCGCGAGCTGAGTTTTCGCAGTCAACAACCCTGGAAATCCCATGTCCAAGAATGGATTCTGACCGTCAAAAGAGGATACGAGAGATGAATTTCGCCCCCATCTGATCGCGGCTTGTAAGCGATGGCGTGAAGGACATTTATTTACTACTGCATCGTCGATGGGCTGGAGCGCAAGTGGGCGCAAGGGGGAACTTTTTCTGGGTCGGAGAATGACATACACGACGTTGCCACACTTTGGTTTCTTTTCGAGAAAAATAAGAGTATTATTATTATTCTTCTCATCATGCAGAGAACCAAATGGAGTTCTTTTGACGTATTAGTTAGTTTCTTGTTGCGTACTCGCAGTGTACGCAAGTAGAGAGAAAGTAATTTGTATGGCCTCGGGGAGCATCGCCCTTTTTTCCTCCAGCCCCGAGAACGCGACGATGGATGAAGGCATAGATCAACATGGTGACGGTGTCTTGTGCGCTCTGATATCCTCGTAGCCGAACCAAACCAAACCAGAGTCTGTCTCTGCTCGTTGCCCCCGTCCCCCATCCTATCCTATCCCATCGCATCCTCCCATCCCCATCTTCCGCGCCTCAGTCTCGTTTAGCCTTACCCTGACCCGTTTCGACACGGCCCTTCTTCGATCTTTCGTTGTTGCGTCCTTCATCCGTGTCGTCCTCGAGCATCTCTCAATCGTGTTTTCGGATCAGATGCCCCCTTCACAGTCAATGGTGGTTCCATTCATCATCTCGGCCCGCTGAAGGAAAACGAGACTGGTTGAAGCCACTCGCACGCCGACCGATCGATCAACCTCGTCATCCGGACGTCTCCACGCTGACTCTCCCAAAAAGACACCCTCTGTCCCGTCCATCAACCCATCTCTGAAGTCTCTTCAAGACAGGGCTGCCCTCGACGGGACGGACAATCTCCTCTCGGACGTCGCCTCATCCTGGTGGCTGACTCGCTCCGGCGCAACTCACGTCGGTCTTTCGTCCCTCCTCCACAACCTCTCAGCCTTCGTCGCTCGTCCAAACGACCAGATCGAGCAGTCCCATCATGTCGACTCCGTCGACGGCCACTGCGACGCATCCTTCGCATCATCAGCATTATGGGTATCCCCATCACCAAACAACGTATCAGACCAACGGTTCATACCCATCATCGACGACATCGACAGGAACTTCTCGCCTAGCGAACTCGTACGCATATCCCGCCAACACGCCCACGGCGACTACCCTTCCTTACCCTCAATCGAAACCTTCCGCACCCTCTACGACCGCGACGATGCCCTCTTATCCAAATAACAACGCTTCGACCCCTGCTCAGACCGGCCGGAGGAAGAAGCCGGACTGGGGCGAGTTCTATAAGAACGGGTTGCCAAAGGAGATCATCGTCATTGATGATACCCCTACTCCTGAACCACAGAATGGAGACACCCATACGCAGGCCGCTTCCTCCACGGTCACGGCCACGAGCGCGATTACCGCTCAGCCGGCAGGGAAGAAAAGGCGGACGGGTGTCGAGACCGCCTACGATCTGGGATACTATGATCGCCCATCGTACTCGATTATCCCCCAGCAGTACGGGGAGGATTCATCCGGAGCATCGATCTCCACTGATCGAACAACGTCTCTGCATACCACTGCACCCACATCGCTTGGATCTCATGGCAGTTCAGGCGGGAGCAACGGTGTCTACTATGAAGATGCCAATGTGGGCCAGAAGCGAAAGCGGGTGACTACGCGAAAGTCGGCTCGCGATGAGCAAAAACGCCGAGAATTAGAGACACCTGGTGATGCTTTCCTCAGCTATATCCCCCCTCGAAAGCCTCCGATCAAGGCAAAGGATGTGCCAGTCCCGGTGATCCGCGATGTAAGTGACCACCTTGGCCATTGCGATGTTTCTTGGACGAATGATGCTAATGAAGTTTTGCAGTACACCTATTCGAAGCACCAGAAGGTTGATGATGATGATGGTCACTACATCGTGACGCCGGAGACAGAGTTGACGGAAAGATGTAAGATACCCCCTGATTTGTGGCCATCAGCTGGACTTTGTGCTTTGTGGACGAAGTACTGACTATCTCCAGATTCGATTATCAAATTGCTCGGCCAGGGAACGTTTGGCAAGGTGGTCGAGGCCTATGATAAGCAGCGGAAGACTCGTTGCGCGGTCAAGATTATCCGCTCAGTGCAGAAATACCGAGACGCTTCCAAGATCGAGCTTCGAGTCTTGTCAACATTGGCCTCAAATGACAAGACAAATCGCAACAAATGCATTCACCTACGAGATTGTTTCGACTTCCGGAACCATATCTGCATCGTCACAGACCTTTTGGGACAGAGTGTCTTTGATTTCTTGAAAGGAAACGGTTTCGTTCCATTCCCGAGCAGTCAGATCCAAAATTTCGCACGACAGCTCTTCACCAGCGTGGCTTGTAAGTCCTGGGTGGCCGCATACTCGATGAGACTGGTTCCATGCTGACAAATATGCAGTTCTTCACGACCTTAATCTCATTCACACGGACCTGAAACCGGAGAACATTCTTCTTGTGAACAACGCATACCAGACATTCACGTACAACAGAACTATTCCATCTTCTTCGCATACTACTTCGAGGAACGCCCGTCAGAGACGGGTACTGCTGGACAGTGAGATCCGGCTTATCGATTTCGGATCTGCAACCTTTGACGATGAATATCATTCCTCGGTCGTCTCCACCAGGCATTACCGCGCGCCTGAAATCATACTGAATCTGGGATGGAGCTTTCCCTGTGATATCTGGAGTATCGGCTGTATCCTCGTGGAGTTTTTTACTGGGGATGCTCTCTTCCAGACCCACGATAACCTCGAGCATCTTGCTATGATGGAGGCCGTCTGTGGAAGCAAGATCGACACTAAGCTTGTCCGACAAGTCCAGCAAGGAGGACGAGGTAGCAGTCAAAACCAAGCGGCCAAGTAAGTTGCACGGGGAATTACTTTTTCGGAGTGATACTGACTTTCCAGATACTTCAACCGCAATAAGCTCGACTATCCGAATGAGGAGACGACGAGACAGTCGCGGAAATATGTGAAGGCCATGAAACAGCTTTCGGTAGGGAGTCTGCTTTTCACTTTCAACTCGTTCATCCACTAACGTCATGTAGGAATTCATTCCATCGAATACGACCTTTAACAGACAATTCCTTGACCTCCTCCAGCGGATCTTTGTGTACGACCCGAAGAACCGCATCACTGCAAAGCAAGCTCTCAAGCACCCGTGGTTCAAGGAGTCGATCGTCGACGATGGTACCGAGGCGTTGCGTATCGGTCAACAATTGCAACGCACCGCCCAGCGAACTTAAATATGGTCTCGCTGCTTTATCGTTTCATACCACATTGCGTTTATTCCGGTTATTTGATTTATGACCGCGGTACCATCTGCTTCCCGTGGCCACTTCCGTCTGAGGAGGTAACATCATGTATACCTATGGATAGAGAGTTTCTGGATATCGAGCTATCTCCCGGCAAGGAGTGCTACTGTCCGCGCTGCTGCTGATGACATTTACGGATGGTTCGTGTGGGAAAGCTGCTGTGTTGCGCCACAGTATGGACGGTAATACTGGAAAGCTGGAGCTGGGGATCTGGGCTGGCGCGTGAGGGCATTCTTGCTCGCCGTGGTGGGTGTAATGGGGCATGGGTTTTCACAAAATACAGAAGAAAAACAAAAGGAGCGGGGTCTTGAGTTTTCGGGACCTCAACATCGGCGTGGATTTAGGGTGTGGATCGACTGCTGTTTATTTTACCCATCTCTGCAGCACTGTTTTCTACTTTTATGCTGTATTCCTTTGTCTATTTCTATATCTATGGGTTCGGCGATTACGATATGGTACAGGTTGTTACATTCTTGCATAGTACTTTGCCTGTGTTTCCGCCTGAATCAAATGTTCGAGGCGCAACCACGGTTGAGATGATTAATCTTATTTTCGGACTTAGGTCTGAGTTTCGTCTGGGTAGGCGAGCCTGCCAGATTGGAATATTACTTTCTGTCTTCATCAGGATGATTTGACTACCTTTGCTTCTCCTATTGTGTCAAAATGGCCTGGATATTCTTCATATGTCAGATAGACCAGACACATCCAAAGATCCTCAGACAGACATACCTACCACTACCCAGAGTACGTCTAAACTGTACCTGAACCCTCATGCTACTAGCACCAGTGGTTTTATTATGAGAATGGCCATGTCCGGGTTACATCCCAGCCAGCAAAGGGAATTCCCACTTACGCTTTACTACCATGGTACCTAGTAAGTGCCGATATCGACGATCTAGAAGATTTCTATATCTATCTGGAAAAGTGAGAGCCGAAATCATTCAACTAGATGCATAACTAGGGTATGTTGATTGTATTTCTAATCTCAACCTTCACAAGCCGAATTTGCTAGTCCAGCGGCTGATTAAGCATCTTCAGACAACTCCGCAAATCATTAACGTTAACCCACCAGGTAACTCTACATATCAGACCTCGTCTCCATACCTACTCCATACTAAAACCCCACAATGGTAGTCCTCTACATCTCCACCACGCACCCCGTCAACCCCCCATCTACCAAGAGCAATGCCATCCTCACGCACGACGAGCTCTGGGCCGCTTTGCGTCGAAAGGCGCGCCATCCCGAAGAATGCATCTCGGTGATTGAGACGTCTCGAATTGTCCAAGAGAACGAGAATGGATTGACGAGAGCGGTGCTCTTCAAGGGCGACATGGGAAAGGACGGTGAGGTCAATGAGGATATTACGTATTTTGGGAAGTGGAAGGTGAGTTTGTTATATTATGCATGTGTTTATGTCGGGGATAATCCATATTTGTCTCTGGCCCAACAAGTATTGGGTATGGAGAGCTAAGACATGTCCAGATCGACTTCACGGTCCCCGCAACAGGTCAATTTGTGCAGAATATCATCTCCGCCTCAGCCAGCGGTGCGCCAGAGGAGCTGTTCTTGACGTTCGTTTTCCACTGGCCTCATCCTGATGTGGTGGAGGGAAGTGAGGAGGCGATGAAGCTGGAGGAGAAGTATTGGGCGATGAGTAGAGGGGTTGTTTCGCATACGATTGATGTTGCGAGGAAGATGAAGGTTGAGGGACGGTTGGGGTTGTGATTAGTTCGTGGGCTTGAGGTTTGTCTTTGAGATTTTCTTTTCTACCGCCTGAATGGCGGACAAGCATGATATAATACCCAAACTTGATGCAGTTTCATCTCAAGAGCTCAGCCCTACAAGGATAGTTAGTACATCCTCATAGTTAGCCAAGACTGCCACGACCATCATAATACAACTGTCCGCAAATGAACCCCATGAAAAGAGGAGCGAATCGTACGTATTTGTATGGCTGAGTCGTGTTTCACGTTTAATCTACTCCGTACTACGTAGTTACGAGGCCCATAGTTCGGATAATTCGGGGGTGAAATAAACTCTGCCCCAGCCCGTTTATTGTTTCCCCTTTCTGTCGCGTCTATTTTCGGCTGCGATCTAAATGTAGTTCCTCTTTGAAGATCATGCGGCTTGAACAACCAACTACAGTTTCCTCCAACTGACATCGCAGATATAATCTTTCGATTTATTCCAATAAACAAAATAGAGACTCCAGAACAAATAAGTATTCTGCTTCGTAACCACTGAAAATCCCATCTCAGAACGATGACGAAGCGTGACGACTCGATCTCCATCTCAGCCACTACGCTTGCGCCAAGCACTCTCCAGTTCCTTACAAGGCTTACGTGGACGGTGTAGGTACCCACTTCGTTCATCTATCGTCACTATGGAATAAAGTTATTTTGGGGTTATCCCGAAAGAATTACAATCATGTGCGAATCTATATCGTTTAAAATGGCCTTAAGAGGCCAAACTGAAATTATGCCCATTCTGTCCAAATTTACTTCTGTTCCTGCAGGGAGCCAATCTATTTTCACTCAGCCACAGCAAGGTACTAACTACTGCCAGCATAACGGCTGATCACTGACCTTGGTAACCTAGCCAAAGTCCGCGTAGGATGGATTCGTCATCCCCAAAGGCAAGTCAACGGCGCATTTCCTTAATTAGTAGTCGTCGACAGTTGGAGGCTGTATGAGACAGGTTCCTAGATGAGTTGGTGGCATAGACTAAACACACGATTAATGGACTTAGTACAAGCTTTTGGGGGCTCATAAGCCACACTCTGGGTCCTTCAAATGGAATCCATCCCGCTTCTTTTCTCGATGTTTGTGGCCGTGAAATCTTACTTCGTCCTATGTCCTGCATGAATCGACGAGGTTTTCCGTTTGTTATTATTGTCTCTCGTTTACCCATCTCACGCTCGCTTCCACGTTATACCTAGACTTCCGCCATTATCGACCTTCGTTGCGAGATCTCCCCTTCTGATTCATCGTCGACGAAAATGCGCAAGTCAAAGTTAGCTGTCATCCTGGCATTGAGTGCCACTGCGATGACATGGCCTTTTCAACCGATAGTTGCTGTGCAACCGGTCGTTGAAACATCTCTTCTTCCAGCAGCGACTCCAGCCCCGTCTGCAGTACGGGATCATGGAAGATGGTTCAAGAAGAGAGAAGTTGAAACAGATGACCATGTGGCCGACATCTTTTCAAAGGTCATTTCAAAGATCATAGAGGTCCGAGCTGATACCACAACTACGGATACTTCGACCACCACCACATCTACATCAACGTCTGCGACAACTACTTCTGAAACAACATCCACCTCAACAACTACGTCCAGCACTACGACTTCTACTAGTGAAACCACAACTGGCTCATCAACCACGACATCCGCCACAGCATCCGCCACAGCATCTACCACAACAACCGCTTCCACGGCCTCCAGCACATCAACAACAACTACATCCTCTAGCACAACCACCAAATCCGCATCGACCACTATATCCTCCGCCTCAGCAACAAGCAGCATCTCTGCAGAGCTCAAAGAATTCAACCGAGAGGGTGAAATCCGCGCCATCGCCGTCTTCGGCTCTATTGGCGGCATCGCCGCCGGGTTTATCATCTGGCACTACATCAAAAAGAGAAAGCTGCAGGCCAAAGCCAAGGCCAATCGGCTGAGCGAAACTGGGTCGATGGGTTCGACCTCACAGCTGTACGGGAAAGACCTGTCCCCGGAGGATAAACAGCGGTATAGGGCGTCGATGATGTTTATGGATAATCGGTCGCAATCGCCCAGGTCTGATTCGCGGCGCAACAGTAGGAGCTTACTAGTTGTCGCGCCGACAGAAACGAGGAGTAATGATATTGCTCTGGAGCCGATGAGGACTAATCATAGTGCCGGAGTTTGATGATTTATCTTCTTTTGTTATGCTGGCATCTTAAGTATGATATTTATGTTCATGTGAAATCTTTTCACAGGATACTCTCTTTATTTTTATTTTATTTTTATTCTTTTTTGTTCTATCTCTACTGATCGAGGTCAAAAGTTGCGACTTATCAGAATTCTCAGCCTTCTTTCGTGAAGTTCGGTCTTGTCTTAGTATACCATGGAGTGGGGGGCGATAATTCGATAAATATATCTAGTTACTGCATGTCGTGTACATACACCTTGGGAGTCCAAACTATCTACAAATCTATCCTATCAACCACTTCCAGAATATATTATGTCAACTATCAGTACATAGACTACCGAAGAGAAATTCTACAAACATCCGGGTGAACTCCGCAAATATCTCGGAACACGAACTCCGCTAACTTCCCCGCGATAACGATATCAGGGACCACAATGTTGACATGTATCTATCTACCTTGTCTGGGATCCATTGCATGTCCCAATTGAAATACTATCTACTCGAAAGGTAAGTCACACTCTATCCCATCCCATATCTAGATCAAAATTCGCTAACCTATCAAGGATACCTAAACTGTGCGACGACTATATCCATAACAAACACACATCTATAGAAAAACCTCTTCTAACAGATAAGATTCAAATCATGAATCCCACCCAACCATCCCCCATGACCGAACTCACCATCTCCACCTTCCACTCCGCCCTCCTCTCCCGCACCACGACCTGCGAAGCCCTCACATGCTTCTACCTCTCCCAAATCTCCCAACACGACCATACGCTCCATTCCCTAATCACAATCAACCCACACGCCATACAAGAAGCACGTGAGAAAGACACCCAACTAGCCACTCTCCAAGCATCCACAGATCCTCACCTCCTCCCCCCGCTCCTCGGCGTCCCCATCATCCTCAAAGACACCTACTCTACAACCTCCATGCCAACAACAGCAGGCTCGATCTCTCTACGCTCTCTCCGTACGAATACCGACGCGTTTGCGGTTCGTAAACTCCGCGCCGCGGGCGCGATCATTCTCGCCAAGGCGAATCTGGATGAATTCTCCCTGCAGGGGATCACGGTTAGTTCGATGGGGGGCCAGACGCTGAATCCGTACGATGGGACCCGCACGCCGGGAGGGTCGTCGGGAGGGACTGCGGCTGCTCTTGCGGCGAATATGGGGTTGGTGGGATGTGGTGGAGACACGATGAATTCGCTACGAAGTCCGGCGTCGGCGTGTTGTGTGGTTGGGTTTCGGCCGTCGAGGGGACAGGTTTCGAGGGCGGGAACGGTGCCGGTGACGATGATGCAGGATGCGGTTGGGCCGATGGGGAGGACGGTGAGGGATGTGAGGGTGGTGTTTGAGGTGATGAGGGGGGAGGATGGGGAGGATGGTGTTACGGTCGATGAGAGGAGGTATGAGAATATATCGAGTTCGAAGGCATTGAGTATGCCTACTGCAGGACGTCTCCGGATCGGAGTTCTGGAGAATTACTTCGATGATGGGACTCACGATCCTGAAATATCAATCGTGAACGAAACGATCCTATCAGCCTTGAAGAAGACCAACTCCTTCGCGGAGCTCGTCCACCTCTCCATCCCAACCTTCGATACAAACGCCCTCCTCTCAACAGCAGATGTGCAATCGTACGAATTCCGCACCGCGATAGACTCATTCCTCCAATCGCCCATCATCATACCCGACTCGACACCGCATCGATCGCTCGCCTCCATCGTTGCCAGCGGAGAGTACATGCGCGAAGCGATGACACCGCCGTTCTTCGAGACGTTGCAGACGGATATCTTCAATACTTCGAGTGCGGAGTATAAGAGACGACTCGAGAGGATTGAGGAATTGAAGAGGGCGTTGGAGGAATGTTTTGAGAAAAACCGGCTGGATGCGCTGGCGTATCCGCATCAGAGACGATTGGTGGTGAGAGTGGGGGAAAGAGTGCAAGGTGGTAGGAATGGAATCTTGGCTGCTTTGACGGGTACACCGGCGGTTTGTGTGCCGGGTATGTTGTTCCTCTCCTTTTCCATTTCGAATACAATGGCAGTGCTGAATAAAGATGATAAGCTGACAATGATCTAGCTGGGTTTAGTCCTCCGTCTGATACGGCCCCTCTGGGCATACCCATAGGGTTGGAGCTCCTAGGTCGTCCGTGGAGGGATCTGGAGCTTCTTGAAATTGCGGAACGGTTTGAGGGAGTTCTGCAGGCGAGGAGGGAGCCAGTTCTCAGGGAGAACTGAAGAAAATTGTAATTGATATCGTGGATTGCTCTCTGGGATAGAGAGGGCAAGGGCTAATGTGTTATGTAGATGTTGAGTGTATATTCAATAGATACTATAACTATATATATCGATATCACAAAGTTTTTCAAAAGATGCAATCACAGCGAATGGACAAGTCTCTAGATTCTGGTGAACTTTCTATCCGCAGACACATCGAGAAAAAGAAAGATGCGTCTAGTTAGTAACCGGGAATGCAAGAACCTTGATGGACACAGAAGGAAGAAACAGGCTAGAATAATGAGATGCTGATGTCCGAAACATATGCAAGGAACAGTTCCAATGATCTAGACGCAGGGCGCACTAAGGTTCTCGACTGGTCGAAGGATGCTCCCAACGAGCCCATGCTAAGCTTTTGTGCGCGCTCTTTGGATGGCGGGACGAGGTAGACTAGCAAGTCTTAGCACTCGGGACACCGGACGGGAGTCTCCGCCACGATAATATGTCGCGCCAGTCTATGAAGATGTTTCTTCATGAAGCTTTATTGGTACGGGATTGTCGAGATTACATTCCACGGTTGAATTCAACCTTGCCATCCTGACCGCCACGGCCCCAGAACTCCGGCTCTAGACTCTCAGCACTCATCGCCTGGCGCTGTGGGAATGCTCCGAGGGCCAACGGAAGGGCAAACAGAGAGGTAGTCAGAATGAGACCCAGGTTGATTGGCATGATCAAACGAGGTCGAGACTTGAGCCAGTCCATCTTCTCCAGCTTCACGAGGATCAGAGGCGGGATCACCATGATGGGAGTCGCGTTCAGAACACGGCTGACGGCTGTCTCGCCTACCGCCAAGGTGGCAGCCTTCTTGCTCTTGCCGAGACTCTGCACTCCTTCACCCGTGATTTCGCGTTTCTTCTTCTCTTCTTCAGAGAGGACGGGGTAGACGTCAATTCCTCGTCGAATTTCCTCCCCGCGCATCAAGAAGACGTTGAGAGCACTGGCGCTGGAAACGGCCGCGAACGGCACCAGACGGCTCAGGATCAGCTTCGTGTTGGGGGAGATGTTCTTCAGTCGGGGAACGAGTGCATTCAGGCCCAGAGCCACTGAGCATGATGCGGAGACGGCCATGAAGTAGGATTGGGTCATCTGAGAGATCGAGAGCGGCGTGGATTTGTTGGCATTGGCGCTGTTGATGGCCACGTTGAGCGACTGGTTGGCAATCTGCCACAACAGCGTACCAGTTGTCTAATACCAGTCAGGCTGTGATTCTCCCCTTTATCAGATATCTGGTGCTCATACCTTGAGCCCGGGCGTGAGCATGCCCGCGGTGACGACTAGGTTCGACAAAACGAAACAGGACATGCGGAACGGAAGGAAGACTGGTTCGCCGGTATCTGCACCAATAGGGATCAATTCAGGTTCTCCAGAATCGAAAGAGACAATAACTGGTCTTACCAGGATGTAGTGTTGAATCCACCACCTTCTTCGCTTCCCAGAGCTCCGGAGTCATCGACGGGATCTGGCCCTGCTTGTAGGCGGCCACCAGGCGCTTCGCCTGCTCCAGACCGGACGAGGAGACGAACAGCGTCCTATCCATTGCATTGTTAGCACCAAACACAGCATTGCGATTTCAACTCGACTCACCTGGGATCGGAGATCTCAGCGGCCTGCCTCACGCGGCCCCAGTAAGTGCTCAGGTCATACTGGGATGCGGGCAGCTCCCGACCGCCGGGGAGCGAAGCGGACATGCTCCAGGAGAACGCAGTCTGAAACTAGTAGGAAAACGAGAGATTCGAGTTGGCAATCGATCCCGCAATCAAGGCCACGATGCGTGGTAATCAATAATGACAGACTGGTCTCTGCGCTGGCTGAGGAGTCATTCATCCACCAATGTGCTGACAAAAAAAATTCCCCGTTCCTATCAAAGGCGGTGAGTGGAGGTTGCTGATAAGCCTGTTCGGGACTAGCGTGACATCCCCAGATCCTTTCTTAGTCGTGCACTGTGATTGGCCCATTCCCGAGACCACATCCCGCTCGAGTCAGCATTCAGTGATCGGATAATTGTCAACCTGTTGGGTCTTGACTCAGTTCCCTCATTGACCGTATAAATCTGATCTAGGTGTGTTGGAGGCTTGGCAACCATCCTGCTCACCGGATGGACGGCTTATTTCCGCACTGAAGATTCGATTGGAAACTGATCGTCGGGATCTCCACCTTTACGGCCCTGGAGAGACTATTGACCAACTTTGTCTGGCATCGACCCAGGAGAACGAGATGCTCCAGCCCTGAACTCTCGGTAACTCTAGTATTCCCCGGAACCGTCCAGCTGGAATGGGATCGGCCGGAGCAGACGTTAATTGCACGTGATTCCATCCAGCCACCCCCGAGCGAAGATACCATGGCTGTAACACGATCATCGCTCCTAGTTAGTGACTACTGGCGAATCATGGGCGGTGGGAGAATTGGCCAAGAATCCCAAGACACAGCGCACCGTTTGTGTCTCCCAGCCGGTTGGAGTGCTCTATTTAGCGTGCGCCAGACGGTCTTGCAGAAAGCTGTGAACCGTCCCAATCAGCCAATCACTGCGATGGATTGGCAGACCCCCTGGAGCTCTCTCGGCGCCGGTGCTGCACCTTGCCGCATTGGGTCGTGAGGGGCAAGGTCTGCCATCCCCGACGAAATCACTACCCGGTCTGGCGGGTCCGTACGTCGCTTGCTGCATACTCCTAAAAAAACAATTGATCTCTCCCACCACCCGGCTATCTGGTCATCGATCAACCCCGCGGGAATCACACATAACGGGGTGTCAGTGTGCCCCATGAGCGATGCTCATCTGTGGGCAGATAATTGCCGATGGCTGAACACATGCGCTCGGGTTCAGACGATGATCCATTCTCCCAGAGGATAGAGGTCGACTCGCAGGTCCGTAGACTCGCATGCATTTCTTTGTCCATCCCCATCAAAGCCACGAAATAACCCATCTTTCAGCAGACGGATAGCGACTCAAGCTATGAAGATGAACTGTAACGCCATTCTATCAGACAGCAGCGGAAGGTCACGGTACTAACATCCATTTAGCTCAAGTTATACGGCGTCAGTCACCTCTGTCCGGGACTACCGGCAGGAGCATGGCAGACGGTACCATGGATATCATGATGGCAGTGAGTATCCCGCAGGGCCAGGAGAGAAGTGTGAGCAGCGGTATCTGACTGAATAAGGATATCTTCTGCCCAATGATGAGGCCGAATCCGAGAGATTAGAGATGATGCACGAGATGATGTTGCTGATGATGGGCCACCAACTCTATCTGTCCCCCATCGGACCAAATCCCCGCCATGTCCTAGACTTGGGAACAGGGACGGGGATTTGGGCAATCGACTTTGGTAAGTTCGTGAATCCGATCCGTCAAAAGAAGGGAACACTGACCCCTATCGCATCATCTAGGGGACCGATTTCCTCATACAGAAGTATATCTTTCGAGACCCCCCAGGGCTGTCAGCAAAGCGTACTGACAGGTTTCATCTCCTAGGTCACTGGTACCGATCTAAGTCCAATCCAACCGACATTGTAAGTATCCTATGTGTCCAGAATGGGTGCGCATCTATCAGGAGTCCGGTTGGATGGGAGATACAGTTCAATCCGAGTCTCTTGGCGTCCCAGCGCACGGTGTGCTTGAAGATCAGCCTCGCGTATGATGTCGAACTTCCCAGCATCGCGAGATTCTTCCCTAGCTTGAGAGAGTAGCTGACTGAACATGACTCGATCAGTAGTGGTCCCCAAAATGTCACCTTTATTGTCGAGGACATGGAGGACGAGTGGGCTTTCCCCGAACATCAGAAATTCGACTTCATCCACGCCCGTTTCCTAGCACTGGGGATCAAGGATTTCCCCCGGCTGCTCAAACAATGCTACAAGTGAGGACTCCGGATCGCCACCAAGGAAAAAACCACTAACATGACCAGCCACACGGCCCCGGGAGGATGGGTAGAATTCCAAGATTGGGACCTGAACATGTATTCCCAGGACGGATCGACCAACGGGACGTCGATCGAACGATATTATAACATCGGCATCAGAGCTTACGAGAACACCGGGCACGTCGTGAGCCCAGGACCGCGCCTAGAGCAATGGTTCCATGAAGCAGGATTTACCGAGATCCACGTCCAGAAATATCTCATCCCGATGGGACCGTGGCCGAAGGACGAACATCTAGTCAGTGACCATGACCTTCTTAACCACCTTCCACTCACACACACACGACTGACCAGAACCCCAGAAATCTCTAGGGATGTGGAATCTCTTACAAGCCTCGACCGGTTTCGAGGCCAGTGCCCTCGCAGTATTGACGAGATACGAAAACTGGGACCCCATGGACGTCGTCAACCTCGCAGAAAGAGCGAAACTCGATGCCCGCGACCGAAACATCCACGCTCTATTTGACTTGTACGTCTCCCTCTTGCAACGAATCTCATCCACATCACACGCTAACCAAGACCCACTAGCTACGTTGTATATGGGAGGAAACCATTGTGATTTACTAATCACGAACACCCCGCACCGCAGGTGCAAAAAAAGTGAATCGACTACGAGAGGAGGCTTTTTGGCATTATTGCTCGAATGAAAAAACGCTCTCACGGAACGACAACAAGGACAGTTTAGTTTCGCTTTCCCTGTCCTGTCCTATCGCACTGGATTCTGGACGCTTCTGTTACGGCCAGATCTTGAAATGGAGGCACTAGCTGCCTGCGAACGATTACTGATATCGATGTTGATATTGCTACATTACAGATACATACTATTACTAGCGTACATAATCATATTCTTATTGAACTCTCGCTTTCCTATTATATACTTGTTGTCTAGACCTGTAAGACAGACAGTGTTGGACTTCAACAACAACACTGCTAAGAATTGGTCATCGGAGAACATACAAATTACAGTGTTTCATTTCAATGGTGATCCCCAATTGATCACCCCCAGGAACAGACCAGAAATCACCAAACTGATCACATCTGCAAAAGGAAGAGAAGAGAAGTTGATCTAAAAACCAGTGACAGTGATGATTCTGATGACAAAGACTATATTGATCCAAATCACAGTTTGGTTGTGGTGAACACTCCACTCTATCCATCAAAACAATACAAAAAAAAGTCTGCATCTTGCCAGCCCAATATGAATGTGGCAACGCCCAAACCATTCTGGAGGCCCCACAACATCAGCAGTGATTAACTGATCAGACTCCATCAATGAGTGCTGCAGCGAATATAAAGAGCTGTCCATCCCCAAGCCTGTTTCAAGATCCGCTACTGACAGGTCTATCAAGGGTACCCAGTTCTCTTGTGATGAGGATGCAGATCTTAAGAAACATGTCAGTCTGTTGTGGAATAAAATTGCAGAATATTTTCCTGGAAGGACATGAGGCTCTCTGCAAGTTGCGCTATTCCACAAAACCCAAGGGCAAACAGTCAAAAGCCAGGAGTATTATACCAGGGAGGAAAGCCAACGGCCGACAGATTCTCAGCTCCTCTTCCCAGGAGAAGTCATGTCTTCCCGATCTAGGATCGCCAGGATTAAGCAGTAGCTGGAGATCCTCTAATGGACAGCGCGACTGACGCTATGGTCCGCCCCGATCAAGAAGAAAGGTAGAACGCTATGGATCTATTGTTTTCATTCCAATTAGCCGTCAAGTAGTCTAGCTAGCTAGTTATCAATTTCACCTGACTCACGCATTGGTCTGACTCTCTGGCGTATGATTTTGAGTAAATGTGGATGACAGAAGGTTGAAATTCCAATTATCTTATCCACTCGAGTACCAAAGTACTAAGTCGCGAGGGATTCATCCATTCAATATGAACGGAATAGTTGTTTTCAACACGTGATCATGACAGGGGATCTAAGGGGTGAATAGGTAAAATCGAATGCTCCGCGGTCCGAAGCCATCGATCATCAGGCCTGGCATCGCTCTGAATCATTTAACCATCTGCGAGGCTTCCGGGTCAATTAAGACGGTCGGTACTACACCTCTCAACTTTTGCAATCTTACATCTCAGTCGTACTGACAAAAGTCATTGTTTCAACCATGTTTCCATTATACTCGTTCCTTCGGTCGATTTGGTCTATTATTTATCACCTCTCCTCAACTTTGCATAGGGTCGGCACATTTCTCTATCTTCGTGGCAGTCCCGTGCAGCGACAACCGCGGAAGGAGGATATTGAACATTCGGGTAACGTTGTTGAAGCAGGTCCAGAAAATGTAAGCTCAGCTCAGCTTAATCTCATCTGGAATCTCACCGTTTCATTCTATTAGACTACGGTTATGCCATCTGCAGTCGGAACGAGTCAACCACCAAAGACTTATCCCGATAATATCACCTACATATGCGTTTCCGGTGAACGCATCAAACATCCACAACCACGTTATGGGGAAGTCATATATATCACTAAGGGAGAGATTTTGGGCTGGGGCGGAACTGCCATCCTCGAACGATTACCATCTGGCGCTGTCATGAAGACCCCCATCCCGAATCCATACTGTCCACCTGAGGAGCAGGACCACCGCCGGAACATGCATGTCGAAGCTCGAATATATACAATGATCGGAGATCATCCACGCGTGCCCAAGTTAATCTACTGGGACGAAGAAACATGCTGCCTAACGCTGGAGTATCTGGAGAACGGAAATCTCAAAGAGTACATCCGGCAGAATCATCAGAATATAACTCTTCAACTTCGCCTTCAATGGAGCAGGCAGGCTGCTGAAGCACTAACAGTCCTTCATAACTTGGCAGTCATACACTGCGACCTCTCACCAAGGAATTTTCTTCTAGACTCTCATCTCGATTTGAAAATTGCTGACTTTGGTGGTGCTTCTCTGTGCGGATCAGACCCATCAGCTACCCCAGCAACAAGATTTCGACCCCCAGGCTACGATTGGAATGTTCCTCCAGTATTTGGGGATGATATATTCGGTCTAGGGTCGTTAATCTACTTTATAATGACCAGCTCTTATCCCTATGAGGAAGTAGCTAGTGGTGAGGTGGAGAAGCTTTATGAAGTTCAAAAATTCCCTGATTTGTCTTCTGTCACTTGTGGAAAGATTATCATGCAGTGTTGGCGTCGACAGGTAGACTTGGCTCACGTACATGATTGTCTCATGGCGATCGAAAGAGAACATTCGCTATAGCTCTGTCTGTCCGTCTCCCTCGGGATTAATTAACTAATGAATCACTTGGTAAGTATCACGCTCTGCAAAACCCTCATCTCTGTGGTCTGGGCACTCGCTTCGCGTGGTCGTTTGCCCAAGATTCTCTCTTCTTTTGGGTTTTGCCAGGTTTGCCCGGTTGCTGCATAGGCTGGACATCCGGTGGTTACCAGAAATCTCCTTGTTTTCGTGCAGGATGGAGGACATCTCGAATAACGGGTGGTAGTAACATATTATATTTAAACCCAAAAAAAGGATTAAAGGAATCAAGGAAAAATGGAGGGAAAGACCCCCTAACCCAGAATTGCCCATGCGGATCCGCGGGAGTATAGATTATTAGATTTCTCAGATCAAGCTCTATCGAATGGTACAAGTTAAAAAATTATATCTCCCAAATAAACATGGTCTGGATCTGCGCATTTCGCCTATAGAAACCCATATCTGCCCTGCACCCAGTATTCGCCATGACTGTACATATATAGAAGAGATTGACCATTTATCGGTCTAGGTTATCGCTGCTTCTTTCTAATCGGTTACAGATCCCAGCTCATTCGTAGCCTCCTCATCCTCGTCCTCGTCCTCGTCCTCGAGCTGGCCATTCACCCCGGGCTGCCTCTGCCTGCCGTCTTCGCTCTAAGGTCTTTGTGAGCTCATCAAGTAGCTGGGCCGGGGTGCGCCCAGCTGCATTCGGTTGATCCATCGAGCCTCCAGCGTCCATCAAGACTTTGATCCACTCCGCCCGTGCTCTTACCGGATCATCTCGGCGCTGTGCAGGATCAGGCATTCCGTTTTCATCCAGCCTTCTGAGCAATGTACCTTTCATTACCGCATGAAGAGGCGTATCCCCCCTGTGATTAATCGCGTTGACATCTGCTCCCCTGCTAATCAGATGGCGAGCAGCATCAATCTGATCCAGATGCCTTACGAGATAGTGCATCGCTGTACAGCCATCGGCATCGGTATCGTTAATATCAGTTGTCTCCAGCAGGCGGTCGACCATGACAGGGCTAATAGATTCATCCCAATGACCATCACACAGTCTATGCAGGCAGAAACGAGCATCAGTCCCATTCGCCAGCAATGTCTCGACCAACTCCGTGAACCGCCCATCGCGGACTTTACCGCCTCGCCGATGATGGTGGTCCACTGCATCCTGCAGAGCCGTCGCGCCCACCGGGTTGCGGACATTAAGAGTCGAAGCAAGCGGTTTGGCATCCAGAAGCATCCTCACAACGGACAGAATACCCGCTATTCCTGCATCAGATTTCACCGCATAATTGAACACCGTCGCACCCTGCTGATCTCGGACGTTGATCGTGTCGGGATTGGCCTCGAGAAGCAGTCTTACGGTGTTCATCATCCGAGATGGAATCTCGTCTGGGTGATTCTTGCCCATCGTTTCATGCCGCCGCTCATCCCGACCGCCAAGCAAGGCCCAGTGCAGTGGGAGTCGGCCGTGATCATCCGCGCTGGAAACCATCTCTGCCACACTCACATCGCCGCGATGATCGACGAGCGCGTGAATCCCCTCGAGGTTCCCAAAAAGGCTTGCGATATGCAAGGCAGTCACTCTTTTGCTGTCTCCAATGCGAGCGGTGGGATGATCCCACGAGTGGGGATCCCACCAGCTCTGCCGGGCATGAACTTTGGCTCCTTCAGCAATTAGACGAGACACCATCCGATAGCTTGCATGCTCAATGGCGGCGCCGAGAACTGTCTGTTCGAGCTCGCGGGGGTGATTGGAATCGGGCGTTTCCTCTTCGCTCGTTTTGACATAGATATTCGAATCACAAACCGACATCCCCGGTCCAGGAGAAAGCAAATGAAGTCTTCATGCTTGCTCATCTCTCCGGCAGCGATCGCACCGTCACGATTACCGTCACGATTACTGGAATCATCACCCTCGCGCCGCAGCCCGCTTGCCGCGCTGAACAGCGGTGTTTCGCCATGCGTGTTCCGATCATGCAATGTCGCCAAAGGTGGATCGTGGTGCAATAACCATAGCGTCAGCTCCCGGTGTGCAGCGGCACAAGCCACATGAATCGGAGAAATGCGAAGTCTTTGAAGGTACTTGTCCAGCGGCTCGGTATACGTCGGATCTGCCACATAAATTTCCAGCAGTGCACGGAACGCGTCGAGACTGCCGCATTTTGCAGCCACAAATAAGGGGTGCCAGGACGGCACCTCGTATGCTTCCCAGAAGACTTTCGTGTGGGGACTATCCTGATAGAGTCCGAGAGCCACCAGGTCGTTATGTGCAACAATATGACTCAACAGCCCCCCGTAAGGATCCTCATACGCTGGAGATCCATCTGTGTCGTAGAAAGCGGGCTCAATATGGCGGTCCTCCAATTCCGGGTCAATTTGATGGAAGAGGGGGTATGCCATATGAATCTGAAGCAAGGGCTGAGACGGGGAGTAGTTGAATAGGGAAATTCACCGCAATTGAACACTGTCGCACCCTGCTGATCTCGGGCGTTGATCGTAAAAAAAAAAAAAA